>CM076569.1:562130721-562439486 GCA_034641835.2 Pinus albicaulis | reverse complement strand
CCTCCACACTGTTGTAGCTCTGCTCTACGTAAGCAGCTCTACTCTACGTTTCTGAAGTCACATCAACCGCTATGTTGTTGCTACATCTGCACTGCGCTGCTCCCTTCAGCCTTTAGATATTCCTCTGCTTCATCCATGGTTCTTTGCACCAACTGCTCCACTTGTCTCGCTATTGTCTTAAGGCTCATGTAGCTCGGATGTGATCCAAGAGATGAGCTGGGCAAGGATCCTGCCCTACTCTGTAGCTGCTCTACAGATCCATGTCGCCCCACTTTCGTGGTTCATGAGCGCTCATGGCTGTATCTCCTTCTGACCCATCATCCGCCATAATAGCCTTGGAAGTAAAAGCTTCCTTGTCCTTCTTCTTATGAGGACAATTGTTGGCGAAATTGTTGAGATTTTGTGTATTTTGGGGAGCATCAGTTATGCTCTAGCTCCCAAATTTTGTGGAGGGACTATAGTACACTTGACCTACAAGACCCAGAAATTGATTTGGGAAATTTCATCTGGTTTAGGAGATATTAAATTAATTTATTATTTTAATGTATTTCCTAAGTTAAAACTTAGGGAACTTAAATAATTAAAGTGAATTTAATTAAACATGTGATGAAATTGTCTTAAGTCACACGACTCAAGCTTTCTTTTAATCTTAGTCATTGATTCAAGATCTGATCATGGTCGTTGATTTTTCAACAAGAAAAGTATAAAGGAAAGGCTTGGGGTCATTTGTAAAGACACACAGAGGCAAAGCACTGAAGCTAAGCTGAGATTCTAGGGCAGGGTTTTCTAGGAATACTCAGAAGTGTTTCAGCTGCAGAGAGGAGAATTTAGGCCAAGGGGATGATTTGATCCCAGGGTATAGAATACACAAGAGGCAGAGATCAGCTCAAGGACAATGCAGAAGAGAAGGGAAGCTGCAGCAGCAAGGACAGCGCAATCCCTCCAAGGACAGTGTGATTTTCAGCAGAAAACCCTCAGAGGGTTACGCAAAGACCCTTAGGGACAGCGTAGTGACTGCGTCACCTAGTATGGGGTAACATAGTCTCTTCTAGAGCAGCACTGAGAGTTGGAGGTGCTTCAGAGGCTGACGCGAAGGCTTTCAGGGGCAGCACTGGGGTTTCTATGCCCTAATCTTGGCTGAGTTCTGTAAATCTCGTTTGAGGGTGTGGATCGGTCATTATTTTGGCCCTCGATCAGCCAATGAGTTGTATATATAGTATATTCTCTGTCGAGTTTGTTATCACTCAATAATTTATCCAGGTTCAAGAGAGAACTCACTGACGTAACCATAGACCAACTTCAAACTCTAGGATCTAGCCTTCCTATGGTTCAAAGAGGGCTCTCTCTTTAAGTTTTAACTTTTTTTTTATTGGTAAAATATTAGGCTAGTTATGAATGTGCAACTTTGGTTTGGTTTTGGTAGATTTGGTGGGAAAAATCACTTGAAAGGATGGATAGTGGGAAATCTATTTTTCCATTGGGCTATGGAGTCAAAATGAAGCAAACGGGACTAGGATCAAGGTCAAATGTCTTCAGGGCAAGATAGATAACCCTTGGAGATCTTGGAAAAAAAATTTTGTGAGGTGGTATGATCGGGATAAAGGGCACTTAAGAATCCTTAAATCCGGAAAAAGGAAGTAGTAGGAGAGGGAAAATGAGAGAGGGAGCAATTAAGAATTCCCTACACTGGAAATCAGAGGAAAACATATAAATGATAACTAGTTAAAAACAGGGTGCTATTAACATATCATGTATTAATACTCCTAGTTATACATTCAGATTTAGCATAAACATAAATGGAAGCATGTAACAGAGAAAAGAAATAATGACAAGTGAAGAAAATATTTCACTCCAAATATCTCATCACAGGGATCCTGAAGTATGATGCCAATTTGCTTTGATCCAGCCTGCTAATCGAAGTTTTGACACACAAAAGCTTTAAAGTCCAAGAATAAATGACTACAACAATCCTAGAAATTTTTTTCCACCAAAATACTTCGAAGAGTGAAGTATTTATACAAATTTTAAACTAGAATATCTTGAAAAAAATATCAAGATTGGTTTACAAATATCTTCAATTGTTTTACATATATAGAACTTAATTAAAGGACACTAAAAACTAATGCATCTATTTGGCACTATTTTTTATGGATAGGTGATGACAAAGAGGAGAATTCGAATTTTATCTCAACCCTTAGTTGATGATGAGGCATCTAAGTCACTAATTGTCTCCTTTCTTTGTGCATTCTGCTCCAGCAATTCTACAAACTTGGGGTCCAATGATACATTTGTATTTATCAATTTGAAATATATATGTAAATAGTGAAAGAGGTTATTGTAGATAAATATGTTTTTGAGATAAACCTCTCTCAATTCCCTAAAATTCTTCTCCATCTGTTCACAATAGGCTCTGCAAAAAGATGTGTAAAACAGAGTTTTCCACAGTCTGAAAAATAGGTTGTAAATATGTGCATGTATCTCTCATTCCCTAATATTTGTGCAAAATGTGAGATAGGTTTTTTTAGATGGGTCTCTTAGGAACAAAAACCTCCTTCAGTTTTGTAAGATATATTTTTTATTGGCCACAATATTTTCTGCAAAATGATGGCTTAACAAGAATTTTCTATAAAAAGTGCTTTCAAATATTGTTTAATATTTCCGAACCCATAATGGTTGTTAGAAAATTGAGAGAGGTTTTTGTATTTGGACATCTGAAGAACATAAATCTCCTTCAGTTTTTCAAAATTCACCTTGGATTGGTCACAATAGTTTCTGCAAAACAATGACTTAAACATGAAATTTCTGAAAAAAATTGTTCCTTCTTGCTCTGTTTTCATCTTTTAACCTTACTGTTCTTTTAACTGTTTTTACTTTCACTTTGGATAAACATCATTGTTGTTGGTGAAAGTATTTTGATCTTCGTTTAACTATTACTGCCTCTGTATTTACTTTTACTTTTTACCTTGGCTGCTCTGTAACTTTGTTTTAACCTTTACTGTGACTTTCATCTGATACACTTTAACTATGATGCTCTTTGACTATTCTGTTTTCACTGTCACTGTGAATTCTTACTTTAATTTTACCATTCACTGTGTAATTTCATCTTTCTAATCTCTCTCTGACTTGATTTTATTCTTTCTTTGTATACAAATTGTTTGTTGAATGAAGCTTTTGAATTAAAATCTGAGAATTTGGAGCAAACAATTTTGTCAACTAGTATTGAAACTATTGGCCCAATTTCAAATTCTGAGAATAACCTGCAAAAATCAAACAATTTTTTAATGAAACAGAGGTCTACAAGAAGTAATAATGGCTTTCATGAATTGAGAGGACTTGTGAAATGAATTTTGACTTTGGAGGTTTAACTTTGTTGGCACTGAGTAATTGAGTGTAACAATTCGGGATTCTGAGCATTGGTAAAAAAATTTGAATCTTTCAAAGGGTTTCAAAAGGTCTGAAAAATGTTAAATTTCTTCGAATTTGATTAAAACAAGTTAAAGTATTTGAAACTATGGTTTTATCATGGTTTCTACAACAAATACACTCTTTGAAGGTAATTAAGGTCTTTCTGTAGACAAATAGACTTCACAAGGTTCAATATTGATAGAAATAGCTCTTTTTGATAACGAGAAGGTTAATTTCTTGAAGAATAACCTTTTTGCAGGTATTAGGTCTTGAAACAGGGTTTCTGAGGCATCGGAAGATTTCTGATGGCTTTGGAGGTTTCTGGAAATGAACTGAAGCTTCCAGTGTCTTGAATGGTCTACAGGTAAAATTATACAGGCTTTTCGAGCATAAAAATGGCGAAAAAAATGATGTTTTTACAATGAAGGAGGCGCGAGAAACAAGTTAATGCATAAGATAAAGGGATGAATGCATTTCTAAGGTTTAATATACATTTTGGTAATATTACCTAGGCATTGAATGATTGGTCGCATCAGCGGGAAGGGTGGTTTCGGAGTTCAAACGGATTAAAAACCAGTGGTTTTCTCCGGCAATTGGGTGGTAGACGATATTGAGCTCAACCCACGCGATCGAATAGAAAAAGGGCACGTGGAGGAGAGAGGTCATTTGGAAACCACCCATTTCGCGCAACTTTGGCATTTGGGTGATCATGCAACTTATCTGTGCGATATCGGATCTGTGCCGCCGGATTTGGGGGATCTATGCGAAGGGTCCAGATTAGTTGGGAAGGTGCACTGGATTAGGGGTGGGGCCAAGGTTTACATATGTGGCAGGATGTGAGTTTTAAACATGATAATAGGCGCTTGAATAAGGTTTTTAAACCTTAACCTTTGTATAATATGGCGAATTAAACTCTAGACTTTTAATTAAGCGTTAATCAAAGTCCAAAGTTTAGGTTTAGTGTATTAATTTAAACCTTTGAAAAATGTTTAAATCACACATATCCTTTCGAGTTAATATTTATATAGTTATTTGAACATCTTGACATATGTTTGAATACTATAAGGGGCAGGATTATTTCAATAGAGATAGATTTAGACCAAGGGTTTTGTAGGGCGGGGTTTATTTGCGCACATGGAGATAATAAACTTTGGTCTAAACGTAAAATAATGGGTTTTGGGGGGTTAATTTAAATATAATGGAATTAATAACTATGGGAGGGTATTTTTAGGGATTTAATAAAAATATGTTAAAAGTTAATATGAAAAAGGGTAGTGAAATGGAAATAAAACACATGTTATCTCTAAGTAAAGTGTAAAAATAAAGCATTGCTCATCTTTTATATTACTTCACTAATACTTAAGATAAATGTAATTTTGAGAGTTTTATGAATGATTTTGAAGGGAAATTAATTATTTTAGGGTTTTCAATTTTACTAAGTAAGAATGTGCCTTTACTTAGGAAAAAGGGGTTTTTATGTATGAGTGAAGGGTAAATGTTGGTGAATGAGGGTTTAAGGTAGGAATTCAATATTCTTAACTGACTAGTCATCGAGCCTTGGGTCCGGTCCCAAAAAAAGTCAGAGAAATGCTCTGAGACTTTTTGACTGATAGTTTAGAATACTGAATACTTATAGGAGAGGGGAAATTAGTAATTTTGCCCAATGATGTCTTATTTACATGATTTCTCAACTACTTTCTACATACCCAACTTTATTTCTAACATTTTTTCTTCATTTTTGTTGTGGAGGTAAATCCCCTCTGCGGACAGAGGCGATCCCTACTAGCCCAGACCGAGTCTAGCAATAATCGTTCACGCTATAGTGCAGGTTCCTAATCACAAATAAACCAACTAGCGATGAAGGCTTACCTGGAATCCAACGCTGTTTCTTGTAGAAGAGGTGGCGCTCCTGTTCCTTAGCTCTGGCAGATCACGATCCCCACGATCTCCGTGATAGGACACCTGCACATGCGAGAAAAAAAACAAACGTAAGCATAAAATCTAGTAGATGCAACTATATGTCAGTCAGAAAGGACATAACTCATCATCATAGCTAACAACAAGAGTGGAACCATAACCAATAGTCGTTCATTAATAATCAATCAAAGGAAAATTACAACCATAGTTCTGACGCTAAATTCTCCTTCGGAGGGTCGCCAGCAGAACACGTCTCGAAAAGCCTGTCGGGGATGGGAAAAACCTCTCTCTTCGAATCTTGACGATAGTCTCCTTGCTTGAAATTGGCCTTAAGGGAATTATGGAGGCTCTTGCAGCATAAGGCTCTTGGAAATTTGGGAACTTGAAGACTAGCTTGCAATGGAGATGGGCAAGCTTTTATAGGTGGAGGAAGGGGAGTTGGGATCCCTATAATCATGGGATTTGCCCTATCCTCAAGGAAGCTTCCATGAGAGGTGGCAAACCACTTCCTCTCTATGGAAACCCGTAGCCAAACCTCCCAACTCAAGATAGATATCAGTTCTTGGATCAGTTAGGACGAAACTTCCGCCATTTATTTTTAAAAAACACTCCTTAAATTGGCTGGCGCGAGTGCGACTCTGGGGCAGAGTGCCAACTGGCGCGGCCTCTTTGAAGTATTTTCCCCATTGGCGCGGGTACTGAACTGCTTGATCGTGCCAATGCAAAAAGGGCCATTTTTAGGGTTTTTCACAAGGAGATGTCTTCAGGGCAATGAAAGCTCTTGTTCAGAGGGATGTCATGAAAGTGGTTTCAAGCCATGTCACTGCTCACAGGTCATGAAATGAGCCCTCCAATGTGCGGGACGGGGATTGCAGGGATGGTGACAAATTACTATGTAACAGATGCCCCCTAAAGCATGAGGCCCGAGAGAGAGAGAGGGGTGAAATGCTTTATGAGAACATGTCCAAATGAAAACTCCGCCGTCGGAAAACCTGCGTGGAGAAGCACAACTGATATCTTAGGTACATGATATATATGCGGTATGGACGCAGCCACCCATAACAGAGTACACAATAATCCAGATCCAAGGCATGGATGCAGCCATCCAGTGAGGATAGATAAATAGACTCAGGCATGGTCGCAGCCATCTAATAAGTGAGTCATGTAACTAATCATAATAATCCACAAAATCGCAGCCTGGATTACAACAGACACAATCCAGGGTCTCGCGCTCCATCTCGACCCAAACATAGTACAAGTCCGAGCATGTGAATAAATGAGTTGAAGTCGAACATGCAAGAACATCGTCTGATTACCAGCCAATGATGAAAGTTGTTAACAGACACGAGAGGTACCACCAATAATGACGATGGCCCTCAAGGCACTACAGGTACAATCTACGACATGTGAATCAATGAGCTGGCGTCGAACACCCGTAGAATCACTCGATCGGAGGCCAATAATGAAAACATCGCGCCGAATGCGAAGAACCTGCCATTGAGGCATGCAAGCTCCAAGGCACCAAAAGGGAGTCTCTAGATCAGCTTCCCGGATAATGAGCCGAAGTCGACAGGAAGTGACCTTGATCGAAGGTGGGCCATAATGTTTCCCACATCATCGACGCAAGACAGAGGGCCATAATGTTTCCCACATCATCGACGCAAGACAGAGGAACATAATGTTTTGGTGAATCATGATCAGATGAGAATCAGAGGGAGGTTGATATTTGCAGAGGTCAACTTCTCTTGAACATATGAACGGCACGAAAGTGGACTTGGAAGTATTTGACATCATAAGATCAGAGGTCATAGTGACGAGGCAAAGAGCAGATGAGAGGTCAAAAGGGATTACCCAAACCCACGGAGGCAAGTGAAAAACGAGATGAGATGTCCCCAACCCGACACGAATGCAGACAAGTGCCATGTTCAGGAGCGACATACTGCCGACACGACAATGATCCTGGTTCCATTTTTCCCCACCATTTCGGTGAGTACCTCTTTATTTTTACACAAGCTTGAAAAGGATACCATATGCTTGTCATATAAGTCCGTCCTTCGGACGAACCCATCCTAGTACATTTAACGAGCCCTAGGAAGGAGAAACTCGGTCATTGTCATTACGACTGAATCCAATGTCATCAGGGTTTAACGAGTCTGACAAAGGGAGAACTCAGCGTCTTTTCATGTTTAGAGAGTTTGAAAAGACAGCGGAAAAGTGAACTACATAGGTCCCTTTTCGTAAATAGTTCCTCAGATCCGAAAAGGTAGAAAACGATACCTGAGAAAACCTCCTAGTCGCGATAGGCTAGGGTATTCCTTTTTCGTAAATAATCTATCCCAGCCCGAAAAAGGGGTAAACGTATACTGGGTAGATGTCATTTCACGGCCACTTTAACAAGATCGAAACGACAAGGGACTCGGCAATCTTTTCATGTTTAGAGAGTTAGAAAACAGCTGAAAGTTGACTCCTCCTGGAGGAACGAGTGGTATAAAGGGTAGCAACTGGTTCCGGTAATGGTGGAACTACTCTGAACAAATAAAGGTTGAGAGGCTGGCTAACAAGACCACTCATCGCAGCGGTTCCTCAGGAACGGGTAAAACAACCAAGTGAAGGCATATGATCGGCCAAGCAGATAGTGACGATGGAGTGAGAAAACCAAGGCTCATCTGGCAGAAACAGACTGATAAAATGGCAATCACAAGAGGTAAAGGGAAAGGTTTCATTTTTACACAAGCTTGAAATCAGGAAACTCTGCTTGAAGTTGGTTTCATTTTTACACAAGCTTGAAACAAAGTTAAACTATGCTTGAAACCGGTTTCATTTTTACACAAGCTTGAAACGGAAACAAACTATGCTTGAAAAAGTGAGCATGCCCCCAGCATGGTGACTCAATTCGAGGTACATGCCCCCCAAGCTTCATTCCATATGAAAGGCAGATGGAGTGAAGGTTCAAGTTACGAGATCTAAGAAAGACTCGACTGGGATTTTACGAGATCTAAACAAAGACTCGAATTGAACAAGAACGCGTTTCATTATTTTAACGACGTTGACACATTAAAAGAACTATCCTCATGACACCTTGTTTCATGGTTTAAGGAGCTTGACACAAGACAAGGAACTCTGCTCCGTAGCTTGTTTCATTTTTTAAGGAGCTTTACACAAGAAAATGAACTGTGCTCCAACCAGCTTGTTTCATTTTTTAAGGAGCTTGACACAAGGAAACGAACTGTGCTCCAACAACCTAGTTTCATTTTTTAGGGAGCTTGACACAAGGAAACGAACTGTGCTCCGACAACCTAGTTTCATTTTTTAGGGAGCTTGACACAAGACAAGGAACCATGCTCCGAAAACCTGATTATAATGAACAAGAAGTCATCGCTTCCAATATTTCCACTCCCGATGGAAGGAAAACATCCTGGAAGTCAGGACCCAATGCCCCCAACACCTGATGCACAACGACACTGTTGCTGAGTACAGGCACGGGGTATGTAGCCACATAGTTGACCTGCGGTGGGGCAGATACAATGGGTGGATAAAAACCAGGAAGGGGTGATGGTGGGCCAGCTGCCACTTCAGGACCAAAGAACGAAAGTTGATCAATGGTCATGATCCGTACTTCATGTGGAAAACAGACCACACGAAAAAGGGAGGAGACAAGCGCTCCCATGGCATAGGTATAATCGCGCCCCAAGAGAAGATTGAAATACAAGGGGCCTGGAACAACCATCACGTCCATATGGACGGTTTTACCTCCCAAAGTAACAGGTAACCTTGGAAGTATCCCTAACAGTTGACTCGTTCTTCTGTTAAATGCCAACAGATTCTGCGTAACAGGCGCAAGCGGTGGCGAACCGAAAGCTTGCCAGGTAGTTGAGGATAGAACACTAACAGACGCGCCTTCATCTATAATGGTGTTGGGTACGATCAGACCAAAAGCCTGTACTGTGATCTCGAAAGGCACATAAGACGGAAGGCGATATCCTGCAAATCGACTCCAATCAAAGGAAGCGACCAAACTACTCAGAGGGGCTACCATCAAACCGAGATGGTCTTCCCCTGGTGTTACGGAAGAAGAAGAAGCATCCTCCATGACCTCCATCTCAAAGGCGAGAGGAGTATCCTCTGGGATCTCTATTACGGGAGGTGGAGGAGCAACTTCTTAAGGTATAGGGACAAGAGAATCTTTCTCCGAGTCCGAGGAATCTGAAGAAACAAGAAGAACATGAGGGGTGTGAGATCCACTCTCAACGGAAAAGACCTGGTGCACCGCAGACGGGGCCAGTTCAACCGATCCCATGACCAATGGTTGGTCAGGGACGGATTCCTGAATTTGAATTTCCGAGGGAGCGGGATCGACCAAGGATGACTCTTGACCAATCGTAGGATCAACTAGTGGAGGACTCAAAGAAAGCTGATTATAACCAGCTGGAAGGCATGGTATAGAAACAACCGAGTTGTCCAAGACTCTTTTGGCTTCATCCATATATGGACAAAGGTGAATGGCATGGTGCCCTTCACACAACTTACAGGGATTGGTAATCTTACCCTGCTTCTTAGGAGTTTTACCAACACTATCTGAAGACGTGCCCCCAACCTGACTCCCGAAAGCCAAAGGCAACGGTGGACGACCATTGGACCATACTTCGAGTACCTTGGGAATGCCAGGGCAATCTCGAAGAATATGATCTCCTGCGCACAACATGCAAGGGAACTTGACTTTCCGCGGAGGGTTGGAAGGTTTATCAAGAGGAGACTTCTTAGGCGCAATAGCCATAGAGTTAGCCTCTCCTTTATCGGACTTCTTCTTCGTTGTCTTCTTCTTCTTCTTCTTCTTAGCCACCTGGTTACTCGAATCCAGACTTTTGCCAGGCGAAGAAGGGGAGAGGTCCACCTTGGAATCAACATGATGTTTTTCAGGCGGAGGAACTGATTGAACAGTAGTCGAGACATTCGGGACTACAGAGGTTGAAAACAACCAAACAGGCAACCCAACAATTAACCCAGGAAGGGACAACGTTGCCATATAAGGAGTGCCAACATTTCCAAAAGGAGGAAAAGGACCAGGATTCCCATCGGAGGGGATTCCTTGGTTGGTGAAATTCGGAAAAGTTGCCATCAACAACTCAAAAACCGCACACGGGCTAAAAACCAAGGCACACAATTAGACGACCAACAAGCAAAATCTAAAAGGGCATGTGGTCGCGAGCGATTTATTTTACCACATTGAAACTTAGGAACTTCACCGTTTCATGTTTTAAGAGTCGAGAAACGAATGAAAGGTGACTCTATCTCTTTCAGTTTTGAAACAAGCGTGAAAGGACAAGCGCTTGGTGATCCTTTCAAATTTAAAGAGTCAGATAAGATCAAAATGACTGCTTAGGAATACTAGGCAAAGGGTGTACCAAATAACCGTGAACTGCAATATACACCTTGGTTTCAAAATGAAAGAGAAATCAACCAAGGACTTAACGTACATGCAGGCAATCTCCCCGAATGTTGTGTCCGGTGTATCACGGGTATAGGGCGGCAGACTCGGCTTCCTATGGATAAAGGATTGAAACCTAGTGGGGTCTCCCTTTATATACGCGATGGTATGGGGAGCACAAGTCTGTACTAGCACTGTCTAAAGCCAAGAGGCGAACGACAGCTACTAGGTTTTAAGACGCCGGAACACGTCTCTAGCCTAGACCTTTAAATGTGTTTCGTTAGATTTCAATGCTACCTTAGTGTAAATTGAGTAAATTTTAAAGTTTATCTTCAATTACGTTTCGGTTTCAAGGCCCTACCACATGTCATACGACAATCTCCTATATGCAGCTATATGAGAAAAGAAAACTTTTCAATTCGATGAATGCTATCTAGTTAAGGGAAGAACTTCAAACAATGATGCGACATAAAACAACACTGCCAACGAAATCTTTTCCGAACTAGATGACTTTCACTATCCAAAAGTAATTTCAAACATTCAACGATGCAAATAATGCAATGTAATCTATGCAAAATCCTCTTTTCTGAAAACTATGCAATTGTAATCTATGCACAATTTCCTTTTCCTTTTCAAATTATAAGAATGCACTCAATGCATCTTTTGATGAAATGAGAATCTACTTAATGCATGCTTTTAATAAAAGAGAATGTAATCAAAGTGATTTCTAGTTTTCAATCATTAAACAATGTAATCTAAGTTCAATGATGGATCTCAAAAAAAAAAACTTTTCAATGCAATGTGATCTAATGCATTTTAACGAAAAGCAAACTATGAGACGAAAACTAAAAGAATGAAAATCTTCTTAATGAAGGACGAATGCAAAAGAGATGTAAATAAACACTAAGAATGCAATCGTTTTTTTAAACACTTTGTAACGAAATCCCTCAAAAGGCGACAAGACATATGAGGTCAAACACAAAGAGGACTTCCAAAGCAAGAGATCAAAACAAGGCATTCATTCCCTTTTACATCAAACAATCATGGAAAGAAGACATTTCAAACAATGAGCAATGTAATCTATGCTCATACATTGAAAAGACCGGAAGGGAAAGACACACTGGTGAAGGATTTAGGGAAAAAGTCTCAATTTTCATACATCCTGAAATTGGCTCGACTTGTACATTGACAACTAGCGCCAACTGGCGCGACTTGCACATTGACAACTAGCGCCAATGGCCAATTGGCGCGGGTTTCTAACTGACAACAAGCACCAACGCCTAAAAATGAAAAAACAAAGAATTTCTCCCAACCAAGACCAGACTCACCACTTCCAGCAGAATCTCCAAGACTCAAATGAACCATGTAATCTAGGCTCAAAGCGAGGAAAAGCTAAACACACAGATCAAGCTCAGAAAGCTCAAAACAGAGCAAACCCTAGCAGTCCCCAGCACTGGCGCGACTGTCAGGCTGAAACTAGCGCCATATCAAGATTGGCGCGAGTAATACATGGACAAATGGCACCAATTGGTGCGACTGTCATGCTAAAAAGCGCGCCAGTCAATTTTGTTATGCCAAAATAAAAAAGAGCAATCCAACAAGCAGACCAGTGATGATCAAGCTATCCAAAAGCCAAATTCACAGAAAGAGCCAGCCCAAAGAGCTGATCAAGCAAGTAGAATCAAGAATCAACCGAAAAGACAAGACAAAGCTCCAAAGGTTCAGTTTACAAACTAAACCAGAGATTGACTGAAGCAGCTTTGATCTACTTCGCAATTGCAGAGCAAAAGCGTTTCGAAGGCTATCTGGCCATCTTCAGGCTCCGTCTATAGCTTATAAAACGAACGACAACAAGCTAACGATCCCCAGCGGAGTCACCAATTTTTTGTGGAGGTAAATCCCCTCTGCTGACAGAGGCGATCCCTACTAGCCCAGACCAGGTCTAGCAACAATCGTTCACGCTATAGTGCAGGTTCCTAATCGCAAATAAACCAACTAGCGATGAAGGCTTACCTGGAATCCAATGCTGTTGCTTGTAGAAGAGGTGGCGCTCCCGTTCCTTAGCTCTGGCAGATCACGATCCCCACGATCTCCATGATAGGACACCTACACATGCGAGAAACAAAACAAATGAAAGCATAAAATCCAGTAGATGCAACTATATGTCAGTCAGAAAGCACATAACTCATCATCATAGATAACAACAAGATTGGAACCATAACCAATAGTCGTTCATTAATAATCAATCAAAGGAAAATTACAACCATAGTTCTGACGTTGAATTCTCCTTCGGAGGGTTGCTAGCAGAACACGTCTCGAAAATCCTGTCGGGGATGGGACAAACCTCTCTCTTCGGATCTTGACGATAGTCTCCTTGCTTGAAATTGGCCTTACGGGAATTATGGAGGCTCTTGCAGCATAAGGCTCTTAGAAATTTGGGAACTTGAAGACTAGCTTGCAATGGAGATGGGCAAGATTTTATAGATGGAGGAAGGGGAGTTGGGATCCCTATAATCATGGGATTGGCCCTATCCTCAAGGAAGCTTCCATGAGTGGCAGCCCTTCCTCTCTATAGGCTTGGTAACCAACCTCCCAACTCAAGATAGATATCAGTTCTGGATCCAGTTAGGACGAAACTTCCACCATTTATTTTTTTTAAAAAACTCCTTAAATTGGTGCAGCCTGGTGCGACTGCAGGGCGAGCGCCCGGCCAGCGTGGCCTCTTTGAGTATTTTCCCCATTGGCGCGGGTACTGAACTACCTGCTCGCGCCAATGAAAAAAGGGCCATTTTTAGGGTTTTTCACAAGGAGATGTCTTCAGGGCAATGAAAGCTCTTGTTCAGAGGGATGTCATGAAAGTGTTTTCAAGCCATGTCACTGCTCACAGGTCATGAAATGAGCCCTCCAATGTGTGGGACGGGGATTGCAAGGACGGTGACAAATTACTGTGTAACAATTTTGTAGGTGCATGTAGGCTTGCAACCTTAAAACATTTTTCTTTCAAAGCATAGAACTATCTAAGCCTACCTTATTTCATCCGAGGGCTCAGATTAAACTGTTGAGTACCTCATTATTCTCTACCTATCTACTGATTTTGTCAAGTTTAAACTGTTTTACAAATCTTTATTCACTATCTAAAACATGAAATTGAAAACATGAAAAGTTAAGATTAAACTGTTTAACGGATCATGGATTATGGCATTTATTGACACTCTGCACATAATCATTATTATTGCAGTAAAAATAAAAGTAGTGGCATTTTGACTTGCTCACTTTCAGGTCTTATTTGTTTTCTTTTGGGGTTTATATTTTTCTAAGTCCTTTGATTTTTCTTTTAGGACTTTTTACCCTCTTTTTGACTTTTTATTATTTTTCATTTTTTCAAAATATGAGAAAACAACTTGCAGAAATCAAGGCATGTACATATTTACAAGACTATCAAAGTCAATTCAAAATTTATGAACGCTATTATTTATAGGACCCTAACGGGGGTTTCCAAATATGGAACCAGTTGTGTATTCAGAAATATTCTTAATAATAAGACCCTCCAGCAGCCAGAGACCGGTTTTCCCACATTGGGTTTTTCCGGGGACTATTTGTCTAGAAATAACTGTCTCACTTTGTCAATTTGTGCATGTGCTTATTCTAGATCTGAATTGGTAGAGATCTGTTATGTGTTTTGCTTCGATTTTAGCTTGAATTTATTCAGTTAATAACTTGTCTAAGTAGGAGGAGCATAACCGGATTAACAGTAATAATTTTTGCATAGAGTGTAAGATTTAGAAATTTCTACATGGTATCAGAGTAATTGCAGATCTAGGAGTGTCACCAGCAGAAGAGACTGAAGGTTCTAGCTGGCAATGGGAAAACGACAAACGCAATTGGGTTCCCGCATTGGGTTTTAGGGGGACTATTTGTCCAAATAAGCTGTGTCACTTTGTCAATGTGTGCATGCACTTATTCTAGATCTGGATTGGTAGAGATCTGTTATGTGTTTTTCTTCAATTTTAACTTGAATTTATTCAGTTAATAACTTGTCTAAGTAGGAGGAGCATAATAGCAGTTAATACATTAATAATTTTTGCATAAAGTGTAAAGATTCAGAAATTTCTACATGGCATCGAGACGATTTGCAAATGTTGAGAGGGTCTTGGTGAAAGGGCGAATCTACTAGGCTGAGAAAGCTGGAAAAGTAGCAAAAACGCAGATCTAAAGTGACAACGCAGTTTTCAGAGGCACATTCACTCAGAGGGAAGGGTGACATTGTCTAATTCTATGTCCTAGCAATCCCATGCAATTACTGCGTACAGGTAGCTCAGAAACAAAACTGGATTGGTCTGAAGCCAGCTAGTGTGATTCATATTTGAATCTGTCAGATCCAGAAAATACTGCAAAAAAGCTGCAGAAATTCAGAAGGTGTTGGTGGGGTTAATTTTCTGAAGTTTTCAAATATTTAACCTTAGCACAAGTGACAACGAGCTAGAGGAGATCAACTTCTCGGAGAGTTTCTAGCCAAAGGAAACTTGCAATTTGATCAGAGGATCAAAGAAGAAGTTGAATCATAGTTGATTTGGTAGATTTCCAAGGAGGGAAATCAGTTGCCAGAGGGAGCAGAAGGTGCCTGCTTCACCAAAGGCCTTAGATCCATTTCTCTAGCAAAGATAAAAGGAAGTTTCGACACATTCTGGGCATATGACTCCTCATGGAATGCGTGATCAAGATAGGTTGGATGGCCTCTCAAAATTTTCAGTTTGGAAGGCAAGGATCCTGATAGTCCTTTAGGCATACAATCTTAGAGACCATGCAGAGGAAACTCTGGCCACACCGACAGATCTGGATCTCCTTCAGAAGCATAAGGAGGTTGTTGGGCATGCCAAGCAGTTGATCATGGATGGTATCAAGGACTATATTGTACCACACGTAGCTGAGAATAAAACAACTAACGAGATGTGGAAGGCCTTGATTTTCCTATATGAGGTAAATTATGTCCAAAGAAAGATGTTGTTGGAGACTCAGATGAGGTCATTCATGATGACCAAGGGAGAAGAAATGGAGCATTTTCTCTTTAGATTGAAGTTAATCAGAGATCAACTGACTGCAATGGGTGCAACGGTGGATGATGTTGTGATGAATGGAAAGACTAACTATAATTGGAAATATTTCTAATTGAAGTTTGGAATTAGGCTAAAGTAATTGATGTAGCATAGAACAATCTAAAAATTAACATGGTATCAGAGTGAAGGTGAAGGACAGGCCTAAGAGGATACAAGGATTGAAGCAATCGTATTTGGAAAAGTTGAAAGAGCCAATATAGTTAAATTAAGATGACAATGACCACCTTTGAGGAGAATGAGAATTTGGGTGACTCATCCAATTTTTTTGAATGGAAATCTAGGTTGGAAATCATAGCTGACAATAATGATGTTTTGGGCTTCATTCAAGTAAAGGTACTTGAGCCTCCATAAAATGCATTTGTTGTTGTCAAAAGTAATCATAAGAAACGTGCGAATAAAGCAAAGCTAATTATAGTTTATGGTTTACAAGACAAATTTCTTGCATGTGTCGGAAACTTGAAAAGGTCCAAGAACATGTATGATAAGATAGTAGGTATGTATGAGGTCAAAAATTTTAATGAAATCATCACTTTGAAAGATCAACTCAAAGATACGAATATGAATAAAGGAGAGTCCATACAATCCTACATAATGAGGATATCTCATGTTAGAGATCAATTGCTAAGATTTGGAGAAGTTGTACCTGACAGGGAACTGGTGGGCATGACTTTAAGAGGTCTCCATCCTATTTTGGAAACATTCATCACTACTATTAGAAACACAAATTTCCTTTCTTCATTTGACGAGATTGTTGGAAAGCTAACTCAAGAAGAGTCCAGGATGATAGGAAGAGGAAGGATTCAAAAGGATGAAGAAGGAGAACATTCATTGCTCATGAAAAGAAGAAGAAGAAAGGGAAAGGAGGTCCATCAAATTCATGAAAGCCTCCTCCTCAAAATCAAAATAGAAGGAAATAATACTAGCATATTTAATGCTACAATTCTCACAACAATAGTCATTATGCTCGATATTTCCTTGAGAATAATAATGGACCGCATTATACTACTAGAAGCAACAACAACAGATTCAATGATCAAAGGAGGAGAAATTATCAAAGGAATGATTGTGATGAAAGAAATGATAGAATAAGAATAAATGCTCCAAATGATCATGAAGAAGATAGTCGTCCACAAAAGAAGTAAAAATTCTCCAGGTATGAAAGCAATGTTGCAAATAAATCTGAATATATCCTTATTTCTACCCTTACTAGTTCATCTCCTCCAGATTACTGGGATAGGTGGTTGGTTAATTGTGGGGCCACTCATCACTTCTCTGGTTACAAGGAAGTTCTCTCTAATTTAGTAGAAAGGGATTCAAATTTGAAAATTATTCTTGGAGACAACTCCACTCACCCTGTCAAAGGTTTTGGATTCGTTAAATTTCATTTGAGTTCTGGGAAATCTATTGTATTGCAAGATATAATGTATGTGCCTATGTTGAAGAAAATTTGGTATCAATTTCCCCTCTGGAAGACAAAGGGATGAGGGTTTCTTTCATCAAGGGAAAAGTTCTTACTTGGATCGTTGGAACATGTATCAAATATGCATTCACCTTGGGAACAATATATGAAGGACTCTACAGGGTCACTAGAATGCCACTGTTGGCATTTGTTCATAATACAAATAATCTAAGTGAATTATGGCACCGAAGGTTAGCTCAAATTCATTATGATGCGCTTTCGAAATTGGAGAACTTGGTCTCCGAGATTCCAAAGGTTCAATCTCAGCATGATGGAGTGTGTCTAGGATGTGCCAGAGGAAACATGACAATGATACTATTCTCCTCTAGTGAAACCAGGACGAATGACATCCTCCATCTCATTCACTCCAACTTGAGTGGTCTTATGCCCGTACACTCTCTTGGTAACCATCTATATTATATTATCTTCATCGATGAATTTTCTAGAAATACATGGATGTATTATCTGAAGCATAAGGATGAAGTATTTGAAAATTTCAAGATTCAAAGCCTTGATCGAAAATAAAACAGGGAAGAAAAAATAAATATTTAGGTTCGACAATGGTGGAGAGTACACTTCAAATGAATTCATTGATTTTTGCAAGAAGGAAGGCATCAAGAAGAGACAACTACACCTTATACTCCAGAAAAAAATGGAGAAGATGAAAGGAAGAACAGGTCGATTGTAGAAGCCATCCGTGCCTTGCTCCATGATCAAAAGGTACCCAAGTTTCTTTGGGGAGAAGCGAAAAATGTTGTCGTATATGTTCAAAACAGGGTGCCACATAAAGCCTTGGACAACAAAACACCAAAAGAAGCATTCACAGGTGCCAATCCTGATGTGGGTCATCTTTGTATCTTTGGCTGCCCCGTATACTTTCTTTTATCGAAAGAGAAAAGGAACAAGTTGTAAGCTACTCGAAGAAAAGGTATGTTTGTTGGGTATTGTGAAGATTTTATAGCATTTAGAATATATATTCCTGGTAAAAGGAAGGTTGAAATTAGTAGGGATGTCACATTCGATGAAGATGTCGCACTTGGAAAATCCTAATACCTTCCCCCACTTCCTCCTCCTAAGAATAATGATGAAATAGATATCTTGGATGGCTCGTCTATGCCCAATGTTGTTAATGATCCCATGGATCCCTTAGATTCTCCTACTAGTAACCCTACCACTAGGAAGAGACCACTTTGGCTTCGAGACACACTTCAAGACGTTGATAGACATGTGCCTCCTCAAAGGCCGTTTAGAGAAAGGAAGAATCCATGCATGTATCAGGGATATCTTGCAACCATGAGCACCATGATTCATGTTGAACCTTCCACAATCGAAGTAGACATAAAAGAAAAAGTCTGGAAAGATTCTATGGTCGAAGAATAGGAATCTATCATGAAGAATGATGTATGGGACATTGTGTTGAGACCGGAGGGGAAATTTGTGGTAACTTCGAATTGGATATAGAATATTAAGCATGGAATTGATGGAAGCATTGAAAAATACAAGGCGAGGTTCATGGCTCGAGGATTCTCCCATAAATAGGGAGAGGATTATGATGATATATTTGCACATGTGGCTCGATATAAAACCATTCGCTCGATATTTTCCCTTGCTGCAAGTCAAGGATGGACCCTTCATCAAATGGATGTAAAGATTTCATTTCTCCATGACATGCTACAAGAAGAAGTATATGTTGAGAAACCACTGGAATTTTAAGTAAAGGATTACAAGACACATGTTTGTAGATTGAAGAAGATATTGTATGGATTGAAGAAATCCCCAAGATCATATTACGCCTACATTGAAAATTATTTGGTGAAGTTGGGATTCACGAGAAGCAATTTTGATCCCAACCTCTACTTCAAGGTAGTCCAAGGTATGACTTTGATATTGGTTTTATATGTTGACGATCTATTACTAACATGTAGTGAGCCTCTGATGATGGAATGTAAGAGGGAGCTGGCCTTTGAATTCAAAATGAAAGACCTTTGACTCATGCACTACTTTCTAGGCCTTGAGGTATGGCAAAGGCCCGGTGAAATTTTCCTTTCACAAGGAAAATATGTTGTGAAGTTGCTGGAAATATTTGGGATGACTGAAGGCAAGTTTCTGCCCACATCGATGGAAATAAACTTCAATAAATTATAAGGAGAAGTTGCAAGACCTGATTTGGTGAATCCATCCGAGTATAGAAATTTGATTTGGGCTCTGATGTTCCTTGTGAACACCCATCTGTACATATGCTACGCAGTGAACACATTGAGTCAATCCATGATTGAGCCTCTCCATGCACATTGGACTGTTTCCAAACAAATATTGAGATATTTGCAGGGGGCGATTACACTTGGTCTGAGATACTCTTCCGAATATTTCTGATTTCATGGATACACCGATGTTGACTAGGTGGGAACTGTTATCTACAGGAAGAGTACCTTTGGGTGTTGTTTTAGTATTGGATCTACCATGATATATTGGATGAGCCAGCATCAGAAGTCCGTAGCATTGAGTGTTGTCGAGGTATATTATATTGTCCCTAGCATAGCTAGCTGTGAAGTAGTTTGGTTGAGGAAGCTCTTTAGAGAGATATTTCAGCAAGTTCTAGACATTACATTGATATATTGCGACAACATGTGTGGGATTTGTATAACATAGAATCCAGTATTTCACGACAATTCCAAGAACATAGAGTTTCTATATCACTTCATTCATGATATGGTTCAAAGAGGAGTCGTTCGTCTCCATGACATATCGACGGATGAGCAAGTTGCAGATATTATCACCATGCCTTTTCCAATAGGGAATTTCTTGGTCTTAAGAGAGAAACTTGGACTGATGGATGTGACCCCTCTTGATAAGGGGCACCACTGAATGAGGACACTAAGCCATACTCTTCCCCCCTGTTTGAGCTCCCAGGGTGAAGAATTGAGATATAGGGCACCTAGGGTTGAGGGAAATCTGGATAATAAAGGTGTCTCCCATATCTGTTCCCTATAGGTTTGGAGTAGTAGCTCACCCTATCATGGTCTTTGCAGAGTATACCCCAGTCAGAATCATATCCACAAGATTGGGCTTGTTGGGATTATCCCTCTATTTTTTTCCAGCGATTGAGGAGGCTTGGAGGCGTGTGATACTTACCTCTTGGTAAGTCGGGTATCTCGTCCAAGCTAGATTATGATGCAGGTGTTCTACCACATGAATCTTATGGGTCATTGATGGGAAGATCAGAAGACGATAGGATGGGTTGAGTAGTAGCTCTCCTACATCACCTATTGCCCAATATGAGTTGAGTTTTAGCTCCCCCATGTGAAATTTCTTGGTAGTAGCCCGATGAAATTTCTAGGTAGTAACCTAATGACATTTTTGGGTAGTAGCCCGATCACATTTCTAGGAAGTATGATGATGATATTTCTGGATAGTAGCCCGCTGAGAGATGTTCTGAGTTGTAGCCCATTGGTTGGAGGGTGGTAGCTTTTTCACCCCATGATTCTTGTTTATTCAATTTAGTGTCCTAAATTGCTAACATAAATTATCGACCAGGGCTAGTAAATTGATGAAGTGTGATGCACTATATGTGCCTAAATATCCATTTTTCTTACTTCGTTGTTTTTAGTGTTTTATTGATGTTTTGGGATTTTTATGTTTGATGCTTAGTATGCTACTCTATGCTAAAAAGATGAAGTTAGATCTATGTCAAAAGGGAGAAAAGGAAATGTTAATAAATGAATTAAAACAGAGTTTATTTGCAAATTATGTTCCTAACTAGAAAATGATGAAAACAGAGAGTCCTAATCCATGGATATTACAGCTTCTAAATGAACATTCATGAAATGAAAAGTCACTCAAAACACTCCAACTTAATCTGATTCATTTAGTTAGAGATTTGTTGGAAGAGCTTGTGAAAAAGATTAATTCTAATGCAATGAGGATCTCCTAAAACATAAAAGGAAATGCTGAAACAAACAGTAACTTAAAACATTATAGTGAAATCTCATTCATTTGATAGAAGTTTATTGGAAGAGCTTGAGAAAAAGATTACTATAATGTAGTAAGGATCTCCTATGAAATGCTGAAACAACTTATAACATTACAGCTAAATCTCATTCATGAGTTAGAGGTTTATTGGAAGAGCTTTTGAAAGAGATTAATCATAATGTGATAAGGAAAAACAATCAATAACTCACAATATTACAACTAAGTCTCATTTGTGAATTAGAGGTTTATTGGAAGAGCTTTTGAAAGAGACTAACTGTAGTATAATGAGGATCTTCCTTTTAACTAAGTAACAGAAAATGAAATGCTAATAACTCAGAATATTACAATTGAATCCCATTCATTTAATAGAGATGTATTGGAAGAGCTTGAGAAAGAGACTAACTGCAATATCATGAGGATCCTTTATCCAAGCAAATGACATGAAACATAATGCTAAAAGCTATGATTTCAGAAAGCAGTCTAAGTAAGGAAATATGACAAAACAGAATTGAAAATGACTTATCTAGAAAACATGTAAAACCTCCTCGAATAGCACGGGACCTCTGCAACCAATTTGGTGAAATTCTTCAGCTTCTTAAAGTTGTAATAAAAACAGCATCAATGAACTGAACTTCTTTATTGATAAACTCACAAATCTACATCCCATTCCATCTTAAGCTTTTTTACAAAACACTCTCTAATCCTTTCTCTTCTTCTCCTATTTTTCACTACCCTTGATAGGAAAAAGCTTCCCCTATTTATACAAAAATATGAGAAGTTATCTCATTAATTCAACTCATAAAATTCATAAAACCATACAACTCATAAAATTAAATCCTCTATGTGGAGGCTTATATATGGCTTAACATCCTTATGAATAATTTCATATTACAACCCCATTCATAATTATCCGAATTGATTATTCGAATTGTAATTAAATACTAGTCAAGTATTTGGCTCTCACTCTAACTTAACCATCGACCTTTATTAAAACCCAACGTTACAGCTTACCTTTCGTGTATAACTATAACGCGCCCCCAACATACGATTCGTTCATACAAGGCCCACACCATTCATCAAACATACATAGGTCACACGGAACTTTAAGTTATCTCAAGGTTTGATCTTGGTTAATCATGAACCAACACACCAACGCATGTACTAACGCTAACCCTGACCATAGGATATTCACATACCTCTCTATTCAAATCAGACGGCTTGTAACTCATTGCAATCCATCTAAACAATCCAACGGTTATGGATCCACGCAAAACTGCATACTTTCAACCGTTAATGCTTCCGCAATTAGGAGATGCGACCACCATTGATTTCCACAAGCCGTGATCGGACAGTTATAACGCATATCGTGTTTTTTCCACGACAGAGGTATAACGCACAAAAATCACGCGATATTTGTGGTTTTTGGAAACCACCCAAGGCCACGTGTCAACCGCAGACCCATATCGCTTTTTTATTTGCAATTCCACTTACCGCCTTAAATTTATGCGAAAGCCGTCGGTTTGGGTCTCGAAACCATTTTCACTGTTGATTTGAGGTTCCGTTCTATTCACGGTTTCGTTCTGCTTCACTACTGTGAGTCGATTTCGTTGTATAATTCAGCCTCACTCTTATTATGACGTCGTCCCTTCACACAGACATTAACATATTCAATTCATGAGCCGAGGTTGTAGATCAAATGCATTCACACATGTCGCAATCTCTGCACTGAACTCTGTACACCGAGAGTTATACATATTCAACAAAGAACGCAGGTTCAATGATTCAACTTCCCATAAGCATATATCACACAACCCTTCTCTCTACTAGACATGAATCGATTCTATTGATTTCGACAAACCACTTGCACCGAATTACATCAATGGTGAATGGAATTCTGCAAATATTACAAGCCTCTTCACACAGATTTCAAACGTTGTCCATTAAAACACAGAAATGTAGACTCTATCTCATTTATACCCAAATCGATCTATTCAAGGGTTATATCACAGTTCAAATTTCTTCTAGAGGATCGATCCTTCTTGAATAATATTAATGCAAAATTATATCAATTTTCTAATCCCCACAAAGCCACTAATTCAGCCCATTCACACAAAGTTTACACTGCTTATAAGTTCAGAATATTTAGTTAGAGCTTCCACAGACAATTCAACTGGTCAATACACACATAATCCAGTCAGGCAATACACAAGTATTTCTGAAACAGATTCTTCATTTATGCAATTTGAAATTACTTACAAAACCCTCTTGTTCAGACCAGATTTTCAAATTGATGGCCCTTCTACCATCCTACCCTGCAGATCTCTCTGAACTTTTCTACTCTTGTCTAAATTGTTTTAACCTCTATGCTATAGATGCTTACATTTATATAAGAGATGAATGAATCGATTTAGCTGCTTTGACAGCTCAACAAGGACTCTTGGAGTCCTCCAAAGTCCTAGAATTAGACTCAATTCCTAGAATAACTGAAACTGACTCTTCACCTTCCTGACTTAATCGACTTTCCTCATGTTCTCTAGTGGTTAGAGAGAAAATTTACAATTCCTCACCATTTTATTCAAAAATACTAAAAATTACATGAGAATTTAAAATCATGAGACCCCCCTATGTCTATGAAAATACAAAGTAATTTTTGAGCCTAATGCTCCTACAGCAGACTCCCAAGGTTCAATTTGTTCATGATATCTTGATCATGTGTCTTTAAACTCTGCCTCCTGGATCCCACACTTTGTTTTGTTTTTGTCCAACAGCTGCACCATTCTTCTTCTGCAATTCTCCAGGTCTCCATATCCTGTTCTGCAATTTTCCTCCATCTCTACTTTCACAATCTCTTCTTGTCTTTCATTTGCTAAACTCCTTCTACTTTCTTGCTACTGTCTGCTGCTTCTGAGACACTTTCATCATCAGTCTTCTGATGTTTTCAATCTCTAAGTCCAGTTTATCTTTTATCTGGAAATTCCCTTGCCCACTGCTGCTGCTTTCAATTTCTGTTGCTGCCAATACTGTTGTTGTAATTATTTTTATTTCTGCAGATGTCATCCCCCATGTTGCGGCCTCCCAAAATTCTTGTCCCTCTGCAACATTCTCTTACTCATCATCTGAAAATTTATTTCTAGAAAACAAATCAGTAACTAACTTTCTTCTTGCAGTAACATACTCATTCATTATACTAGTAAACATAATCAAACTTTGCAAACTAGTATCTGCTGCTCTTTCCTTCACTGCTTCAGGTATCTTCACTTCAGTGTCTGCAATCTCTTTCTCTTCTTCAAATGTTCCCAGCAAGCATTGCATCCATCTCTTTTGCACTTGGTTCACATCTTCAGTATGTTGTAATTCAGTCTCAGCATCTTTTCCTTCTTCTTGGGCAATCTTCAGCAATTTCCTTTCATCATCTTGATTGATTCTCGTAATCAAACCAAGTTTTTCCACCACTGTATTCTCATCTTCTATCAGAATGGAATTCTGATTCTTCATCACTGTGTCTACTTTAACAATCTACTCCACAGTCTGCTCTCCAATCTTCGGTCTTCAAACAAATCAGTTCTTCCTTGTCATCAGTGACAAGTTTCTTCATATGAGACATGGTTGTCTCATCTTCTTTCTTCTGCAACAATTTTTCATCTCCCAAGACAATTCCAAATGATGGATTGTCTTCTACATCAGCTGTAATCATAAACAAATTGTCAAATTTAAAATCACAAGACCCAAAGGTCTCATTTGATGACCCAATCACCATTTCTTCTCTCTGCAGTTCTAAGTATCTTTCAAGACTCAGAAAATCTCCATTATATTTCTTCTCAGCTGCCAGAGTTATCTCCACTGCTCCAATCACCATGTTAGAATGATGACTCTTCACTATGTTTTCAGCCAACATAGTTTCTCCTTCATTCAATTCTCTGATAGTTTCCATTTGTTGTTCTTCCTCTTTGTCTGCATGACCAACATATGAATCATCAGCATTAAAATTACAAGGCTTCAATACCTTCTTCTCCTTCCCTGACAACACATCAGTATGTTGTTCAGAACTTGTTTCCAATTTCTCTGTCAGCACATCAGTATGCTGATTTGTATCCTTCATGAGACTGTCAGCTAGCCTCTCCTTCTCTCCATCATCTGCTTCATGAACAATGTCCATGGAGACCTTCCTGCCTTGCTTCCTCAGCAAATCATCTTGTGCATATATCCTCTGCTTCTCCAATTATCTTCTTTGAAAATCCAACCTCCTATACAACTCAACAACTTCAATTGGAGTAGATTTTGGGAACCTCACACAACCTTTTATGCTTCTGCTTGTTCTTGACCAATCATCTGTTGGTCCTTCTCTCTCTGCTTCAATATTCTGTTGAATATCTTCATTGGACTCTTCTGTCTTCATCTCTCCCTGAGATCTCACTATCTCAGCATTGATCTGAACAGATTTCAGATTCAATTTCTCCTCCTCGTCAACAAACTCTAAAGCTTTTTCATCTTCCACTGATGTACCTACAAACATACACAACTCTTTAGTTTTCAAATCACAAGACATTTCAGTCTCGGTTGCTTTCTCAAGCACTTCCCTTTGAACAAATCTGCATGTGGAATCTTCAAATTCCATTCTTGACTCAAGAACTCTGAGTTCTTCTTCCTCTGTAGAACTTGTCATCACCTCACAATTATCAGATTCACAAATACAAGTCTTTACATCATCCAGCTGATCTGGACTTGTCCAATAACTTAGGAAATCATCAATGATTTTCTCTTCAGCAAGACAAGCTTCTTGTTGCCTTAAGTATTCACCATGTCTCACAAGATCTCTTGCAGGTCTCCACTCTTTATTTGTACTCTTTTCTGCTTCACAAGCAGACACTTCTTCGCTCAACTCAGCTGCTCTGAGTTCTTCTCTCAATAAGGCAATATCCTTTTTCCTCAACCACAACTGTAATGGTTGCCATTTCACACTCTTCTTCATGAGCCAACCAACTCTCTAGTTTTCCTCTATCATCCTCTCCAGTTTATAAAACTGCTTACCGATCTCAGCTATCTCTTTCCAATACTCTTCATCAGTCAATTTCTGTCTTATGCCATTTGCCTTGGCATCTTCCTTCTCCTTTCTATTGTGGCCTCTCTCAGAACCTCTGCAATCTCTGCTATGGCTATCAGTAGCCATTTTCTCCTCCAGGAGTTATTCCTTCACAAGCTGCACTAAGCCTCTGCAACAGAAAGCTCTCTTGCTGCAACTCACCTCACCAATCCTTTCCTCCAGAACCATATTTTGGCAAATATTGGTTCCCTTCTGCTGGAACCTTCTGAGCACTCTCTTTTGCTCCCTCTATTCACTCTGCAACTTTTCAAGAACACATATGTTCTTCTTTCATCCAACCTCTATTGGGAATTCTCCAGGTTCTGCCACACTTTCTTCTTCACTTTAGAATCCTCTGCTGGACTCTTTCATCACTGCTCTCAAAGTTGTGATCTGCCTTTGCTGAGATTTCTTCAATTGCCTGCAATTTGAATTTTGCAAACAATTCTTCAAACAAGAGTTAAACTCTGCTCATCAACTTACCTTCTCTTGAGAACACTGTAATTGTTCTCCCTATCCAGCCTTTAGCTGAATATCAGGTCCATTGTCATCATTATCAAACTCTGTCTTCACTTTTCTACAACCATCATCCTGCAATCATAAATTTCAAGTCAGATTTAAAATTATTTCACCTGCAAGATCCCTTCATTAGCTTGTTCTTCATTCATTCTGCGAATCTTGTTCACTGCAGTTTTGTGTACTTTGTTGTATATCAGATCTTAGAATCTGATCTTCCTTCTCCTCTCATCACATGCACTGTATGCACATCACCATCACATCTGTGTTTCCATATGCATTTCAAAAATTAAATTTTTAAGAGCTATTCCAACTCTGATACCACTTGATGCCCGGGCTACCTCACTTTACCCACATTCACACTCTATGCATATGACAATAACTCTCTTCAATGTTTTACCCAAATAATTTTTTCCTCTGGGCAAAATCCACCACTATGCGAAAGCTTGACTCTTTTCTTACACACCTATGGTTATGCAACCATATTATAAAACTTTATTAACATTCCAATCGATGATGTGGACTCTTCCTTTTAAAAGGTTATAAAACCATACAACTCTAAAAATTCAATCCTCTATGCGGAGGCTTATATATGGCTTAACATCCTTATGAATAATTTCATATTACAGCCCCATTCATAATTATCCGAATTGATTATTCGAATTGTAATTAAATACTAGCCAATTCTTTGGCTCTCACTCTAACTTAACCATCAACCTTTATTAAAACCCCAAGGTTACAACTTACCTTTTGTGTATAACTATAATGTGCCCCCAGCATACGATTCGTTCATACAAGGTCCACACCATTCATCAAACATACATAGGCCACATGGAACTTTAAGTTATCTCAAGGTTTTATCTTGGTTAATCATGAACCAACACACCAACGCATGTACTAACGCTAACCCCGACCATAGGATATTCACATACCT
The DNA here is from genome assembly GCA_034641835.2 of Pinus albicaulis. NCBI lineage: Eukaryota > Viridiplantae > Streptophyta > Pinopsida > Pinales > Pinaceae > Pinus > Pinus albicaulis. The sequence goes on along the minus strand of CM076569.1, from coordinate 562,411,667 downwards.
CTCTATTCAAATCAGACAGCTTGTAACTCATCGCGGTCCATCCAAACAATCCAACGGTTATGGATCCACGCAACTCCGCATACTTTCAACCGTTAACGCTTCTGAAATTAGGAGATGCGACCACCATTGATTTCCACAAGCCGTGATCAGACAATTATAACACATATCGCGTTTTTTCCACGACAGAGGTATAACGCACAAAAATCACGCGATATTTGTGGTTTTTGGAAACCACCCAAGGCCACGTGTCAACCACAGACCCATATCGCTTTTTTATTTGCAATTCCACTTACCGCCTAAAATTTATGCAAAAACTGCTGATTTGGGTCTCGAAACCGTTTTCACTGTTTATTTGAGGTTCCGCTCCGCTTCACTACTCTGAGTCGATTTCGTTGTATAAATCCGCCTCGCTCTTACTATGTCATCGTCCCTTCACACAGACATTAACATATTCGATTCATGAGACGGGGTTGTAGATCAAATGCATTCACACATGTCGCAATCTCTGCATTGAAATCTGTACACCAAGAGTTATACGTATTCAACAAAGAATGCAGGTTCAATGATTCAACTTGCCATAAGCATATATCACACAACCCTTCTCTCTACTAGACATGAATCAATTCTATAGATTTCGACAAACCCCTTGCACCAAATTACATCAATGGTAAATGGAATTATGCACAGATTACAAGCCTCTTCACACAGATTTCAAACGTTGTCCATTAAAACACTCAAATGTAGACTCTATCCCAATTATACCCAAATCAATCTATTCAATGGTTATATCACAATTCAAATTTCTTCTAGAGGATCGATCCTTTCAGTGATTGATCCTTCTCAAATAATATGAATGCAGACTTATATCAATTCTCTAATCCCCACAGAGCCACTAATTCAGCCCATTCACACAGAGTTTACACTGCTTATAAGTTCAGAATATTTAGTTAGAGCCTCCACAGATAATTCAACCGGTCAATACACACATAATCCAGTCGGTCAATACATAAGTATTTCTGAAACAGATTCTTCATTTATGCAATTTGAAATTACTTACAAAACCCTCTTGTTCAGGCCATATTTTCAAATTGATGGCCCTTCTACCATCCTACCCTGCAGATCTCTCTGAACTCTGCTACTCTTCTCTGAACTGTTCTAACCTCTACGCTACAGATGCTTACATTTATACAAGATATGAATGAATTGATTCAACTACTTTGACAGCTCAACAAGGACTCTTGGAATCCTCCAAAGTCCTAGAATTAGACTCAATTCCTAGAATAACTGAAACTGATTCTTCACCTTCCTGACTTAATCAACTTCCCTCATGTTCTCTAGTGGTTAGAGAGAACATTTACAATTCCTCACCATTTTATTCAAAAATACTAAAAATTACATGAGAATTTAAAATCATGAGACCCCCCTATGTCTATGAAAATACATAGTAATTTTTGAGCCTAGTGCTCCTACATCATTAGAGAATGTTTCACCAGATAGATTTGAGCATATCGGTACACATGATGACAAGATGACACATTGATCGATGGACAGGTTTTACCGGTGGAATTCTCCCTAGTTGAGAAGGAGTGTTAAAATTATGCAACTGTAGTAAAATTCCACTTTGGACTACTCACTTAATGGAGATGATGATGGCATTGAGTTCCTCTTTCTAAGAGAACAAAGTTGGTTTTGATTTTGCGCCCGCTCGTGGATATTGGATCAGGTTGGCTTTGCATATTTGGACATGTCGGTTGGACATCATTGACACCCCTTTGAAGTATAAAAATACAAGTGATCTAGAATCTCATTTGGACATCACAACATCGAGCATATTCTTATATTCTATTTTATTGATTTCGACACATTGGCGAAGAAAAATTTTGTACGGAGGTCTGAAATCTCAGGTTCGAAGGTTGCATTGAAATTTGGTTTTATGTCCCAGTCGCGGGCATAGAACTAGTGGATATGGGATATAACTGCAAGCTTTCTATAGGAAAGGTAGCAGTTAAGATCTTAAAGCCGTGAACATGCTGACTAATGGTAGTGGCTAAGGGTTTGACTAATGTTGACTGTCATCTGAAGATTTCTGAAGTTGCCTGAAAGCTGAATCAAGTTGTCTCTAATATATTTGACCTTTGTGCACAGGTTTCTGAAGTTTTTTGGTTATATTATTGTACATATTGTATTTGGTTCATTGTACTCTTTGTTGAACTTTTTATGACAATATAATAGAAGAATATTTTCAAAGGGTTTTCCCCATAGTGGGTTTTTCCCTAGTCCTTGACCATATCTAGTGTCTCGTGTTGATGTAATGAATGTCTCCTTTCTCATTGCATTTATTGTTCTATCTTAAATTATTGTTGATCAATGGAAAGAATAATTGTAATTGGAAATATTGCTAAGTGGAGTTCGTAATTGGGCTAAAGTAATTGATGCAGCATAGAACAATATAAAAGTTTACATTTTTCACACAATATTGTAACGAGATGTATTCTCATAGACATTAATGATATAAACTCACAAAGTGTAAGTTATATGGGGCATGAAGAATTGTTGGAAAGAGATTCTCTTCTGATTAGGGTGGTTATGCTCATGATGATCAAATGAGGGCCGGGGGTAAAATTTGAGAATGATTGTCAGTTGCTTGACAAAATGATAGAACAAGAAGTAGTCTTTTGGGGGCCACAATGTTTACATATGTGGGTGACGAGTTCTTGGAGTTTGAAGTATGTTCCATTGGACACCAGAACAATGGATCAAATGGTTGCATCACATTTTATTTACACAAAAGAGTATTTATACCATGTGCATATGCAAGAATTTGTATAATATGTACATGCATGCAATTAAAATTGTTTTTGACAACGCCTAAATTTACCCATATAAAAGGATTAATTATTGGTATGAATGAAAGTAGTAATTTTCTCCATTTGGTTCTCTGTCTTGTAATTTTGCAAATTTTAATTTCCTTCCTTGAGAAATTATACTTTGGAAAATTATGTTGGAGCTCTACAAAATATATATTTTTCATTATACGTATGTTGGTAATGCTATGAATGGTTACATATAATGGTGATGCTATAGATAAGAGAATTATTGCATACTCCTATAGTTCAAGAAACCGTGTGGACCAAATATGGAGATGGAGATGTCAGATTATGGATTGGGCCTTACACCAACCATCACAGCCATAACCAATTGGATCTTTCACCAAGCCCAATCTAAAACTTTAATTTCTATAGTCTTCGTTATTATGTCAATTACATTCGTTGTTGCATTTTGAGTTTTCTCGGGATCGATATGACATCCATTCAGTGACAAGATCTAAGTGTGCTTATTTGGTTGTCGAAAGTCTTTTTTATTTTTTTTGGATGTCAAAAGACGTCAATACCTATTGTCGTGCTTGATCTCAATCTAACTTTTTTTTATCGGCTATGGTATTGGAAGTGAGATTAGTGATGTAATTTCAAAGTTATGTTATGAAGAGCATTTATATTCAATCAAAGTCAAGAAGGACTTGAAACTCGCCTCATCTGCACCCACTCAAAGGTTTAGCACAGGTCTCCATGATCATACAATCTCAAGTTGGATCACTGGTGGGAAAGAATACTTATCTCAATGAATTGGATTGAACATATTAGCAAGTTATTAATTAAAATATTCAACAATACAGAGACTAGGAAGTCAATTATTACTATGAGATTTCAGATCTTAACCTTAAGTTTTACAAAACAAACATATTTCAAATTTTATAATGACAACAAAGCCATGAATAAGAATGTTACACGATGCAGTTATAGTTAGGGAGATGAATGGAAATGCACCAATTCTATTCCATGTTGTTATTGTTTTCATAACTTCTAAAAATAATTGGAGATGAAATTTACACATAGTGGTAATATGTGTTTATTATAGATCTATTGGAGAATCGGGACGAGCTTGAATCCATCTTCAGGGTTTCTATATATGTCATATTCTAAAAGTAATTGGAGATGAAATTTACATATAGTGATATTGTGTTTTTATTAGAACTTGGTTGGAGAAGTGGGACGAGCTTGAATCCATCTGCAGGGTTACCATCTAAGTTGTATATGCATGTAGTAAAGGTGGTATCCTACGTAGCATGGGTGACTTTCCAAAATTTTAAAATTGTTGCTTAGGTTGTATCAGACTCCTAAGGAGGTAGTTTTAGGCAGATTCCTCCCCAACTCGATATCCAATAGCAAATCGCCACTTAAGAAAATAGGTGGGGGGCATGCGACCCATCGAATCGATTGGCCATATTAACAAATGTGTTGTTTGCAGCCCAATATGTATACTCCATCATTTATTAGGTTTTGTTCCTCTATGTCCTCAATTTTTTGGGGGCATCTTAGTGACGCCACATGACAACAATCGACACAATGTAATTTGCATGAATTATTGTATGGGCCCATGTTAAACGTGAGGAGGAATACGTGGCAGGTGTTTTATGTGTAAGCATCAAGTGTTGTAGTGGTTTTTCATATTGTGGTATTGTTGTGGGCGGGGAGAAATGTATGGGTGATGGATTCAAATTCTTTTTTACTCCCTTGTGACTGCGTCAACACAACATCATGAGCAATTACATGGCTCTAGTTCTATTGATAGGTTTCATTGGTTGCACCAAGAATGACCAGTTAAAAATTGAGTATTAAAGATACTAAAGGGAAGTGTAAAAGGAACTTCTAAATTCATTAATGGAAGTTCCATCATGGTCAAAATTGGGTGAAATAATTGGTTCCTAAGTGATTGTAGTGTTGGGTGAAAGCATACATTTCATAATACTCATGGTTACCAAGAAGCTAGTGATGAAAAAATGGCTCTAGTTGAAAAAACCTCTCATTGAAAATATGTTGACAACATAGAACAAGTGTCTCAAATATGTGAATATGTGGAACACTTGGGTTTGCCTCCAGATAATGTGACCCTTGCTCTGATTACTCGATTATTTGTAGCTAAATTGGAGAAAGTAAGAGAGATATTGGATGCTACGAGCAAGAAAGGCCTCAACACCATGCACACATGCTTCATGGATTCATCGCTACTCTTTGTCAAAGGAGGTGTTTTAATGAGGCCTACAAGGTTTTTGAAATATTATTGTGGTATAAGAAATATATAGGAATTTCATGAGGTAATTATTCACATGGAGTATCATTAATTTAAATAAAAATTAACCATGGGCAGTAATATCAGTATAAACCATCACACATAAGCAAAATAGAAAAACATGAGGACAAAAGGATTTTTAGGTGGAAACCAATTTTGGAGAAAACCACCATTGTTGTCAGCTTTGTCTTCTTTATTATTAAAAAATAAATATTCTTACATTCTTGTACTAGCATAGACTCTTACTAGTATGCAAGTACCCACCTGCAGAAAGGCTACCACCTTTTCTCGTTTTCTGGTACCCACCTACAGAAAGGCTACCACCTTTTCTCATTTTCCAGCACCCACTCGAAGGGAAATCGAACCCCATTTTTGAAGGCTACAACACTCAACTTCTTGTGGATCACTTTTTTATAATATTTTAGACTAAATCCACTTCCAATGCAAAACCCAAACCAAGTAATAATTCTAAAATAAAAAACTAAACCAACTGAATCACTGTATAATCATTAAATCAATCATTGAATCTCAACTAACCATTAAGCCATTGCAATTAGATCAACCCAATAAAAAACATATCATGTCAATATACAACCACTCATCCATATACCATACCATATATTGTTTATCATAGAACCTAGATTATGTCACTACAAACCCTGATCACCCATAAATCAGAAGGCATACACTACTGTTATGAAGCATAACCATGTATGTATGTGCTTTCTGTGACGAATGCATGCGTACATATCTCAAAATAATGATGATTGAATCTGAATCACTAAAGCACTGAATCAATCATTGAGTTATATATTGAAACCAACACAGATCATTGAACCATATACAGATCAACACACAATAGCTTCATCACTAGGAAACATTCCATGCCAAAATCAATTCAAGCCAACCAGTACTATCAAACATAGATTATCATCATAGAGACTTCATTGATAGACAATAGCAAACATAGCATAACATATCAAACATCTTTAACAACTCATACTGCAAAACCCTGACATGTATATGCAACCTTTACAAAGAATATCCACGTATGTATGTGCTTCCCATGCTTGACACATGCATACAGATCTTGAACTTTTTGAAGAAAGTATAATTGACTACAAAGAAGAAGTCTCGCATATGTACGTGACTTATCTGAGACAAACCAAATTATAGATCTGTAATTACTGAATAATCATACCTTTGTTGCAACCCCAAAACATACTTTGCAATCCTTGCAGTCACAAATTCATGTTAGATAATTAGATCTCTCATTGTTAGCAACAATCATAAATAAATCGGGAAACCATATTTATTAGTCTTCACTATGATTTCAGATCTATTATATATGTACCTCCTTTATGCTCCTTGGTGCACACACACGTTTCAGATCAAATTACATACAAAAATAACCAAGTACACCCACACACAACTCCTTGATATTCATCTCTTTATATAGCATTTGTCTTAGCCAATAACTTAGGTAAATACCTTGGTGATTTTGATGGTATTCTTTGACGGAATATTTGTTGTGCTCTCATTACTATGCACCAATACCATTGTAAAAACCCCTAGTATTCAAAATATCATGGTGCATAATATGTATGCGACTTCCCTTCATCATACCAGCGTATGTACATGGTCTTTCTTCATAGGACCTGCGTATACTTTTAAAACTCTACTTTTATCATTTCTTTGTCTCTGAACTGATATTTCTTTTATCATTCTTCTCTGTCACATTTGTACCAGCTTGTATAATCATCCTTTTGACATCTTTATCAAGTAGGTTTCCATCAAGGACAACACGTTAGTCATAATGACAACACAAGACTATTAATTATACATTGAACAATGCAAATTGTAATCTTTAACTCGGGAAAACAAATATTAAAACAAAAAACAAAAAAACAAAAAAAACCTATTTTTCAAACTTTCCCTGCTTAATATATTTAGGCAATACACCTCCATACAATTCCATGTGAATAATTACCTCGTAAAATTCCTATATATTGTTTATCGTACTGATCACTACAATAAATTTATCAATATAATGTAAAATTTTCTTTTTTACATTAGTTGTGTCAAAATTAGAAGCGGATAAGAATTATTCTCCCTCGCAATTGGAAGGTTTTAAAAATATTCACAAAATGGTGCCACTTGTACCATTAGCATCGAAGTACTCTTGGTTATGGATAACTTATTAGCAAAAAATCAGCAAAGAAAGTGTGATCGAATGGCTTACTAATATTCAGGTTATAATGGATTGGAAAACACTTAAACCCACCCCATGATATCCCACCCACCCTGGACAATTACAAATATTTTGTGTAATTATTGATTAACTAGTGAAATTTTCGTGTAAATTTTCGACATTTTAACCATTTTCCACTCTGATAGATGCCCACATCACCTGTATCAAACTCTATGATCTCAATGTTAGATATATATGGTTCCACTCAATCTCTATGATATCAGAGTTAGATATCTCTGGTTCCGCTCAACTCTCTTAGAAATTCTCATATCACATGATTCAACAAACTTTGTAGCTATAAATTTTCAAAAAAAAAAATTGTGAAAAATGAATGTAATGAAGGAAGAGGAATGACGAAAAACACAAGAAAATAGCATCAACTTGGATCTACATCTGATTATTTTAACAAAACAACATTGATTGTTTCTTGCTTCCGTTTATCCAAATCAATACATTTACCATGGACCTATGTTACAAAGAGCCATTTAAACATACATACGTTAAACATTTCACCACATCCTTCATGCCTAAGCCTTTTTCTTTAATATGTGTAAGAATTCTAATTATCTTTTAACCATGTAATCTTGGATATTGATGTGATAATATTATGACATAAACATAGAAACCAGAGCTATGTGAATTTTATTTTATATTAATTATAAAACAAATTAACAATATGAACTTTTGTTTAATATGCAAAATATTATCTTTTAAAGAAAATCAGAAGTTAAGTTTTTTTTTTTTTTTTTTTTTTTTTTTTTTTTTTTTTTTTTTTTTTTTTTATATCATCAAATTTTCTGTTGATTTTAAAATTGGTTGCAAACATTAAAATATATATATATATATATATATATATATATATATATATATATATATATATATATATATATATTATCAATTATAAATTTGTGTGACAAATATAATGTTGTTTTCCCCTTGCTCTAATAACTGTAGCTATCATTTTCCAAATGATATTAAATTATGTTCAATGTGTTTTTTCCATGTTATGAATAGCTACAAGTAACGTTCGTTTCCATTCCTTATTTAATACACAAAATCTGGTAATTCGAAGTTTTGATTGATTGCTCCTTTCAATTGAAAATGGATCTTGCATATCACAAACTAATGCAGAAGCATCTTGCACTTATTTTAATTAATTTAATTTTTATGTAATTTTAGAGGGAATCTAGTTAGTTTGAGTTAGTGTGAAGTGTGTGGTTTTAACAAATGGCTATTAAGCCAAATGTAACTAACAAGTATTCAGAGGTTGGAAGCTAATTTTATTTGTAAAAATTTTATAGGTAGAGATATATTTGTTAGCTACTTTGTTAAGTCAATTTCCTATTATTTCAGATCTTGAACCAAATGTATTTGTGGCCACATTATTAATAAAAACCACTGCCTACGAGAGCAAATCGAGTAGGGGTGTGGTGTTGAAATTGTGTAGGGGTGTGGTGTCGAAAGTGTGAAGCTAATCTTGCCTTCGAGACTCTGTATTTTTGGCCTTCTGTTATCATGTTTTTTTTTCATAGTTACGTTGAGAACCCTGTGTTTGTTTTAAAAAAAATTCCAAGCCTATAAACTCTAAATCATTTTGATAGTGTCGCAGGAGGGCATAGGAGGGAATGAGAATGTCTTAGAGGCATTACAATGTTGTGAGATATGCCTTTACAGTGGGAATAAGTGAACCGCCAAAGCCAAGATTAAGCCTGTAAAAGACCCACATTTAGTCAATTTCAGCGTTGAAATAATTTTGTCGATTACCAGATCTGGAATCATTACTTGTCATAATTCCTTAATGGGGATCTCGCCCAACAGCCGGAATATTCAAAGGCTTGTAGCTTGTTCACTTGAGCACTGGGAGGTGATATCCAATAGATAGGAGTTGAAGAGGAGTGTCGGGTCGACTAAGCATCGGGTAGACATGGCAGGTGGGGACCACTCAAAAGTCATAGGCCGAAGGAACCATCCAAAACCCCAAGTCCATGCGACTAAGAAGGAAGGGACCGAGACACGTCATCCTGGAAGATTATACACTAGCAGGAACAATTAGAACCCAAGTCTAAGCGACCGGGTAGAGAGGGATCAAGACATGACATCCCGCCAATAATATTTAATGGAAGAACGTTGAAGGCTTGTGTTACAATAAGGTTGGAGAACTCAGAGGTTGCAACGCATTTCACCAAAGTTTAACATCAAGTTGGAACAGAGCGGGTGGAGCCCACCTAGCTGCTGCCTAACCCAACGATACGAAGAGGAGTGCCTAGGCTATGCGTGGGGCTTTAAAGGACTGGGACACGTTAGACCATTTATTTAATTCTCCCACTGTTTAACCTTGGTTCCTGTTGTAACACTTGGTACATACACGCGTATTTTATGGTATTAGGTTATAGTGCTTAGCTCCAAGGGATATGTTGTAATGAGTTGACTCTGAGGGATATAAATTACATTTAAATTCAGTGGTTTAGCTAAGTAAATTTCCTAAAGGGAACCGACTCCGAATTGAAGGAAATTTCAAAAAACCTAAAGGAATATTTGGATCCGGTGGTGTTATGAAACCATCTCCAAAAATAGAAGAAAAGAGAGATCAACGCCTTAGAAATAAGCCACTTCGAGGGGGCAACCTCCTTTACATTACATAAATGAACAATTCTTGGATGGTACAAATGACAAAACCTCCTTCCTATATATAGGAGTCCATGGGGCCACAATATAATCCTAGCTAACCTAACAATAACAATGTAAGGGCACAATAACAACAATATGGGGGTTACAGGGGTACAACAATAACAATAAGGGGCTACACTAATAACAGGGGGATACACTAGTATTATAGGGACCTAACATGCCCCTCTCCTTCAAACAAGTGTTGTCCTCAATGCTTGATTATTTTTGGATGCTTTTGTATAAAATTCTCAGCCTCCCATGTGGAATCTTCAACAGGTAAGTTCTTCCACATGCTGAGATACTCTGAAATTGATCAATTTGGTAGTTGTCGAGTTATTTTTTCTATGACTGCTTCATAACTTCTTTCACTGCGATGTTGATATTCTTGTTGTTTCATTCGATTCTACACCAAATTTAGGTTATCGTTTGAGAGTTGGAGAAATTGTTGTTGATGCTCGATGCGATCTTCCACTATTTTATCATCCATATTAGCATTCATTTGATCCTTCAAACCGTCCAACTTAGCCTTTATTTTTTCTTTTAAACTATCTATGTCATCTTTGATTTCTCTTTGTAAGATCGAAATTTGTTGCACTTGATACCGTAATTTTGATATATCATATTGCAATTCTTCCTCTTCATGTGTCATAGTGGAAATTTTTGAGGGCTTAATGGGTGTGGAATTATTTTTAGGGGGCATTTTAGAACCCAATACTGATATCTATGCTTCAATATTCCCTTGGAATCACTTCAAACTAATTTTTCAGACAAGACTTATGCAATTTGAAAAAAAAATACACACCTTTTTCTTTCTTTTAAGGAGCTCGATATTGAAACTAAATTATATCTGTGATTTCAGATCTTCAATATCTTAAATTCGGTCCTCTAGTAGCCCTCTGAATCTTCTTTCCAATGCCATAGGTTTGACTTGCTTTGGATGCTTCAAGGCAAAGTTATGCCCAATATCCCACAAGATCTAATTATCTATTAGTTCAGTAGAGGGAACTTGTACGGCATTCCATGTGTCATTGTTTCCTCCTTTGGCTCTGAAATTGATACACAAGAAACTATAGTCTGTGTGATTTCAGCTACTTTTTGCAGAATCCCAATTCGATTCTCAGAGAGAGAGTTATGATGATTTTTCCAAGGTCACCTCTTTTAGATGAAATTCGGTAGCCTCCAAAAACCCCAACTTCCACAGATCATATCTCTGAAAATATTCTGAACCAAGATCTGAAATTTTTACACGAAGTTCCTAAGGATTTCATCTTCATGTGATAAAAATTTCAGCTTCCTCACTTTTGTAGAAAAAACTTTATAGCGAAAATTCCACGATGACCTTTTTTAGATGAAATTCAGGAGCCAAAAAAAACCCTAACTTCCACAGGTCATATGTTTGCAAATATTGTGAACCAAGATCTGAAATTTTTACACGAAGTTCCTCATGATTTCGTCTTCATTCTGTAAAAATTTTAGCTTCTGAACCTTTATAGAAAAAAAATTTATAGAGAAAATTCCACGATGTCCTGTTTGGAGTAGCGAAACCCTAGAATCCAAAGCTCTGATACCAAATGTTATGAAACCAGCTCCAAAAATTAAGAAAAGAGAGATCAATGCCTTAGAAATAAGACACTTCGAGGGGAAAACCTCCTTTACATTACATAAATGAAAAAATATTAGATGATACAAATGACAAAACCTCCTTTCTATATATAGGAGTCCATGTGACCATACTATAATCCTGGCCAACCTAACAATAATAATGTAAGGGAAAAATAATAACAATATGGGGGTTACAAGGGTACAACAATAATAATAAGGGGCTAAACTAACAACAAGAAGGGGATACACTAGTATTATAGGGACTTAACAGGTGGTATCAGAGCGGTAAGATCTCTGGAAGAAGTAAATACAATTTTATTTAATTGATTGAAATTTATTCTGTAACTGGTCTATTTGTCAAGAATGAGATTTAGAATGGGTAAATATAGAGATCGAGGAAGAGGTTGACCAACTGCAAATGAAGAGTTAAGGGACAAAGTGATGACTCTTAGGCGAAGGAAAGAAACTATGGAGGCTACTAAACGTCATGATCACACAAGGGATACTAGTGAGGAAGAAGAACTTCTAGAAGAGGAAGATGAGAGAGTTGAAGAACCCCTAGAAGTTCGATTTTTGAACTTGGTTTTTGGTCCAGGTTTCGGGTCAAAGGTAAAAGTACCTACATACTGTTAGTATCCACAACGTCGCAAGGTTGATGAAAGGATGTTGACAGAGGTAACCTCAAACCAGGCTTTCAATTTGGTAGCTAGCCCTACCAAACCAGAGAGGGCTCTCTCAATGAGATCACATCCAAAGGGTTTGACTGGATGAGGAGTAGATTTTAGGCTACTTAGGCCAGCTCTAGGGTTTTGAAGGTTTGATGGTTTTACTATTGGATCAAGGATGAAACCAGGTAGCTAGGTCAAATATATCAAAGGGTTACAACTACAAATATATAAAGGAGCAAGATAGAAATGCTTTAGTGATGGGCTTAGGGTTTTGCTAGTATAGTGTAGGGTTTGAAAGAGACGAGAGTATATTATTGAGTATGCATTATGAATTAATGAAAAATGAAGTAAAGCAATCATAAAATTATATTCCAAAACAAAACAGAGCTTATGAAGAATTCTTCTTATCAAACTTTTAGCAAGATCACCGAGGAAAGCAAGGAATGGAAAGAGAACATGTATATCATTTATAAAAGACTATAACAGAGAAAATACAACATCAAAAAATTGTTGCACATGAATTCCTAGATAATAGCTGCAATTGGTATTTTTCATTTCTAAATAAACACTGAAGCACAAGCTACAAGAGTCTCAAACCTCTGATGTCCAACCATCAAACTGACAAATAAATGCATACATATAGACAAAAAACCATTTCCCCTCTCTCAGGGGTCAAATCCTTGAGTGGAGGAGCTAATCACATGATCCTCTCACCTAAAACCTAAATACTAGGGAGGTTAACAAGACTCTCCCCAAGTTAGAAAAACCGATACCTTTGACCAAAAATGACTTTACAAGCATGTATCTACCTCATTTTCACTCTATCTAGCATAATTACCCATTTTTACATCATAAAAATATCAAAAGTGACTAATTACATCAGTGGAGGTCGAATTTGGACCAACTCAACTCAAAAAATTGACATTCAGGCAAAAACGCAGCGAAATCAGTCAAAAGCGGAGTGTGTCAGGAGAAAACGCAACGAAATTGGGAGAAGTGAGTTTTGAAGGCCTTCCCAAGGTCCAAATGTTGAACTGAAATATGTTGGAGAAATCTATTCCTATTGACTACATGATATAGTCCTCAAGAACTGAAAATTATTGCTCCTAGCCCCTCAAAAATTCATTCTCCCATAGGTACTCCAAAAATGCAGCGTGTTGTTCAAAAAGAGGGCAGAAAGGTGGTTTTTGAGTGGTATTTGGGCCTTTTGACCTACCAAATCTTGTTGAAAATATACTCCTGAGGGCTAAATGATGTAGGAGTGATGAAAAACCCAATGATGCAAGCCATTTTTCATTTGGAGGCCTCCATCAAAAGCGCGATGTGGGCCACATTGCGTTTTTGACCTAGTGATTGTGTGAAAAAGTGCAAAAAACCAGAATTCTTAAAAATTTTCCAAATTTTCTCCAAATTTCCTCAAAATTGCTCCATATTTACTCCAGGATGCACTGAGATGAATTTCTATGCTATGAGGGAAGCATCAACTAGCGAATCCAACCTTCCCTTCTCCTTTTCCTCCATTAGGGTTTCTTTGATTTTTGCCTCCAATTGCTTGATTTTTTCCTGACAGACCTAATTTATCTTGTAATAGTGAATGGCCATGTGTCTCTATATGTTATTGTTCTTATTATCCCTCTTCGGGAGCTTTTACAAATGAACATTGACCCTACCAAGCCAATATTCCCTGTCTTGCTCAATGTTTGCTAGTATGAGCTCATCCACTGTCATTTGTGTCTTTGGTGGAAATGCCTCTCTTTGTTGTTGAAGTGCCATTTTTAGGCATCTAGTTCTTGGCATCTTCCTTCTAACCTACTCTTCATGCTCATCTAAATCATGAATATCAACTATTGCTTTTCCCTTTGCCGCCTCTTTGCTAGCATCAACTTTATGCCTATTCAAAATTAATTGATTTACCTTCAATTGCATGTTCTCATGCTCTAGGAATGAAATCATTAAGTTGGCCTTGGAAAATTTATCCTTTAGTTCTTTGATCTCATCATATTTATCCATGATGACCTGCTCTAATGATCTATGCTTCAAGTCTGCCCTATCAGTGCCAAGATAGATAGGCTCCTCATCATGCAAATGTGGCTCACGTTATGGTGATTATCTCTTTTTTTATTGATGTAGGCTTGGCCCCTTCGAAAATGTTTGGAAAAAACACAAGCCTCCTACCTCTCTGATATGTTTTGGTCACATCAACCCTAAATTTCTTCTTCACTGAAACTCTTCTAGATGAACCAATCTCCATTTGTTTGGATGGTGTTGATGGTGTAGCCGATAGTGTACCTTGGCTAGTAGGCTGACTAGCAGAAGGAAAAAAGACATGAGACTGAATTAATGTCTCCCAAGTGATGTTATGCTCTTCAAGCTGGTGAAATACAATTATTTTGATGAGGGCATGGTGAAAAAGGTTTCCTTGATGATCAATTTCTCTATGCTGCACTTTCTTTGCCATTTTGGTCAAGCTCTTGTAGAGGTAGTAGGGTAGGTTGAGAGGTTTTACCTCTGTGAAGTGCATGAGAAACCTGACATGGTACTTGTACAATCTAGAAAATTTTCCCTCACATATAAAATACTTCATAATGGCCCTCATCAATGGAGCAAACTTGTCAAGTAGTTGACCAAAAGGAAACACTTTCTTTATAGCATCTTTTTATTGACCTTTGATGAAAGGTTTGTAGTTCTTCACATCCAAATCTATGCTCTTAAACCACTTTTCACCACTATTTTGTATCCCTGTAGTTGTAGTTATCACCTCAATTGAGATTGTGAAGCCCACCCCTGCAATTATGAACTTATATCTCCTAAAGTTAATGACAAACAAGCTTGTCAACTTGGCATGATATTTCACCTTTTGAATTTGCTCACAAAACCTTAAACACCCTACATTTTGAAAACATTTCTTGGAAAGTGAAGATGAGATCAGATCATGAGTGTTGAGTGGTTCAAACGTTGACACTTGACCTCCCTTGTTATAATTTTTCCTTCTCCCTCCATGTTTGACAATTTGCAAGGCTAAAAACCAAGTGGAAAAAACAGGGGTAGTGAGTAAGGTGAAGGGATGAACGGGTTAGGGAAGGGATGTGAGGGTAATAAAATTTGGGGAAGTAGGTAGTGGCTCTAGGGAACTTTGGGAAGTGGAGGGGGGGTGAAATAAGTGTAGGAATTGGCCTAGGGAATTTCTACACAGTCCAAGCCCTAGAAACTGCCCAAAATGCAACGTCGAGATAGGGTTTGGTTGTTTGGGCTTGGGAAATGAGAGTAGATGAGTGTAAGGGCTATGGGAGGTATATCTGAGTGTGGGGGAGGGTAAAATATATGTGGGATAGGAAATATAGCTTGAAAACTTAAGAAACTAGGTTTCACCCACCAAAATGCAGCGTGGGGACAAATGAAGGATTTGCACCATAAAACAAGGAAATGAAGTTGATAGGAGGAATGTAGGGGCCTTAAATTACTTGTAAATTTATGATGAAGACTTAAATTACCCTACACAACCTTTGGAAGAAATATTTTTGGCTTTTGGAGTGAAAACGCATCGTGTTGCCTGAAAGCACAGCGTGGCAGCTTGGAGTCACTTCTTTGGAGTATCCTTTGATGCTAAGAGTGTTGAGTTTTCCTTTGTTGATGAATGAGAGCTCTTCGATAATGGAATGAGTGAGAGAAATGATCTTGATGGTATTTTATAACTTGTGGAAGTCTTTTTCTTTATTATGGTGTGGTGGCCCACCAAGTGATTTTCGCTTTTTCTTTGAAAACTATGTAGCTTTGTGTGAAAAATCTACTGCAATGTATTAGTTTATTTTCTCCTACTTGATTTAATTAATACAATTTATTTCCAGAAATTAGATTCAGAAAATACTGAAAATAAACACAACTACAATCTACACATGCAGATCATTTATTGAATAATACGCTCATGCAAGAAAGTGACACATGGATTTTTGGACATGAGTCCCCGGAAAAACCCAAAGCGGGAAAAACAGTACAACAAACATGAGGGTTATTTTATTAAGTAGATTCTGAGTACAACAAATCTGGGTTACAAACCCAACAAAGAATAAAATAAATCAAAACTGCAGCTAACCTGATATTCTAGTGCCAAATATCAGATTGATCCACACCATCAAATGGGATTTACAAGACTCAACACAGATTTGACCCTAGAAACTCTCAGCGCTTCTCCTGAAGCCCCAGAGTCAGCGCTGAAGGCATGCACCAGCCTCTGCGTGGATCTAGGAGGGCTTGCGTCACCCTTGGAGGGTCTACGCTGCCCTGTGCTACCTTTCTAGGATTGCGTCAGCGCTACGTGGCCGCAGCTACCTCTGCTGGACTGTGTGGCTCTGAAGTCCCTCTGTGCTGCCCTTGTTGTTGCTCCTCTGCCTCTTGTTGTCTCTTGGCTCTTGGGATCAAATCATCCCCTCAGCAAATACTACCTCTCACTGCAGGAAATTCCTCCGGAAATCTTAGCAAACCCGCCATAGAATTCCAGATCTATTCCTTAGTTCTGCAACTGTGTGTATCCTCCAACTGACCCTCAAGCCTTTCTCTTATACTTTCCATTGAACCCTTCAATGGCCAAGATTAAATCATTCATCAAAGACTGAGATTAAAAGACTGCTTAATCCATGTGACTTAAGACAATTTCAGCACGTGCATTAATTAATTCACTCTAATTATTTTATTTTCCTAAGTTTAGACTTAGGAAATCCATTAAAATAATTATTTTTTTTAATAACTTGAACACCAACTGAAATTTCTCAAATCCCTTTCTGGGTTTTGGAGATAAAGTGTGTCCTAGCCCCTCCAAAAAACTTCAAGGATAGATCACACCTGATGCTACACCAACTATACAAAATCTCATCACTCCCTCTTATCTCGGAGTGTGCTCTAGGAGAGTGTACTCTAGCAATGCATCCACACCATGCACTACAAGATCTTGAAGCCGGATTATGTGTTGTTGATGCTTGGCCTACTGCCCTCCATCCACTACACTGCTGCTCTCTGTATTGCTGCCCATGCCACTGCCACTGACACTCCGCATATGTACTACAACTCCCTCTCAAATTGATGCATTATGCTGCCCATAGCACTGCCACTGCTAACTACTACACTGCAACTCAGTTGCTGAGAAGTAAGAAACTAAAATAACTCTGCCAAACTGTTTGACAAATAAGTCAAGTTTCCCTCCACCACTGAAGCTCCCTGGATGTTGATTTACATTGTCCTCCTGGAGTCACTGTCATGTTGCAACACTGCACTATGTGAGCACAACTTCTCTACGTTGCTAAAGTCCCATTAGCCCCTATGCGTTGCTGCCTCCACGTTGTTGTTGCCTCTACATTACGTTGCTCCCTCTTTAGCTCTTCATCTCCCTCTTCTGCTTCAATGTGGCCTTCTGCAACCATCTCCCAACTCATCATGATATTGTCTTAAGGCTCCCGTAGCTCGTATGTGATCCAAGAGTAGGGTAGACTCAAGGATCCCGCCAGTTGTCTATAGATGCTCTACGGATCCATGTCACCCCACCTCTTATCTGAAGGTACATGAGCACTCATGGCTGCGTCATCATTATAACCATCATCCTTTGTTTCCACAGCCTTGGTATCAGAAGAGCCTTTGTCCTTCTTCTTAGGACAACTGCTGGCGAAATGTCCAAGATCACCACAGTGAAAGCATCTGACCTTGGAAAGGTCCTTCTTCTTCTTCCCTTGTTGTTTATTTTCCCTTGATGCAAGGGTTGCATCCTCCTCCTCTTCCTTGAATTTGGCCTTTCTTCTTCCTCCATTGATATTCTCGGGCTTGGTGACCCTTCTGATATCCTCTTGGTAGAGGATAGCCCACATGTCAGCCCACGAGGGTAACGTTTCCCTTCCCAGAATTCTCTGGAAAAACGTTTCCCAATCTTCCGAGACTGAATTTAGAGTAGTCCTCACTAAGAGTCCCTCATCCGGAGTAGCACTAATGCCAACCAGCCAATCTTGAATGGCTTGAAGTCTGAAGAGGAATGGATCTATCTCTTCACCCTTCATCATTTGGAACAACCGCATCTAGTTCTCAAGAAGCATTATTCTTTGCACGGAGCCTCCTTGGTACATCATATACAAGGCTATCCACATGTCATTTGTTGTAGTCTTACCAGCAATATGAGGAATCACATGGTCCTTGACTCCATCTATGATCAAACGCTTCATCTACGCTTGATTTTCTTCATACTTCTTAAGAGGATCTGCATCAGTTGGTACAGCAAGAACCTTCTCTGCATGCTCTTTGAGACCATACTCATCCATAACTAAGAGGATCTTGGCCCTCTAGATAACATAGTTGGACATGATGTCTAATCTATCTTGATCCCTCAATCCATATCGAGCCATCTTTACTCAGATTTGACAGAAACAATACTTCTCCCTCTAGATATGGGTTTCTTGGTGACTAGAAACCCTCTAGTAGTTTCTTCTATTGAAGATTAATTTCCCTCTTAGAAATATTCTACCAAAACAAAAACGAACAGTACTCTCTAATCCTCCTGATCGAATCTTAGATCTGTTTGGCTCAGATCTACTGAGTAACTGTCTTCCTCTCGCCTTTGTTGCTTTATCTAGGCACAATTATGCAACTGCAGAATCTCTACCCCACCAACACTACTGAAGATATGAATCACTGCTTCCGGATCTTGGAAAAATTCTTCTCCAACTGGAGAAATGACTAGACTGCATCTTCCTAGCTGGCCCAGCGCAATCCCAGCGCTGCTTAGAAGTGGACTGCATAACCCCAGAATGGGTGACGTAGTCCTTACGCTACCCTGGGAAGGGTTTGTGTAAGCCTGAAGACCTTGTGTAGCTTCAGCATTGTCTTCTGGATTTGCGTTCTCCTGTTGTCAAGATGCCCTTTCCAGATCTGTTGCTTCTTCTTCCACCCTGCAGAAAAATAATTCTTCAGCTGATTACTGGAGATTCAACTTGATCCGCTATCACTCTAATACCATGTGAAAAATCTACTGCAATGTATTGGTTTATTTTCTCCTATTTGATTTAACTAATACAAGTTATTTCCAGAAATTAGATTTAGAAAATACCGAAAATAAACACAAATATAGCCTACACATGCAGATCATTTACTAAATAATACGCTCATGCAACAAAGTGACACATGGATTTTTGGACATAAGTCCCTGGAAAAACCCAAAGCTAGAAAAACTGTGCAGCAAATATGAGGGTTATTTTATTAAGTAGATTCTAAGTACAACAAATCTAGGTTCCAAGTCTAGAAAACCTGACAGAGAATAAAAGAAATAAAATATGCAGCTAACCTGATGTTCTAGTGCCAAATATCAGACTGATCCACACCCTCAAACGGGATTTACAAGACTCGGCCCGAATTTTACCCTAGAAACCCTCAGCGCTACTCCTGAATTCCCAACGTCAGCTCTAAAGGCATGCATCAGCCTTTGCGTGGCTATGGGAGGGCCTACATCACCCCTGGAGGGTCTATGCTGCCCCTGCACTACCTTTTCTAGGCCTGCATCATCCCTGCATAGCCCCAGCTGCCTCTGCATTGCCCCTGCTCGACTACGTGGCTCTGAAGTCCCTCTGTGTTGCCCTTGTTGTTGCTCCTCTGCCTCTTTTTTTCTCTTGGCTCTTGGGATCATATCATCCCCTCAGCCAATACTACCCCTCACTACAGGAAATTCCTTCGAAAATTCTTAGCAAACCTGCCCTAGAATTCCAAATCTATTCCTCAGTTCTGCAACTGTGTCCTCCAACTGAACCTCAAGCCTTTCTCTTTTACTTTTCGTTGAACCCTTCAACGGCCAAGATTCAATCATTCATCAACGACTAAGATTAAAAGACTACTTGATCCATGTGACTTAAGACAATTCCAGCACATGTGTTAATTAATTCACTTTAATTATTTTATTTTCCTAAGTTTAGACTTAGGAAATCCATTAAAATAATTAATTTTTTGAATAACTTCAACACAAACTTAAATTTCTCAAATCCCTTTCTGGGTTTTGGAGATCAAGTGTGTCCTAGCCCCTCCAAAAAATTTCAGGGCTAGAGCACACCTGATGCTACACCAACTATACAAAATCTCAACACTTTGGAACATTTAGAACTTATTACATCATGATTGAATAAAAGTACATACGAAACAAACTTTATTGAGAAAATTCCCTACTACTACTTCATTTTCCTGCTTTATTAATGAAATGACTTATTTTGGTGACACTGAGCTAAATGAGAACCATGGTGACATGACTGAGATGAAAATGATGACTCATCCAACTGAGAGATGGAAATGACCAGGACAAAAAAAAATTTGAATGGAGTAGTAATAGACCTAGATGCCACTAGCGAATGACCAAAATTTTATTTGAAGACCTACTGAAATCTTAAAAATTTGACTCCACACCCTAAAAAAAACTTTAAAAGAGCCCATTTGATCACTGGTGACAGGCAGAACTGACTGACACTAACATTGGCTCCAACTGGGGATGGCAACTCCTTGGAGGTGTCAAGAAAAACGTAGACCAAGTAGCCTAATCCATTGGGCATGGAGTCAAAATCAAAAGACTAAAATCAAAACAGAAAACCAACTAACAAACCGAACTTACTTTGACTGAAACAAAAACTTATTGTACTTAGAAATCAGCAGCCAATCACTGAAACTTTATGGCCTTCACTTCGGGCTCCAAGCTTCGATGATCAACTCCTTCACACTTCGGAAAAAAAAAATGTAAAATTTTATGTGCAATGGTAGTGAGAAATTTTAGAAATATGATCAAAATAGATAGTGCTTGAGAAGCCTACCATTGACTTGTCCTCCTCAACAATCTTTCCCATTCATTTCCTCCAATAAGTAAGCATGTTTACCTCTTGAAGCTGAAATCTTGTACAGTCCTTTCCATAAATTCTTGAACTTACCATGTTTTCCTTTATCTTCATTTTGATCATCCCAACGGAGGACCACATCACCAATGTTGAATTCATCTACCTTTTTCTTGCAATCATACACTTTCTTGATTCTTTCTTGAAGCTTGGAAGTGTTTTGAAACACCTCCTCCCTAGTTTGTTACAAATGGACCATTTGATTTATCTGTCATTGAACATCATTTGGTTTGTTTCCAATTTCTTGCAACATATTTAGCACTGGAACAACGATAGAAGTAGGAAATATTGTATCAACCCCATACACTAACTCAAAAGGCGACATGCCTATGGACTTCTTATTACTTACTATTTCTGCCCACAAGGCATTGATGAGTTTCTTATGCCAATTTTTCTTGTTTACCTCCAGCATCTTCTTGATAATGTTGACCAAGGACTTATTCGAAGTTTCAGCCAACCCATTAACTTGTGGGTAGTATGCAGTTGAATGACCCAATGTGATGTTGTACTTCTCACAAAATTCCATCATCCTTTTGGATTCGAATGCAGTTGCGTTATTTGTGATGATCTTCTGCGGAAAACCAAATCTAGACAATATATTAGATTCCAAAAATTGAATGATAACCAAATCATTTTCTTTCCTAGTTTGGATCACCTATATCCACTTCGTAAAATAATCCGTAGGTGTCAGAATCCACTTGCGTTGGGCGGATGATGAAGGATTGATCTCACCTATGAAATCAAGACCCCATTGCTAAAATGGTGCCTGGACTGATATGGGTTGTAAAGGCAAAAGGAGAAACTTCCTCTTTCCTTGGAAAATTTTGCATTTGTGACAGCTCATCACGGTCTTGTACTAGTCTTCAAAATGGGTGGGCCAATACAAACTAGCCTGCAAGACTTTATTTGTTGTAGTCTTCCAATATAAATGATTGCCACAATCACCCTTGGGGAAAACACTCATCACTTCCTTCGCTTCACTTTTGATGAGACAATTCAACAAGACACCTCCCGGGTCTTTCCAATACATCACATTATCTAAAAAAAAATACTTAGAAGCTTTTAATTTCAATGATCTACCTCTTATTTTAGAAACACCCACCAAAGTATTTAGATGTTGCATAACATAAACTATATCAACATACCAAGGTGACGAGATACAAATTTGACATATCTGTGTCATCAAATCACCAACTTCTTCATCAAAAAGTGAAGAAATCATATTTATATCTATCGCATGTAGATTTGATTCTGCCATCAGCTTTGCCAAACCCTTCCTCTTGATCATCTTCTTAGACTTGATCTCCAAATCATACTCAAGCATGCCTGTAATCCATTTCCCTCACCTCCCTTATGGATCTGTCTACATTAGCACATCTCTTACCGTTGTATTTGGAACATAGGCTAGGATGTGAGAATGTAAGATGTATACCCAAAATTCCTTCAGCGCTTTCACCAAAGCTAAGGCTTTCTTCTCAATTATGTTATATCTTAGCGTTTCATCTCTTATGGTCCGGCTGAAAAAGACAATTGGTTGCTCCGTCTTGGAATCTTTTTTTTTGCATTAGTACGACAGCCAAGGAGTGCTTGGAAGCGAATGAAAAGATTATGAAATCTAAAGTATAATCAGGGTCGAGAAATGTGGGAACACATGTTAAAGAAAATTTTACTGAATTAAATGACTTATTTTCATGTTCTGAGAATCTTACCTCGTTGTACTTCTTTAGCATATCGGTCATGTCTCTAAGGTGCTCAGTGAGATTGGGGATGAATCTTCTCAAAAAGTTTATCTTTCCATTGAAAGACTGAATCTCCTTCTTGTTGCATGGGAAGTCCAATTGTTGAATTGCTTCAATCCTAGAGGGATCAATGCGAATACCATCTTTTGAAATAATGTGCCTAAGTAATTTACCTTCCTCCATGGAAAATAAAACTTTCTTCAGATTCAGAGAGATGCCGAATTTTCTGCATTTCTAAAATACTATCCTCAAATGGTGCAAGTGCTCATCAAATTATTGTGAAAATACCATGACATGATCAAGGTAAACTACAAGAAACGCATCCTTCTCATTCAAGAAAGCGACGTCCATAGACCGTTGAAAAGTAGCCCCTGCATTCTTGATCCCAAATGGAATTTTGGCATACATTAAGGTACTCCATGGAATGGTGAATGTTGTCTTCTCTTGGTTATCTTCATGCACCAAGATCTGGTTGTATCTTGAATATCCATCAAGAAGTGACATCCTTGAAGCTCCAACAAGCCTTTGTAAGATATGGTCCATCTTTGGCAAAAGATAATTGTCCTTTAATGACACCTTGTTGAGATTTCTGAAATCTATGCAAAGACAGATCTCTCCTATATTCTTTCTTACCGGCACAATATTAGACATCCAACCTGAAAATCGAATAGGAACTATAATACCAACCTTGTAAATTCTATTTACCTCGTTTTCAATCAATGGCAACAACTTTATATTGATTATCCTCAACTTCTGGTGGATAGGCTTTTGATCTGGCTTGATTGGGATGGTGTGTTGGATGATATTTTTGTTGTACACCTTTATATCTGAATATTCCCAAGCAAACACATCAAAAAATTCCTTCAAGATATTTTTATATTTACCTTTCAACTCAAGGGACAAGGATCTTGATATTTTGACCATCTTGGGTTTCTCTTTTGTACCAATGTTCACATCTTCAACACCTGTTTCTGTGGGGACCATCGTTGGCTTTTTGGACACATCATCATGATCAAACAACTCTTCCAAAGGCACTAAACCTCATGGAATGTTGTTGTCTTTCAACTACAACACCTCAACTTCAGCAGCCTCAATTACCTGATCATCTCCATTGTATACTTCATCAATGTGTGAGTTAGAAAACTCTTCTTCCATCTGCAGAAAGTTATTAATCTGTCTATCATCCCAAAATACTTGCCAATATCTGATATTGTCAGGGAAAGTCAAGCGATTCTTCACAAGAATTTCAAACTTTTTAGAAAAATAAATGGGGATCTTAAAATTACTAGTCGTAGTGGCAAGTGAATCAGCCATGAAATTTTGACTTCTAGGAATCAAAGACAATGTATATTCTGGAAAAGTTTTCAAAACATCAAGAACAAAATTATGATAAGCTCTCATCCTAGGATTTTTGGCCTAGTGCTCCCCTTTTACCTGCTTTATCACCATCTCGGAGTTGCCATATGTTGTGATTCTTTTCGCGCCTAGCCCTTTCAAAATTCGGACACTAGTGATCAAGGCCTCATATTCTGCTTCATTGTTAGATTAATCAAAGGCTAGCTTGTAAGAAAATAATCTTACATTCCTTGGGACTTTTTCTGACTGGTGTATAGGTCTACGGATCCATATTCCGATGCAAGCTCCATCTTTTCCCAAAGCACCAGCAAAATCCATGGTCCAAAGACCCTCCTCATCATCGGGAAACTGAAATTATGCAGGCTGAACTTTTTCTTCTTTTTTATCTTTAACTTTCTTTGATTCGACTGATCCCTGCTGTGACTCTTTATTCTTGTGCTTTGAATTGCTTGGCTACAAGCTTTTGGAAATCTGATTTCTGTTTTTTCTTTCAATACTGCTTGAACACTATTTGTTAACTCTAAAATTTCTTCACATTATACAAGTTCAATATCTAAATTGTCAGTACCACTATCATTATACAATATAAAGGATTCTAAATCAGTATGTACAGAGTGAATTGGGTGATTCTTAGGCTTATAATTACTAGTGATCATGTACTTCATTTTCACTTCTCGGTATAACTTCCTAAGATGGCCAAATCCCATAATTGTTGCATATGAAAAATCAAGCTATAAAGTACCCCTCAATTTGGCTCCCCGAGACCGTGAAAGCAGCATGCCATACCTTGGAGGTATGTTAGCAACTACAAAATCCATCAACACATTTTGGCGAGAATTTTATCCAAGGAAACAACTAAGTCTTTAATAAGACCGAGGCAACAGACTCTACAGAATCAAAGGAATAGAGGTCATGATAGGGTCGGGTTATGTCCAGCCCCAACTTATCCATGATAGCCTTCAACATTAAATTATGTGAGGCCCTGGAATCGAACATGGAATCATGGAGAATATAATCATGGAATCTCAAACTAAGATAAAAGGAAGGAACTTCACTATCTTCAAGGTTTCCATCTACGGATGGAACAAAAGGAAGTTCGGGATGATGATCACTGACATTGACCATGTCTGACATGTAGTTTACTTTCAACACCTCGGAAATATGTGATTTATATCTATCATTCTTAACAAGTTCAGTGAGAGGAATGGACACCTTTAAATTAGAAATTTCACTCTCTAAGCTAAACAAGTTAGATTGTTTTTCTACCTCTTTCACGATGTTATCCTGCTTTTTAGGTTGTTATTTTGCTGGAATTTCCTTCCTTTATGCTTCTCCATCCTTCTTCGATGTACTTGTAGATGCCTCACTATTCTTGCTCTGATTTATCGCAACAGGCTCCTTATCCTTGTTTTGACTAAATTGAGGAGTTTGTTTGGGTTGGGCATCTTTTTGCTGAGTTGTCCTCTTTTGACTAGAAGTGATAGAAATATCTCGGTTTCTCAAGTGTATTGTCTTTGCTATGAGCAGAGAGCATTTAGATACCCCCTTTAATAGTCATCAGATTGGACTGCCAAATCATCATCATTTGCAAGCACAAATTCATGATCATATGGCACATAAGTTTCTTCGATATACTCATCATCATATGTAAGATAAATAGGTCCCTGATCTTTCGAAAAGAGAATATTCTCTTCAACAATATCATCATCATCTTCCGGTGTTTGAGCATAGTTTTGTTGTAATGGAGTCGAGATTTGTTGTTGAGATTTTTGATCTAGAGCTCTCTGTTCTCTCTGCTTTATCTGAAACTGTGGTTGCTACTATTTTCCTCGGACGTTAGGATTTTGAGCATGATTATCTTGCTGCCTTTCTAAAATTGACATTCTATCTACCATCTTCTATACAATTCTTCTCAAACTGTCCAACTTTGCTTCAGATTAACTTGATGGCTCTTCTTTTATTGTGACTCTCTTTTCCACTTTACTATTTGACTTCTTGATCAAAGGATTAGATTCAACGTTGACTGCATTTTTCTGCATCTCCTCCAATGAGGTAGGATTCCTTTCTCTAAGCCGATATGCCATGTCCAGGTCAAAGGCATCTGGATAGTGCAACAAGGTCAAATCAGGTGGAGGTTTGATATTGATGGGAATGGATTTGTATACATTATTGAAGTGGGTGGTATAGTCTTGGACCGACTCATTAGGTTGTCTCTTCATTGAATTATGCTTGGCTAATATCTGAAGTGGATTTTTCTTTTCGTCCCACTTGGCGAGGAAAATATATGTCAACTGCTGCAAATTCTGCACTGAACCAGATTCCAAAGCTCTGAACCATTTATTTAATTATCCTAAAAAACTCTGAGGAATTATTCTCATCTTGTCATCATCGTTGTCTACTTATTCTAAATCAATGAAATATTTAATCTTATCAATGTGTCTCCTTGATGTAACATTAGTGGTTCCATCAAAGAGAGGAGTTATTTGTCCATAATTCTGCGGTAAATTAGTGAGCTGACCTGGCAGAACCAATGGAGAAAATATAGCCATGATTGTTCTAGGAGGTAAGCTTGTAGGTACAACATGAAGTGTTGGTATTGGAGGTGTTTGTGTAGGAGGGAGATTATATGGTGTAGAAGCAGCAGTATGGATGGATGAAACTGAAAGAGGATCAGCGGATAAGAGCTCCTTCTGATATTGTATGAAAGACTTATCAGAGGTATATTGGAGATGTTTTGCTAGTTGTTGGAGTTTATCGAACTGATTCCAAACCTTCCCATCAAAATCTAACTATGAATTGGATTCTACAGACGATATACTATTTTAAAGCTTTAGAGAATCAAATACAACTTCAGACGGCCTTAAAGGATAAAAAACAATTTCAGACAAGGATGTTTCTGATTTGGATCTAAACAAAGATAATTCAAATTTTAGATCGAAGGGAATATCTTCAAGAGAAAAGAATTCGGTAGGAAAATATGTAGACCTTACCAAAGTAGATGAACTCAATTGAATCTCTGAAGGTTGAGGTATTTTTTTTCTGATGAGTCTCTCTGGATCTTCAACAAGAGAAGCTGGATGTGGATTAGGATTCAATCGTGTGTGCATTTTTGGAGCCAGTGTATTCTTGCTTCTGTACTTTAACTCTCTGAAACTTGAATCAACCTTCACGAAGCCTAGGGCCTATCACCCACAGGCCTAGAATTCGATGAAAAAGTATGGTACACCCAGGGAATATCTATCACTTCGCTCCCCAACAACGACGCCAGAAATGTTAGCCTCCATAATGACCTAAGGCTAGTGAAAGGATGTCGAAAGAGGTAACCTCAAACCAAGCTTTCAGTTTGGTAGCTAGCCCTACCAAACCAAAGAGGGCTCTCTCTATGAGATCACATCCAAAGGGTTTGATTGGATGAGGAGTAGATTTTAGGCTAGTTAGGTCAACTCTAGGGTTTTGAAAGTTTGATGGTTTTACTGTTAGATCAGGGATGAAACCAAGAATCTAGGTCAAATATGTCAAAGGGTTACAACTGAAAATATATAGAAGGAGCAAGATAGCAATGCTTTATTGATTGGCTTAGGGTTTTTTCGGTGTAGTGTGTTATCACTCTAATAATTCCCAAAGTTGTGAGATTTTGATTTTATAGTTTTAAGAATATTAGAGGTAACCACAGACCTACTTTTAAGCTTTAGGACCTAGCCTTCATAAGGATCAGAGAGGGCTCTCTCTATAAGATTTAACTTCGTTTTTATATGTGATCTTAGGCTAGTTATATGGGCAATTTGGTTTTGATATTTGGTTTGGTTTGGTGGGAAAAATCACTTATTGAGATGGATAGTGATAGATTTGTTTTTCCATTGGGAAAATGGAGTCAATGTGTCAAGCACATAGGTCATGATCAAGGTCTAAAGTCAAATATTTTCAGGGCAAGATAACAGAGTTGAATTCAATGTGTCAAGCACATAGGTTAGGATCAAGGTCTACAGTCAAATATTTTCAGGGCAAGATAGCAGAGTCACTCAAGATCTTTGAGGCTAATTGGTGAAGCGGTTTAATTGGGATAAAGAGCAATCAATGATTCTTTGATCCAGATAAGGAGTGAAGAGGAAAGAGATCATTCGAAAGAGGGAGAAATCAAGGGTTACCTACTCTGGAAATCAGTAGAAAACATTAAAATTAAAACAAGTAAATAACATATTGCTTTTAACAAATTCTGATATATCACTTCCTGATTTCACATTAAAATTTAGAACACATTTATGTATGAATGGAAAATATAAGAAGATTTAAAAAATAACAGAAGAAGGTGCTTCACTTAAGTGGCCCAACACGTGAATCATGAAATATGATGCTTTATTGATTTGATCCAGCGTGCTGACTTGAAACTTGATACACAAACCCTTCAGGTACATAAAAATTGACTATAGAAATCTTCAGCAATTTATTCCACACTAATACTTCAAAGAGTGAAGTATTTATACAAAAAGTAATACAAAATATCCTAGAAAAAACATAGGAATTTTCTAAGGAAAATAAAATATCTATTACAAAAATATAGTGACAGCTGCATAACAAACTTGCAAGCTGTCCTATTTATTAAATAAAATATCTTTCTTGTTGGATTTAGATTGAAACTAGTTGTTTGAGGTGTCTTCAACGCTGGTATTTGATCTTCAATCAGTTTTGAAACTTTATCTTCTCATCTGATACACTTTAACCTGCTTGACTGTTTTACTGCCTTAAAATATGTTTTTACTATGTAAAAACAACACTGTTTTTTTCATCTTCTTTCACTGTAAAATGTTTTTTACAGTAATTCAGTAAGCTTTTGCCAAAATTCTTCATCATGTAACTTGATCTTTGTAAGTTTTCTGAAATTCTCATCAGACTCTGTGTATCTAACAAAGGTTGGCTTGACCCCAAAGAGATGTTTTATCTCATGTTGTAAATAAAACAAGTTTTCAACACTCTTATGCAACACTTTACCTGAGGGAACTCCTTGCCAATCTGCCTTGTTTACTAGATCTCTAGCAAAGTCTCTTATCTTCTTGCTTCATCAATTTTTCATTGATAACAAGAATGTTTAGCAAGCCTTTTTGTCTTAATGTGTCAAACTTAACCATGAATCTAGTTATGGCTATGTCCATGATTTGACACTTCTCTTCTAGTTGCTTCATTAAGTTTTTCTTTGAAATTACCTTTCTCACCTCAAGAATTGTTTCAGTTCTGTCAGTAATTCCTATCTCATCCAATCCTTTCTTGTTTTTAGTGTTGAGAAACTTGATTATTTCTAGGGATTCTTCAAGCTTAGCACCTAGCTCTTCCTTTGTCTTCAAAATTTCTTCTTTGGCTGCTTTGATTAAGTCCTTTTGTTCATAGATTACCTGAATGGAAGGCCAAGTATCATTGATCGACTCAATGATCTTGGACCATAGCTGATTTTTTATGTAGTTCATTGGCTCTTTCAAGGTTAACTCTACTTCAACCTTTTTTAACTGTTCACTTAACCTTTTGGCTTTCTATTCCTTTGTTTTAGCATTTATTTGTGCTAATTTTTTGGCATCTTCCAATTTCTTAATTTGTTCTTTCAATATATTGATTTCATTATTATGTATAGACATTTCTTCCATGGCTTTAATGCTTTTGCTGGCCTCATCTGTTTGTTGCACTGCTGAAGTAGATGATTCAATAGCGGAAGTAGTGGAAGAAGTAATTGGCACAACTATGGCCAATGGGATTTTTGGTGCCAACTACTCTGCTAAAGTTGAAGGAACTGCTATTGTTACCATGGGAATGATTGGAGGAGGAACACTTTGAGTTTTTGTAACTTCTTTTTCTTGGAAAAGCTTGTCCATTTCAATCTCCATCTCTTTGATCTGTGTTGTTATTTGTAGTATGAGACTCATCATCTCATCTTTCTAATTTGCCTCTTGCACAATCTCTTTAGCCTAAGGATGTTCTGTTGGAGGCAGTTTCAATTGCTTTCTAAGTGCTGCAATGTCAACATTTTTATTTTTCACCAATTTTTCTGTTGCTTTCACATTTGAAGGGTCATACCCTACTTCAATCACCAATTCTTCTAAATACTTGATTCTAGTGTCTTTAGCATAAGAAGAAGCTTTTTCAATCCTAATTTGATCTCTCAATTTTTTTATAGTGTTCTGGAGTTTCTAGGCACTCATAGCCTTTGTATTCATAATAGAATAAAGAATTTATGAGCTTTGTTTGTGAAGCTCAATTTGATCTAAGTGATGAATGCTTTCTACTGGTACTTCAAAGTAAACCTTCTTATAATCTGATGTTGTTGTAGGTTTAGGCATTGCTGGCTATAGCACTGTCATTAGCAACTTTTTATTTGTGTAATCAAAAGCTGAAAGCAACCTATTTTGATTTCGTGGAGTCTACTTTAGATACTGTGAATAGATCTCATTCTTGATCTCTTCATTTTTGGCTTTGATTTGTTTATACTTTTCTTCGATATCATTGCCTGTATCCTCTGCTTGCTGTGATGAATATGCCTCCGTGCTTTGCTGCTTTTCAATCATATGAGTGTTTGAATTATTAGGTTCATGTTCATTTTCAATAACTGTAGTAGTATTTGTGTTCTTCTCTAGATTTTATTCATCTAAAACCTCAATTGTTTCCTTCTCTTTGTCCATTGGATTAATCTTAAGTTTCTTTTTGTCTCTGACCTTGAATCTGGTCTCTGTTGTTGTTTCAGTTATATATGTGTCTTCTTCTCTGATTCGCTTTGTGGTTATGTCCTCCTGATTTACAGTCTTTAAAGTGTGACTAGTATCACCCTGTTTGACAATTTCTATTATTGAATTTTCCAACCATTCTATTTGGTTGGCAAAGTATTCAATCTCAGGATTTTTTTCATGGATATAAGGGGTTAATTTGAATTTTACCCTCATTTTACTGAGTATTCCATGAGGATCATAGTTCCATAAGAAACCTTCATCAAAATTATATTCCAACAATTGTTTTGTTGCCTCTACACCTGCTTCTCTGTGATTGCAAATGAAAGGACCCACTTGGTTTTTCAATTTGAATTGAATCTTCTTTTTAGTAGCCAAAAATTTTATAGAATCTGAATTGATAATTTGTCTTATATACTCTAAGGAAAAAACTCTCATTGGCAAGTATTTTGGCAATTTATAGGGCAAGAGGTTTGACCCATAGACTCTAATCTCTGTATGATTTTGGTAAAGGTACCAATCTCCAGTTTTGCTTTGCTCTGATAGCTATAAAACATTCTTTATCTCATTACTTATCATTGGTTATACATTGTTTGTAAGCATGTTTATCAATGGGTAAACAAAACAGTCTATGACATCTGTATAAGTAAATTAGTTGATTCTTTTCTGATTAGAGAAGTCCAGAAAATGACTGACAGTGGATTACCTTCTACATCCAATTTCTGAAGGGTTATTGGGAATTTATCTGCTTGGAAGTAAAGGAACAAATGAAAGAGGAAGGAGGCATATCTGAAAACACCTTATGTGGGAAATTTTACAAGCTGATCATGGATACTATTAGCTACGTACTTAGAATAGTTATAAATGACTGTGGGGGGTTGACCAGGCAAAAAAGTGGATAGAAAACCACGTATAGACTCATCAATGTGCTCATCAGTAAAATAACCAAGGATAAAGTATAACATTGAAATAACATGTCTTGATCCTTCAGGGAATTTGGAAGATGAGTATGGAGGGTTAATATTTGGGATTTCAACATATGTAGGCATGAATGTTCGGAAGATCTAAAATATCTTATGGAAATCTAACTCCAAATAAAGCTTTGTAAGAGCTTCTATGGATAATGGGACTGCATTGAGATCTGGTTTCAACTCAAGCATTAGGTTTATAGATTTTGCAGTAATAGTGAACAATACCTCTTTTTCATTATTAATAATAGCTCTTTGGTCAGTGGAATAGTGGGCTTGACATAGTGTAATGACCTCTGGACACAGATGGGTATGTGGTACTACATATTTGGGTAAATTGGACTCCCAAATTTGAACTTCATCTCCCTAATACAATTTTTTTTCTAAACTCCAGCAGTGGAGATCAAGAAGATTGAATTCAATTAATGGATCAGTTATTTTGTAATCAACATTAGCTAAGGGGGTTTGCTCAAAATATACAACCGGAGGTTGTAATGTATTTATGACAATGGTGCTTTTAGAAGCCATTTCTAGGTTTGTTCTTGACAATTTTGACCTCTGGATGTTTAAAAACTCTGTTTTTAGGCATTTTATACTCTTCTGTAAGCTTAAACTGTTTACAGAAAGTATTTTCTGGTATGACGAAGGTTTCTTTTGAATAGCAATATGTAAACTCTGGTTTTTTATGCTTCAAATCTTCAATTAAGTTCCAAAATCAATCTTTAGACCTTTTTACAGTCTTAGGAAAGTTTTAACAAGGGTTTACTGCTCTTCTTTGGATAAAACAAACCTAAAGCCTTCTAATTTATGCACAAAAGGGGTTCTGAGCATTTATAAAAGGGTTTTAGCCATTCAAAGGGTTTCTACAGGTCTGCAAAATGCTAAAATTTCTTCAATTTTGATTTAAAACAGGTTATAGTATTCAAAATTGTGGTTTTATCAGGGTTTTTACAGCGAATACAATTTTTTGAAGGCAATAAAGGTATTTTTGTAGGCAAACAGGCTTCACAAGGCTCAAATTCACGAATAAAGCTTTTTCAGATGTGGGATAGGTATTTTCTTAAAATACCTGTTATTGCAGGTATTTTGACGCAGAGAAAGGGTTTCTGGGGCGTCGGGGAGCTTTTAGAAGCTGTTTGAAGTTTTTTTGGATGAAAACAGGAGGCTCCGAGAAATTTGCAGCAATGAATTTGGCCAAATTCTGGTTCTTTGTGTATTAACAGGAAGCAACTGTGTCTTGTCCTTAATCGGAAAGGGTTATCGAATAGAAAACGCAGCAGAAAAAGGTTTAAACTGCGTGAATATGCAGTTTTATAGAAAATTTAGGTTAAACAGTGTTTTCAGTTAATGCGGGTCAAGTCGAATGGGGGCGGTTTGGCACTGGGATGTTGAATACCGCCAAGTGATTATCGCACGGTTGGAGGTGGTAAGCAGTTTTGCCTGAATGAATGCGATCCAATTAGAAATAGACGTGTGGAGGAGAGAGGGGAGGGCAATACCACTCATTTCGTAAATATGAAATGGATTAACGATCGTCTTATTGAAAATGCGATATTGCCTATGGTTCGTCGGATCTGGCAGAAGGATTGCAAACAGTCGAGATCTATCGCTGAAGCTACTCGGTAGATGGGCGTGGGGCCCGGGATACTTTATATGTGATGGGATTGAGTTAATACGTTTAAACATAGTTTAAACATAAAATCTAATATATTAATGGGATAGGCGAGATATGTGAATTACACAGCAAATAAGTGATTTACAAGTGTATTACAACCTTTGGGCGGGGAATAATATATATAACATATGTTTTAACCTATGGGGAAAGTGGAGTATGTCACATGGAATATTTAAATCATAGGTTAAACATTATTAAAGTGGGTTTTGGGGTATTTTAATAAATGAATTAATATAACTACGGGATGGGGTATTATAAGGGAATTAATAAAATAAGTTAATTTGTTAATATGAAAACAAATGTGATGATCGGAAATACATATAAATTCACTAAGTAAAAGTGTGTTTTAAGTGTTTTGGCATATTTTTCATAATGGTGGTGCCATAATTAAATTTTACACTTAATAATTAGGATAATACATATTTTTGTGGGTTTTTTGAATGTTTTTGTATGAAATGAAATTAATTAAGAGGGGTTTTTACTTTCCCTAAGAAAAAAGGTGTTTTACCTTAGGAAAGGGATTTTATATTAGGGAAAGGGTGATAATGTTGAGAAAAAGGGTTTTTATGAAGGGAATCCAATAATTAGTATCAATTAGTCATTGAGCCTTGGGTCTGGTCCCACCAAAAGTCAGAGAAATGCTCTGAGCCTTTATAACTGAAGATTTTAAATACTGGAATACTTTGATGGAAGGGCAATTAGTAATTTTCCAGATGATGTTTTAATCATGCCTTGTGTAACTACTTTCTAGCTACACATCATTTATTCTACCATTTTTTCACTATTTGCGTGGGTGCATTTGTGCTTGCAACCCTAAATCCATTTTTCTTTTAAAGCATAAACTATCTAATTCTAACCTTATTTCATCCGAGGGCTCAGATTAAACTGTTGAGCTCCTCATTTATTCTCTAACTATATACTAATTTGTCAAATTTAAACTGTTTGACAGATCTTTATTCTCTATCTATAAACATGAAATTTAAAGCATGAAAAAGTTAAGATTAAACTATTTAACTCATCATGGATTATGGCATTTTGAACACACTGCACATAATCATTATTTTTGCAGTAAAAGTAAAAAGTAGTAGCATTTTGACTTGCATCATTTTCATGTCTTATTCTTATCTCTTTTTTGTTTGGGGTCCATTTTTATTCTTTTTGATCTTTTTTCTTTTCAAGTCCTTTGATCTTTCTTTTAGGACTTTTACATCTTTTCATTTTTTATTATTTTCAAATATGGGAAAAAAACTTACATAAAGCAAGATATGTACATATTTACAAGACTAATTATAGTCAATTCAAAAATTATGAACCCTATTATTATAGGACCCTAATAGTGGCTCCACATGGGGATGGCATTTCCTGGTGAAATGTCAAGAACTTTGAGACTAGTAGCCTTTGAATTTTGATTGTGCTGACCTTGTAAATATTGTCTGAGTTCTGCAATCATTCATACATATGATATTTTACCTTTAAAATCTTAGGGCCTTCTCTCCGGGCTTCAACTTTGTTAGGAAAACATTCAATCCAATCTAAAATCTGCAATGTTATGTACAACGGATAAAGTAAACAAAGTTAAATACTGGTTATTTCTTAAGAGTAGTAATGCTTCAACATTCTACCATTGACAGGTCCACCTAGCAGATCCGATCCATCCATCTCTTTCTAAAAGAAAGCATTGTTACCTCTATAACCATAAATAATATAAGGTCATTTCCATAGCAAATCAAATTTCCCATGTTTACCTTTCTCTTCTCTCCTTGAATCCCATTTTAGAACTTTTTCACGAATGTAGAAATCATCTTCTTTACTATTTTTGTCAAAACAATTGTTGATATTATCTTGGATAACTTGAGACTTAAAATAAACCTCTTCTCTTGTTTGTTGTAAGTGAATGGTTTGTTTTAATTCTTCTTTGAATGTCGTTAGTCTCAACTTGTAATTCTTGGATTATCTTCATTACTGGTACTCCTAAGGAAGATGGAAAAACAATATTCATTCCATAAACAAGATGGTAAGGGGATGTACCAATAAAGTTTTTGGTGGTAAGTCTATCTGCCCATAAGGCATTAACTAACCATTTGTTCCAAGTTTTCTTATTATCTTCTAGTAATTTTTTGATAATGTTCACAAGGCTTTTGTTGGAAGATTCAGCAAGTCCATTACCTTGAGGGTAATATGAAGTAGAATGGGCAAGGGCAATGTGGTATCTATGGCAGAAATAAATTATCTTTTTGAATTTGAATGCAGTTGCATTGTCAGTGATAATGTTTTGGGGACATCCAAATCTTGAAAGTATGTTGTTTTTTAAAAAGGAGATAATGACAGTGTCAGTGGCTTGCTTGGAGGGTATGGCTTATATCCACTTAGTAAAATAGTCAGTGGCTGTCAGAATCCAATTATGTTAAGCTGAGGATGGAAGGTGAATTTCACCAATGAAGTCAAGACCCCATTGCTAAAAAGGCATTTCTGTTGAGATGGGTTTTAAGGGCAGGGGTAACAGCTTTTTCTTTCCTTCAAATGTTTGACACTTTTGACAGGAGGTCACATACTTTTTTACATCCGCAAACAAAGTAGGCCAGTAAAAACCAACTCTCAGGATTTTGTCTGCAATAGTCTTCCAGTAGAGATGTCCTCGATAGTCACCTGCATGAATTTTTTCTAAAACTTTGTCAACTTCTTCTTTAAGCAAACAATTCAATAAAATTCCACCATGATATTTCCAAAATAGTACATTGTCTATTATACAAAATCTTACTTCCTTTAATTTTAAAAATCTAGCTTTTGTTCTTGATAATCCAGGAGGAGTTTGTAAATTTAGTAATACAAATATAATATATGCATACCATGGTGAGTCTGAAAAGGCTTCATTGATCTCTGGAGTCGCCATCTCTTCCTGATCATCTGCTTGGGCAATAAAATTAATGTCTAAAGCATGAAAATTTGATTCAGCCATGAGTTTGGCTAAACCTTGACCTTTTATGAGTTTGGTGGGTTTGATTTCTATGTCATATTCCAAAATTGTGACAATTCACTTGCCTCTTTTACCATTAGGCCCATTCTGCCTTAGAATTTCCTTTACAACTGCATTTGGAACAAAGGCAATGATGTGTGAATAAAGAATGTACACTCTAAAGTATTTAATGGCCTTTACTAAAGCTAGGGCCTGTTTCTCCATTATATTGTACTTTAAAGTGGCATATCTGAGTGACTTGCTAAAGAAAGCAATGGGCTGCTCATAGCCCTGGTCACTTTTCTGCAGTAAAACTGCAGCAATAGTGTGTTCTGAAGCAAAAGAGAAAATAATAAAATCCTTTTTAAAGTCAGGACTTATAAGGACTAGTGTTTTTGTTAAAGCTTGTTTAATTGATTCGAAAGATTGCTTGGCTTCAATAGTCCATTTAAGTAATGAGTCCTTTTTAGGCATGTTGTTAAGTTCTCTGATTATTTCAGCTTGATTTGAAATGAATCTTCTAAGGAAATTGATTTTACCTAGAAAAGTTTGTAACCCTTTAATGTTCCTAGGAGGACTAATGTTTAGAATTTCCTCTATTCTGGCTGGGTCTATTATAATTCCCTCTTTAGATATAATATGTGCTAGTAGTTTCCCTTTTTCCAATCCAAATAAAGTTTTCTTAGGGTTTAAAAAGATGCCAAATTTCCTGCATTTAAGAAAAACTTGCCTGAGATGATCCAAATGTTCATAATCAGTCTTTGAAAATATAGTAATGTCATCTAAATAAATCACTAGGAATTCATGAATCTCCTTTGTAAAGGCTATATCCATAGCTCTTTGAAAAGTGGCTCCTGCATTCATTAACCCAAAAGGCATTTTTACATACATAAAAGTGCCCCATGAAGTAGTAAAAGCAGTTTTGGCTTGGTCTACTGGTTGGACTAAAATCTGGTTATATCCAGAAAATCCATCTAACAATGAAATTATGGAAGAACCAACCACCCTTTGTAAAATGTGATCCATCCTTGGTAAAGGGTAATTGTCTTTTAATGACACTTTATTTAAATTTCTGAAATCAACACATAATCTAATTTATGTTTTCTTTTCCCTGGTGGGAACTAGATTAGAAACCCAATCAAAATATCTGATTGGTGCAATTATTTGGGCATCATACATTATTTTTACCTCTTTCTCAATTAAAGGCATCAAAACGGGATTGATCCTTCTTAACTTTTTTTAAAAAGGTTTTTGGTCCTCTTTTATAGGTATTTTATGTTGTATTATGCTAGTGTCATAAGATTTTAGGTCCTCATAACTCCAAGCAAAAACATCTTGAAATTCCTTAAAAAGAGTTATGTATTTTTCTTTTTCTTCCTGAGGTAAAGCTTTGGAAAGTTTAATCATCTTAGGTTGTAATTTTGTACCAATATTACATTCCTCAATATTAGATTTAAGTGGCTCCATTTTAGGTATTCTTGCCATATCATTAGAGTCAAATAAATCTTCTAAAGGAGTTAAGCCTTTTGGTAAAAAGTTATCTTTTAGGTTTAGAATATCAGATTCATCATCTGCTAACTCTTCAATCTCTACTTTTTCTAAATAATTCATGTCTAATTGACTAAATTTTGTAGGTTTAGCAAAACTTAAGTTATTTACATCTACATTATTTAAATCATTTTCAATATCAAAGTTGTAATCAATGGTACAATCTGTATCTATATTACAATTCTGAAATTCACCTTCATTGTTCATAAAATCATAAATCTGTTCATCTTGTGAGAAAATTTGCTAATATTTAAGATTATCAGGAATTATAGTTCTGTATTTTACTTCTGCAGTATATCTATAATTTGGTTGAAATGGAAGATTACAGGTACTAGCTAAGGTTGCTAAGTAGTGAGCCTGTATGTTATGTTTTCTTGGTATTGCAGAAAAATCACATTCTAACAATTCTTTGATCAAATATAAAACAATTTCTCTATATCGGCTTAATCTTGGAATATAAACATAATATTCTCCAGTTATTTGTTTCACAATTAACTCCAAGTCTCCCATAATTGATATTTTTTCACCTCCTAAATTCCTAATAATCTGCAGTCCTAAAATAAGAGCTTCATATTCATCCATGTTGTTGGTACATTTAAAGTTCAGTCTGAAAGCATGGCCTTCTGCATGATTGTTTTCCATATTAGTTATCCAAACTCCCACTCCTGCTCCTAATTTATTGACTGAACCATCAAAATCTAGGTGCCATAATGATTCATGAAAGATGTTTTCATTATCAGGTGTTTTGTTTTTATTTTTTAGTTTCGTTTTGATTTCAATATCAGTTTCAGAGTTGCCTAAGATGAATGAATCCATGTCAGTAGGTGTAGTGTATATTGGTTAATTTCTTGGTCTTTCTACACTACTCACCATGTATTTCATCAATGTTTCCCTATAAAGTTTCTTTGGTTGGCCAAAAACTGATATGGTTGCATATGACATATCAAGTTGTAGAGATCCTTGCAATTTAGCTCCCCATGAGCGAGATAAGAGCATTCCATACTTGGGAAGGATGTCAACTACTACAATGTGCATGAGTATGCTTTTACCAGGATATTGAACTAATGTGACACAGAAATCTTTAATCAAACCTAAACATTTGACTTTGCTGGAATAAAATGAAAAGATATCTTTGTAAGGCCTAGTGATATCTAAATTCAGGGTTTCCATTATTGCTTTTGGCATTAAATTGTGTGAAGCCCCTGAATCTAGCATTGCATTGTGTAATATTTGATCATGAACAATTAAGCTAATGTAAAACGGTGGAACTGCTCCATATTGGTGTCTTCCATTAACATCAGAACCAAAAATTAATTCTGGTTGATCATCACTTAGATTTACTGAATCTTCTCCAACATTCATGTTTAAGGTTTCAGTAATATTTGATTTCTATAAATCATGTTTTACCAATTCTGTCAAAGGAATTGGTATTTTTAATTTTGCAATTTCAGCTTAGATATTAAATGGATCTTGTGATTTACTTAGCTGAATTATCTCTTATTTAGTAACTGTAGTTTGAGTAGGTTTGTCTTCTTTTTCTACAATTGTTTTCTCATTTTCAGTTTGTGTTTCTATTGTCTTAACATTTTATTTTTCTTTTCAGGAATAGTTTGAGAAGCAGTAGATGTTTTTGCATATTTTGAATTATTAGAAGATGTTTTAACAATGGCAACTTTTGGATCAACTGATTTTGGATCAGTAGTGGGTGTTTTAGATTCTAAAATTGTTGTTTTAGCAGAATTAATTGTCTTTATAGCAACAGATTTTTGTGAATCTGTTGATGTTTGGACAGCCTCATCTTTTATGTCAACAATCTTTAGACTAGGTGAAATTTTAGGGCTGGAAATTTTCTAGGATGAATTAGAGTTTTGTTCCTTTTCCCTAAGGATAATTTGCAGAACTTTAGTAACGGGAGCTTCTACTGTTTTCTTAGTTTGTGTTTGTGAAAATTTCTTAATAGAAGGCTCTATTTTTTTCTTTCTTCTAAGGTTATATTTCTTATGTACTTCATTGATAGAAAAATCATAACCTTGTTTGTAATCAAATGATTCACCAGAATCTAATTGCATTTGTTGTAAATCATATAACCCTTGATCTTCTCGTGTAAGAAAGATAGTGTTATCATCATTAATACCCATTAGATTTATGGTGTTTTCATCATCATCATTTTGATGAAAAATTTCAGCATAGTTCTCTTGGAAAGGTGGTCTTATTGTTTGGTCAGTTGTTGATTCTCTAGATTTTCCTATATTAGTGTTTTTCCTGAAGTTGGGATTCCTAATTTGCTGTTGGTTATCCCATTGTGGCCTCCTTCTATGTTATCTAATCTATCCATCATTCTCTCTAAAGTTTTGGCTAATTGATCAATTTTTAAATCTGAACTAAATGCTTCTTCTTTTATTGTTACTCTCCTCTCATTCCTTAATCTAGCTTTTCTAGCGAACAAATTTGCCTCTACACTAACAACATTTGTCTGCATTTGTTCTAAAGTCTCCGGATTTCTCTCTCTTAATTGATAAGCTATGTCTGTGTCAAATCCATCAGGGAATTTGAGAAGGACAGAGTCTGGAGTGGGTTTGGGATTAATAGGGATTGAATTATAAATGTTGTTGTATCTATTGCAATAATCCTGGACTATCTCATTAGGTGCTCTTTTAATGCTTTCAAATTCTTATAATATTTGCAATGGATTTTTCTTATTTTCCCATTTGTTGATGAATAATCTATGAAACACTGCTAAATCAACAATACTACCAGGATTCAAACCTTATAACCATTTTTTAACCTCCTCAGTTACTGTTTGAGAAAAAGTCTCATTTGTACATCAGAATCATCTATTTCATCAAGCTCAAAATAATCTGTCATCTTATTAACATTTTGTTGGGCAGTATATTGAGTGATTGCATCAAATTGAGGTATTTTGTTTTGATAGTCTTGGGGCATGTCATGTAGCTGGGCTAGAAGGATCAAGGGAGCATATCTAGCAGTCATGGCTTGAATTCTAGCCTGGATTGGGGGTAAATTGGAAGTACTTGGGGCAGAGCTAAAAGCACTTGTTGATGTGGTTGCAGAACTTGCAGATGAGATGGGGATATAGGAATATGTACTAGCAATTATGGTTGAGAAACCAAAAGATGAAGTTGGAAAATATGAAGATGTACTAGGAGATGAGAATGATGTATTGGAAAATGCAGAAGGAAAACTAGTGGATGGAGATGAGGTGGTGGAGGATGGGAATGATACTCTAGGTTGGAATGGTTCTTTAGGAATAAATGGATCTGTGGAATGAAGTGTGGTAGAGATAATGGATGATGTGGTGGTAAATAGAGATGAACCTTGTGACTCTAAAAGGCTGGTATGTAAATGAGTGGTAGAAGGCTTAGGGGTATAAGCTGATAAAGCAGCTAATTCAACTAAATGCTAAAAAATAGCTTCATCTATTTCCTTAATTTTAGTAGCATTTATTTCTTCAATTTTATCATAAGCCTCAAAGATCTTTGATTCAAAATCTACTGAAACAGTTTCTTGTTTAATTTCAAGAGATGAAATAAAATTAGGATCTATAACAGTGCTATTTTAATCACTTTCTGATTTGTTTCTGAATAAATAATGTTCAAAATTTAAGTCAAAATCAATGTCTTGTATAGTTGCTAACTGTTTTGTGTTAGGATTACGGAAGAAATAATAAAGAATTTTATTGAGAGAAATAAACATAAATAACCCAGCAACAAATCATAAACATAAAAATAGATGTTTATCCGGGAAAACCCCAAACTCCGGGGAAAAACCCAACCAATGAAATTTCATTAACCATTGGCCACAACCCTGGCCAATCCAGCCAAGTGAGCCTTCACCGCTCACCTCCAGGCCTATGTTACAATGAAGTATTCCCAGCCTTTTATAGGCTCCATTACATGCAATACCATGGGTCGAAAACCATGGGTGCACAATACCATGTGCCCCAAAACCACTACTATTTACCCTAGTCAACATTAACTCTATCCCGAGTCATGTTTACCTAACAATTCCCCCCTTAAACTTGACTTGGGGATTATTGACTAAATCCAGCCAAACTTGCTAAATGAGACAACCCCGCTCACTCTAGCTCTTCTCCCCTCAATTTTTTTTTTTTTTTTTTACACATGGTAATTGTTAACTTGACATCCCCACTATCACCTAGGTCTAACCCAAACTTTACCAGTGATTGCCTAGGGGTACGCATGCCATACCAGGTCTTACAGCAGTATGCCCATTTACATTTAATAAAATTAACTCCATTATAATAATATATTTCTTTTATTTGTTTCATTGTTAATGTCTTTGTACATATGAAATCAATGTCCATATAAAAAGAATCCATCTACCGGATTACATGGGTCACCAGCCTCTGTAATCGCCAATCCTCTAGGAATTCTCTTCAGATACATGGTTCATCAATCTAATTAATTCACCTACAAATATCCTCTCTCATTTGACGTTCTTCAAAGCATTTGATTAACACATTCTGTCAAACACTTTCCTAGCACAATGGATTTCCATGGTTGCATCTCACCATTGAAACCATCATTTCATTGAATCATTGATTAAAAAAATTTCCAACCAATGCCCATAGTTGGCTTGCTATATCTTTCCACTCTTCAAA
This sequence comes from Pinus albicaulis, assembly GCA_034641835.2. Classification (NCBI taxonomy): domain Eukaryota; kingdom Viridiplantae; phylum Streptophyta; class Pinopsida; order Pinales; family Pinaceae; genus Pinus; species Pinus albicaulis. The sequence continues at coordinate 562,368,879 of CM076569.1, read as the reverse complement.
CTATTTCACACTATGCTCATCCTCCAATACATTTTCCAATGAGTCAAAAATTCATCGAAGGCATTAGGAAATTGAATTTGTGGCATATCCATAGGAAAACACGCCAGTCCTATTTCCTTTTAACGCATCCATGCACACCAAAAAAAAATGGAATCTCTTTTGGGATCTTGCACTTTTTTCAACTCCCCAGTCTCCAACCACCTTCAAAGTATGACCCAGCTTGACGATGTCTTTTAGCATGGTAGCCTCCAGTATGATGTCGCCTTTGCGAGTAGCGACCAATTCCAAACCTTAGCATCTGCATATAAAAAAAAAAACTTGCACCGCCTCTATCCTTAATCACTATCACACGTTCCAGCAGCCATGCTGAGTGAGAAACTTCTCATGCAGAGGTAGATACACAACCTTTTATTGTCCTTATGAGCTCTCCAGGAACATAAAGTTAGCCTTACTGGTGCCTTGATCTCAATGCTACCAAATGTTGGTGCCATGATCTTGATGCTCGCCTCCCTGCAAATTTCTCCAGCTTTGATCTTCCTGCAGACTCCAATCTGTACTTGGAAACATAGTAGGCATTCGTGGTGCCTCTTCCGTCCTTGGTTTTCATAGGCAGAAATCCATGAGCACTCAGAATTCAAACCTCCAAAACCCCAATCGAGGGTTTACACAATTGCTTCATTGTTGGCCTCAGATCGCTGCTGTAATGTGTCGACTCATCCAGAACATGATACTCGCCATCCAAATAGAACCTCAAGTGTATCCGGCTAACAAACTTTATCTCTTTTTTCTTGGGCTCCATGTCGGCGAGCGTCGGTTTCTCTAGGTTAAACCACTTTGAATTTAGAGTCTTGTGATCAATTCTCCTTGGTATAATGTTCAACGGAATGATATATTTCCCCAACACTTCATCCTTGTTGGGCCTTATCCGATCCTCAACACTGAGCACCGGATGTTCTTCAAATGGCTCAACTACCACAAAGAGGAGGTCTTCGTTCCAGAGGGGGCTCGTGGTCCGACTCTGGGAAAACTTGGTCTTCAACATCTGGTTACCTATCTGAGCCTTCACAGTCACTTCAGGATACCGGGCCTTATCACTGGGCAGAAGATCTTGGGCCTCTGTAACATTAACCTTAACATACCAGAGCTTTGGGGAAAGATATACCTTAGAGTGGATATTCGCCAAGCCCTCCGAATGAACCGTGGTCGCGTCAGAATTCCAGGCCTCTGGGAAGGCCTCGTCCACCTAGGTACCCATCCAAATAGCTAGCATGATCTCGCCCTTGGGGATCTTGGAACCCTTGCGGTCCATATCTAGATCTCCATATCTAGCATATTCACATGCAGATCTAACCAGATCTAGATGTAGATCTAACGCCTTCACACATAGATATGTCCTTTTAAGTATGTCTGTCCAGGAGAAAATTTTATGTTGTAGTAGTAAATCATAGATATAGCAAAATTACTAAACTTGGCAGCTCATTCCAGATTTTAGATCTTCATAGATCTGATACCAGTTGTTAGGATTACAGCAGAAATAATAAAGAATTTCATTGAGAGAAATAAACATAAAGAACTCAGCAACAAATCATAAACATAAACACAGATGTTTATCCGAGAAAACCCCAAACTTTGGGGAAAAACCCAACCAATGAAATTTCATTAAACATTGGCCACAACCCTAGCCAATCCAGCCAAGTGAGCCTTCACCGCTCACCTACAGGCCTATGTTACAATCAAGTATTCCCAACCCTTTATAGGCTCCATTACATGCAGTACCATGGGTCGAAAACCATCGGTGCACAATACCATGTGCCCAAAAACCACTACTATTTACCCTAGTCAACATTGACTCTATCCCGAGTCATATTTACCTAACATTTTGGAAGGGAATTTTCTCTAACTAAGGAAACTTCATTACCTAAATCTTCTACTTTTTTATTCTTTTCTCCAATTTTGTCAGGATTATCTAATATGACAGCAGGTTGTGGATCTGGTTTTGACTAGTATAGTAGACTCTTCTGGAAGCCAGAATTACAATTTTTAATGAAAATATACTCACAACTTATTAAAACAGTCTTTAAGGTGAAAGGATAATGAAAAATTCCTCCTTTAAGACCTATTTAAAAACTGAGAATTGGTTAGTTCCCCAATGGAGTTGCCAATGTGTTATCACTCTAATAATTCCCAAAGTTGTGAGATTTTGATTTTATAGTTTTAATAATATTAGAGGTAACCACAGACCTACTTTTAAGCTTTAGGACCTAGCCTTCCTAAGGCTTAGAGAGGGCTCTCTCTATAATATTTAACTTTGTTTTTATATGTGATCTTAGGCTAGTTATATGGGAAATTTGGTTTTGATATTTGGTTTGGTTTGGTGGGAAAAATCACTTATTGAGATGGATAATGATAGATCTATTTTTCCATTGGGAAAATGGAGTCAATGTGTCAAGCACATAGGTCAGGATCAAGGTATAAAGTCAAATATTTTCAAGGCAAGATAGCAGAGTCACTCAAGATCTTTGAGGCCGATTGGTGAAGTGGTTTAATCGGGATAAAGAGCAATCAAGGATTCTTTGATCCAGATAAGGAGTGAAGAGGAAAGAGATCATTCGAAAGAGGGAGCAATTAAGGGTTCCCTACTCTAGAAATCAATAGAAAACATTAAAATGAAAACCAGTAAATAACAGAGTGCTTTTAACAAATTCTAATATATCACTTCTTGATTTCACATTATAACTTAGAACACACTTATGTATGAATGGAAAACATAAGAAGATTTAACAAATAACAGAAGAAAGTACTTCACTTAAGTGGCCCAACACATGAATCCTAAAATATGATGCTTTATTGATTTGATCTAGCCTGTTGACTTGAAACTTGATACATAAACCCTTTAGGTACAGAAAATTTCACTATAGAAATCTTCAGCAATTTATTCCACAATAATACTTCAAAGAGTGAAGTATGTATACAAAAAGTAATACAAAATATCCTAGAAAAATCATAGGAACTTTCTAAGGAAAATAAAATATCTATTACAAAAAGATAGTGACAGTTGTAACAAACTTGCAAGTTGTCCTATTTATTAAATAAAATATCTTTCTTGTTGGATTTAGACTGCAACTGGTTGTTTTAGGTGTCTTCAATGTTGGTCTTTGATCTTCAATCAGTTTTGAAACTTTATATTCTCATCTGATACTCTTTATCTGATACACTTTAACCTGCTTGATTGTTTTACTGCCTTAAAATCTGTTTTTACTGTGTAAAAACAACACTCTGTTTTTAATCTTCTTTCACTGTAAAATGTTTTTTATACCAAGTCAGTAAGATTTTGCCAAAATTATTCATCAGGTATCTTGATATTTGTAAGTTTTCTGAAATTATCATCAACCTCTGTATAGCTAACAAAGTTTGGCTTGACCACAAACTTATGCTGTAAACAAAACAAGTTTTCAACACTCCTATGCAACACTTTACCTGTGGGAAATCCTTGCCAATCTGCCTTGTTTACTTTATCTCTAGAAAAGTCTCTTTTCTTCTTGTTGTAATCTTCTTGCTTCATCAGTTTGTCATTGATAACAAGAATGTTTGGCAAGCCTTTTTGTCTTAATGTGTCAAACTTAACCATGAATCTAGTTATGGCTATGTCCATGTTTTAACACTTCTCTTCTAGTTGCTTCATTAATTTTTTCTTTGAAATTACCTTTCTCACCTCAAGAATTGTTTCAGTTCTATCAGTAATTCCTATCTCATCCAATTCTTGCTTGTTTTTAGTGTTGAGAAACTTGATTATTTCTAGGGCTTCTTCAGGCTTAGCACCTAGCTCTTCCTTTGTATTCAAAATTTCTTCTTTGGCTGCTTTGATTAAGTCCTTTTGCACATAGATTATCTGAATGGAAGGCCAAGTATCATTGATTGAATCAATGATCTTGGACCATAGCTGATTTTTTATGTAGGCCATTGTCTCTTTCAAGGTTAACTCTGCTTCAACCTTCTTTAACTGTTCACTTAACCTTTTGGCTTTCTGTTCCTATGTTTTAGCATTTATTTGTGCTAATTTGTTGGCATCTTCCAATTTCTTAATTTTTTCTTTCAATCTATTGATTTCATTATTTCTGTATAGACATCTCTTCCATGGCTTTAATGAGTTTGCCGGCCTCATCTGTTTGTTGCACTGCTGAAGTAGATGATTCAATAGAAGAAGTAGTGGAAGAAGTAATTGGCACAACTGTGGCCAATGGGACTTTTGGTGCCAATTCCTCTGCTAAATTTGAAGGAATTGTTGTTGTTACCATGGGAATGACTGTAGGAGGAACACTGAGTTTTTGTAGCTTCTTTTTCTTGGACAAACTTGTCCATTTCAATCTCCATCTCTTTGATTTGTGTTGTCATTTGTAGTATGAGACTCATCATCTCATCTTTCTAATTTTCCTCTTGCACAATCTCTTTAGCTTGAGGATATTCTGTTGGAGGCAGTTTCAATTACTTTCTAAGTGCTGCAATGTTAGCATTTTTCTTTTTCACCAATTCTTCTGATGATTTCACATTTGAAGGGTCATACCCTACTTCAATCACCAGTTCTTCTAAAGAATTGATTCTAGTGTCTTTAGCATAAGAAGAAGCTTTTTCAATCCTAATCTGATCTCTCAAATTTGTTATAATGTTATGGAGTTTCTGGGCACTCATAGCCTTTGTAGTCATAGTAGAATAAAGCATTTATGAGCTTTGTTTGTGAAACTCAATTTGATCTAAGGGATGAATGATTTCTATTGGTACTTCTAAGTCAACCTTCTTATAATCTGATGCTGTTGTAGGTTTAGGCACTGTTAGTTGTAGCACTGTCATTAGAAACTTTTTATTTGTGTAATCAAAGGCTGAAAGCAGCCTATTTTAATTTCCTGGAGTCTACTTTAGATACTTTGAATAGATATCATTCTTGATCTCTTCATTTTTGGCTATGATTTTTTTATACTTTTCTTTGATATCACTGTCTGTATCCTCTTCTTGTTGTGATGAAGATGCCTCCATGCTTTGTTGTTTTTCAATCATCCGACTGTTTGAATCATCAGGTTCCTGTTCATTTTCAATAATTGTAGTAGTATTTGTGTTCTTCTCTGGATTTTAGTCATCTAAAACCTCAATTGTTTCCTTCTCTTTGTCCATTGGATTAATCTTAGGTTTCTTGTTGTATGTGATCTTGAATCTGGTCTCTGTTGTTGTTTCAACTATATATGTGCCTTCTTCTCTGATTCTCTTTGTGGTTATGTCCCCCTGGTTTACAGTCTTCAAAGTGTGACTAGTATCACCATGTTTGGTTGTTTCTATTAGTGAATTTTCCAACCATTCTGTTTGGTTGGAAAACTTTTCAATCTCAAGCTTTTTATCATGGATATAAGGGGTTAATTTTCATTTTACCCTCATTTTACTGAGTATTCCATGAGGATCATATTTCCATAAGAAACTTTCATCAAACTTATATTCCAGCAACTGTTTTGCTGCCTATACACTTGTTTCTTTGTGATTGCAAATGAAAGGACCCACCTGGTTTTTCAATTTGAATTGAGTCTTCCTTTTAGCAGCCAAAAATTTTATAGAATCTGAATTGAGAATTTGTCTTATATTCTAAGGCAAAAACTCTCATTGGCAAGTATTTTGGCAATTTATAGGGCAAGAGGTTTGACCCATATACTCTAATCTCTGTATTATTTTGGTAAAGGTACCAATCTCAAGTTCTTCTTTGCTTTGATAGCTGTAACACTTCTTTATCTCATTACTTATCTTTGGTTGTACACTATTTGTAAGCATGTTTATCAATGGGTAAACAAAACAGTCTATGAAATCTATATAAGTAAATTATGTTGATTCTTTTATGATTAGAGAATTCCAAAAAAATACTGACAGTGGATTACCTTCTACATCCAATTTTTGAAGGGTTATTAGGAATCTATTTGCTTGGAAGTAAAGGAACATATGAAATAGGAAGGAGGCATATCTGAAAACACCTTTTGTGGGAAGTTTTACAAGATGATCATGGATACTATCAGCTATGTACTTAGCATAGTTATAAATGAATGTGGGGGGTTGACCAGGCACAAAAGTGGATAGAAAACCAAGTATAGACTCATCAGTGTGCTCATCAGTAAAATAACCAAGGATAAAGGATAACATTGAAATAACATGTCTTGATCCTTTAGGGAATTTGGAAGATGAGTATGGAGGGTTAATATTTGGGATTTCAACATATGTAGGCATGAATGTTTGGAAGATCTTAAATCTCTTAGGGAAATCTAACTCCAGATAAAGCTTTGTAAGAGCTTCTATGGATAATGGGACTACATTGGGATATGGTTTCAACTGAAGCATTTTATAGATTCTACAGTAATAGTGAACAATACCTCTTTTTTAGTATTAACAATAGCTCTTTGGTTAGGGGAATAGTGGGCTTGACACAGTATAATGACCTTTGGACATTGATGGGTATGTGGTACTACATATTTGGGTAAACTGGACTCCCAAATTTAAACTTCATCTCCCTTATCCAAATATTTTTCTAAACTCTAGCAGTGGAGATCAAGAAGATTGAATTCAATTACTAGATCAGTTATTTTGTAATAAACATTAGCTAAGGGGGTATGCTCAACATCTACAACAATATTTTGTAGTGGATTTATGACAATGGTGCTTTTAGAAGCCATTTCTAGGTTTTTTTCTTGACAATTTTGACCTCTAGATGTTTAAAAACTCTGTTTTTAGGCTTTTTATACTCTTCTTTAAGCTTAGATTGTTTACAGAAAGTATTTTATGGTATGACAGAGGTTTCTTTGAACAAAAATATGTAAGCTCTGGTTTTTTATGCTTCAAATCTTCAATTAAGTTCCAAAATCAATCTTTAGACCTTTTAATAGTCTCAGGAAAGTTTTAACAAGGGTTTACTGCTCTTCTTTGGATAAAACAAACCTAAATCCTTCTAATTTATGCACAAAATGGGTTCTGAGCATTTATAAAAGGGTTTTAGCCATTCAAATGGTTTTTACAGGTCTGAAAAATGCTAAAATTTCTTCAATTTTGATTTAAAATAGGTTATAGTATTCAAAACTGTGGTTTTATCAGGGTTTTTACAGCGAATATAATTTTTTGAAGGCAATAAAGATATTTTTGTAGGCAAACAGGCTTCACAAGGCTCAAATTCATGAATAAAGCTTTTTCAGATGTGGGATAGGTATTTTCTTGAAAAATACCTGTTATTGTAGGTATTTTGACTCAAAGAAAGGGTTGATGGGGCGTCGGGGAGCTTTTGGAAGCTGTTTGAAGTCTTTTTGGATGAAAACAGGAGGCTCCGAGCAATTTGCAGCAATGAATTTGGCCAAATTCTAGTTCTTTGTGTATTAATAGGAAGCAACCACGTCTTTTCTTCAATCAGAAAGGGTTATCGAATAGAAAACGCAGCAGAAAAAGGTTTAAACTACGTGAAAATGCAGTTTTATAGAAAATTTAGGTTAAACAATGTTTGCAGTTAATGCAGGTCAAGTCGAATGGGGGCGGTTTGGCGCGGGGATGTTGAATACTGCCAAGCGGTTATCGCACGGTTGGAGGGTGGTAAGAAGTTTTTCCTGAACGAATGTGATCCAATTGGAAATAGACGTGTGAATGAGAGAGGGGAGGGCAATACCACTCATTTCGTAAATTCGAAATGGATTAACGATCGTGTTATTGAAAATGCGATATTACCTATGGTTCTTTGGATCTGGCACAAGGATTGCGAATGGTCGAGATCTATCGCTGAAGCTACTTGGTAGATAGGCGTGGGGCCGAGGATACTTTATATGCGGCGGGATTGAGTTAATACGTTTAAACATAGTTTAAATGTAAAATCTAATATATTAATGGGATAGGCGTGATATGTGAATTACACAGCAAATAAGTGATTTACAGGTGTATTACAACCTTTGGGCGGGGAATAATATATATAACATATGTTTTAACCTATGGGGAAAGCGGAGTATGTCACATGGAATATTTAAATCATAGGTTAAACATTATTAAAGTGGGTTTTGGGGTATTTTAATAAATGAATTAATATAACTATGGGATGGGGTATTATAAGGGAATTAATAAAATAAGTTAATTTGTTAATATGAAAACGAATGTGATGAGAGGAAATACATATAAATGCACTAAGTAAAAGTGTGTTTTAAGTGTTTTGGCATATTTTTCATAATGGTGGTGCCATACTTAAATTTTTACACTTAACACTTAGGATAATACATATATTTGTGGGTTTTTTGAATGTTTTTGTATGAAGTGAAATTAGTTAAGGGGGGTTTTATTTTCCCTAATCAAAAAGGTGTTTTACCTTAGGAAAGGGATTTTATCTTAGGGAAAGGGTGATAATGTTGAGAAAAAGGGTTTTTATGAAGGGAAACTAATACTTAGTATCAATCAGTCATTAAGCCTTGGGTCCGGTCCCAAAAAAAGTCAAAGAAATTCTCTGAGCCTTTGTAACGGAAGGTTTTAAAAACTGGAATACTTTGATGGAAGGGAAATTAATAATTTTCCAGATGATTTTTTAATCATGCCTTGTGTAACTACTTTCTACCTACCCATCATTTATTCTACAATTTTTTTATTATTTGCATGGGTGCATTTGTGCTTGCAACCCTAAATCCATTTTTCTTTTAAAGAATAAACTATCTAATTCTAACCTTATTTCATTCGAGGGCTCATATTAAACTGTTGAGCTCCTCATTTATTCTCTAACTATCTACTGATTTATCAAGTTTAAATTGTTTGACAGATCTTTATTCTCTATCTATAAACATGAAATTTAAAGCATGAAAAAGTTAAGATTAAACTATTTAACTCATCATGGATTATGGAATTTTGAACACGCTGCACATAATCATTATTTTTGCAGTAAAATTAAAAAGTAGTGGCATTTTGACTTGCATCATTTTCATGTCTTATTCTTATCTCTTTTTTGTTTGGGGTCCATTTTTATTTTTTTGTATCTTTTTCTTTTCAAGTCCTTTGATCATTATTTTAGGACTTTTACCCTCTTTTCATTTTTTATTATTTTCAAATATGGGAAAACAACTTGCAGAAAGCAAGCTATGTACATATTTACAAGACTAATCATAGTCAATTCAAAAATTATCAACCCTATTATATTAGGACCCTAACATAGTGTAGGATTTGAAAGAGTGGAGATGATCTTAATGAGCATGCATCATGAATTCATTAAAACTGAAGGAAAGCAAACATAAAATGATATTCCCAACCAAGAGAGAGCTTATGAATAATTCTACTTATCAAAATTTTAGGAAGATCATTGAGGAAAGAAAGGCATGGAAAGAAAATATGTATATCATTTATAGAATACTATAACAGAGAAAATACAACATCAAAAACTCACTTCACATGAATTCGTATATAATAGTTGCAACTGGTCCTTTGAATTTCTGAATAAAATCTGAAGCACAAGCTACAAGAGTCTCAAACCTTTGATGTCCAACCATCAAACTGACTAAGAAATGCATACATAAAGACAAAAAACCATTCCCCCTCTCTCTTGGGTCGAATTCTTGAGTAGAGGAACTGATCACATTATCCTCTCACCTAAAACCTAAAGACTGGGGAGGTTAACAAGACTCTCCCCAAGTTATAAAAATTAATACCTTTGACCAAAAATGACTTTACAAGCATGTATCTACCTCATTTTCACTCTATCCAACATAATTACACATGTTTACATCATCAAAAAATAAAAAGTAACTAATTACATCAGTGGAGGTCGAACCTATGATAATTCAACTAAGAAAATTGACATTCAAGCAAAAATGTAGCGAAATCAGGAAAAAGTTCAGCGTGCTAGGAGAAAACGTAGCGAAATCGGGAGAAGTGAGTTTTGAAGGCCTTCCCAAGGTCAAAATGTTGATCTCAAAGATGCTGAAGAAATATCTTCTTGTTTTCTACATGAAAAAATCCTCAAGCACTGAAAATGATTGCTCCTAGCCCCTCAAAAATTCATTCTCCCACAGGTACTCCAGAAATGCAGTGTGTTGTTCAAAAAGAGGGCATAAAGGTGGTTTTTGAGTGGTTTTTGGGCCTTTTGACTTGCCAGATCTTGCTGAAACTCTACTCTCGGTGGCTGGAAATGATGTAGGAGTGATGAAAAATCCATTGATGCAATCTATTTTCATTTGGGAGCCTCCATCAAAAGCGCAGCATGGGCCACGCTGCGTTTTTGACCTAGTGACTGTGTGAAAAAGTGCAAAAAACCAAAATTATTCAAATTTTTCCAAATTTTCTCCAAATTTCCTCAGAATTTCTCTAGACTTACTCCATGAGGCACTGAGATGAATTTTTATGCTATGAGGGAAGCATCAGCTAGAAAATCCAACTTTCCCTTCTCCTTTTCCTCCATTAGGGTTTCTTTGATTTTTGCCTCCATTTGTTTGATTTTTTCCTACAAGACCTACTTTCTCTTGTAATAGTGCATGGCCATGTGTCTCTGAATGTTATTGTTCTTATTATACCTCTTTAGGATCTTTTCCAAATGACCATTGACCCTGTCAAGCCAATATTATGTGTCTTGTTGAATGTCTGCTAGTATGAGCTCATCCATTGTAATTTGTGTCTTTGGTGGAAATGCCTCTCTTTGTTGCTGAAGTGCCATTTTTAGGCCTCTATTTCTTGGCCTATTCCTTCTAACCTACTCTTCATGCTCATATGAATCATCAATATCAACTATTTCTTTTCGCTTTGCTGCCTCTTTGCTAGCATCAAATTTATGCCTATTCAAAATTGATTGATTTACCTTCAATTGAATGTTCTCCTGCTCTAGGAATGAAATCATGAATTTGAACTTAGAAAATTTGTCCTTTAGTTCTATGATCTTAGCATATTTACCCATGATGACTTGCTTTTTTGATCTATGCTCCAAGTCTTCCCTGTCATTGCCAAGATGGATAGGCTCCTCATCATGCAAATGTGCCTCATGTTGTGGTGATGATCTCTTTTCTGCTGATGTAGGCTTGGACCCTACCACAATGTTTGGTTCAAACACAAGCCTCCTACCTCTCTAATATGTTTTTTTCACCTCAGCCCTAAATGTATTTTTCACTGAAACTCTGTTAAATGAACGAATCTCCATTTGTTTGGATGGTGTTGATGGTGCAGCTGATGATGTACCTTGGCTAGTAGGTTGACTAGCAGAAGGAAAAAAGACATGAGATTGAATGAATTTCTCCCAAGTGATGTTCTTCGCTTCAAGATGGTGCAAGAAAATGATTTTGATGAGGGAATGGTGAAAAAGGTTGGCTTGATGATCACTTTATCTGCCATTTTGGTCAAGCTCTTATAGAGGTAGTAGGGTAGGTTGGAAGGTTTTACCCCTGTGAAGTGCATGATAAACCTGACATGGTACTTGTACAATCTAGAAAAAATTCCCTCACATGTAAAGTAATTCATGATGGCCCTCATCAATGGAGAAAACTTGTCAAGTAGCTGACCAAAAGGAAACACTTTCTTTATAAAATCTTTGTAGTGACCTTTGATGAAAGGTTTGTAGTTCTTCACATCCAAATCTAGGCTCTTAAACCACTTTTCACCACTATTTGGTATCCATGTAGCTATATCTATGGCCTTATATGAGATTATGAATCTCACCCCTACAATTATGACCTTATCTCTCCTAAAGTTAGTGGAAAACAAGTTTGTCAACTTGGCATGATATTTGACCTTTTGAATTTGCTCACAAAACCTTAAACACCTTAAATTTTGAAAACATTGCTTGGAAAGTGAAGATGATATCAGCTCATGAGTGTTGAGTGGTTCAAATCTTAACACTTGATCTCCCTTGTTATAAGTTTTCCTTTCTCCCTCCATGTTTGACAGTTTGCAAGACTAAAATCCTAGTGGGAAAAACAGAGGTAGTGAGTAAGGCGAAGGGATGAGGGGGTTAGGGAAGGGATATGAGGGTAAGAAAATTTGGGGAAGTATGTATGGATTCTAGGGAACTTTGGGAAGTGGAGGGGGGTGAAATAAGTGTATGAATTGACCTAGGAAATTTTTACACAATCCAAGCCCTAGAAACTGCCCAAGACGCAGCGTGGAGCTAGGGTTTGGTTGTTGGGTTTTGGGACATGAGATTATGGGAGTGTAAGGGTTGTGGGAAGTATATATGAGTGCGAGGGAGGGTAAAATGTATGTGGGATAGGAAATTTAGCTTGCAAACTTAAGAAATGAGCTTTCACCCACCAAAACGCAGCGTGGGGACAAATGAAGGATTTTCACCATAAAAAAGGAAATGAAGCTGGTAGGAGGAATGTAGGGGCCTTAAATTACTTTTAAATTGATTATGAAGACTTCAATTACCATACAGAACCTTTGGAAGAAATACTTTTGGCTTTTGGAGTGAAAACACAGCTTGTTTCCTGAAAGCGCAACGTGGCATTTTGGAATCACTCCTTTGGAGAGTCTTTTGATACTAAGAGTGATGATTTTGCCTTTACTGGTGAGTGAGAGTTCTTTGAGAATGGAATGATTTAGAGAAATGATCTTGATGGTATTTTATAGCTTGTGGAAGTCTTTTTCTTCATTATGGTGTGGTGGCCCACCAAGTGCTTTTCACTTTTTCTTTGAAAACTATGCAGTTTTGGAACATTTATAACTTATTACATCATAATTGAATAAAATTTCATATGAAACAAACTTTATTGAGAAAATTCCCTACTAATACTGCTTCATTTTCTGGATTTATTAATGAAATGACTGATTTTGGTGACTTAAACCCTAATGACCTAATGGTGACACTGAGCTGAATGAGAACCATGGTGACATGGCTAAGATGAAAATGATGACTTTGCAATGATGACTCATCCAACTGAGAGATGGCAATGACGAGCACAATTTTTTTTTTGAATGGAGTAGTCATAGACCTAGACACCACTAGCTAGTGATCGAATTTTTATTTGAAGACCTACTAAAATCATAAAAATCTCACTCGACACCTTAACAAAAACTTTGAAAGAGCCCATTTGATAACTGGTGACAGGTAGAACTGACTGACACTAACATATATAGTGGCAGTTTGGATCCAGAATAATTAATAGATTGGATCAATGCCATGAACACACATTTTGAGTATGTAGAGGTTCCAGAAGACAAGCAAGTCATATTGGTTGTTACGAAACTAAAAGGACATGCAGATTTATGGTGGGATGGAGTACAAGAAGAAAGGACCTTGAAAAATAAAGCCAAGATCAATATCTGGATTAGGATGACTACTAAATTTGAAATTAAGTTCCTTCCCAAAGATTATAAATTAATTTAGTTTGGAAAGATGCATAATCTCAAGAAAAAAATTATGACTATCAAGGAGTATATGGAGGAATTTTATAAAGTGAATATTAGATAAGGGTACATAGAGGATACATCTGAGAGAGTTGCAAGGTATATCAATGGATTGAGGTTTGATATTCAAGATGAATTAATTTTAATGTCATTGAGATATGTTGAGGAAGCATATCATGTTTCATTAAAGGTTGAGGAGAAGTTGATGAGAAAGCAAGATCATAAGATGAGAACAAGAAGATTTGGAACAAAAGAGAAACAATAAAAGGGAGAAGCTAGCAACTCAAACCAACAAACACAACTAAATAAAGTTAGCAATGCTAGGGGATGGATGACACCTTAGAGAGGCGGAGGCAGAGATAAGGTGAGATGTTTCACTTGTGGACATTTGGGATATTATTCCTTTGAATGTCCAGAAAAAGTTGGAAAACAAAAGGGGGCATATTTAGCACAAACTGAGCCAGAACCTAAACCTATAAATGTAGTGGAAGAATGTGTCAACTCACCAGAAGAAGGATAAACTTTACTACTGAAGAAAGTACTGGATGTAGATGAACCCATGCAAAGAAGAAGTTTATTCGGGACAACTTGCAAAGCACAAGGTAAATGTTGTAAGTTGATTGTTGACAATGGTAATACTGATAAATTGGTTTATATAGAGATGGTGGAGAAATTGCAGCTGGAAAGGATGCCACATATTGCACCATATAGAGTCTCATGGTTGCAGAAGGGTCAACAGATGATGGTAAGTGTGCAATGTCAGGTTGTTACAACCCTGTTGAAAATTCCATGTAATAAAAGTTAAAAATAATAACCACAGTTGATGGGACACGTATTCCAAGCTGAATGGTGGGAAAAACATCCTAACGAGTGTTCATTTCGGTTATTATGGCTAAAGGAAATTAGAAAAGGCAATGAAAAATGCTTTGAAAAGGCATGAGACATTAATTGGCATTTTATTTATGAAAATAATGAAAATTACGTGAAAATGAAGGTGAAAGGTCACAGGTTGCATGTGAGGAGGAAAATGAAGGAAAATAATGGAAAATGAAGAAAATAGAGGCCTCATTAATAAAAAGGATTTTGAAGATCAGTTGGTAACCTTTTGTCAGTTCATTTTTGGAGCTCTCTCATTAATCTCTCTCACTCTTGGGCACTTAGATTTTTCTTGGAGCACTTTCGCATTGGAGTAATAAAGGAAAAGAAATCAAGAGCAGGATCAAACTTCTATAGAAAAATTCTTTGCAGGTATTGATTTGCATGTGCGATTTCCTTGCTAGATCTAGCATACATGGTATTGCATGTGGTTCTTTTCTGTCATGGCGTGGGTTTTTCTAAGTGTGACAATGTTTTTAGCCTAGTCTTTCCATTTACGTATAGATTTGATGGGATGGGTTTCTCATACTTCGGTTGAGTTGGATTTTCGGATGGATTCGAAGCTGAGTGGGGTGGATATTCAAAATGACAAACACTTGTCGTATTGGTCCCTAAACCAGACTATGGACCATGGTAAATCCACTAGCCTAGTAACCCCTGAACTGAACTGTGGGTTGTGTTAAAGCCGTATTGTGTGCCTCAGTGGGCCTAGGAATCCTTGCTGGTGAATGGTGGGATATATAGTACAACCAAGAGGTGGGTTGTTCTATGTTGGACCTAGAAGTCTTGGTATGGGATGTAGTGTAAATCCTAGAGAGTATGTCTCAGTTTAGGGCTAGTGATCCTTGGATCAGAATGTGGATTACAGTAAAGCCTAAGAGACTAGGAGGCACTCAAATTCCTCACGGTGTAGGCGGAGAACCCCGGTAGAATTCATGTTTGTTTGGTTCTTTTTCGTTGGTTATGAGTCCCACATTCATGCTTGGAATATGGAACGAGGGTGATTGGATGAAGAGAGATTTGGCTCAACCAATCTATGGTCGGGTGGAATGTGGAAGTCCCATCTCCGGTTGGTTTTTACATTCAATAATGAAGATATCCTTTGGTATTTGGTATGAAAATGTATTGGTTATTGTGTGGATTCTATTTTTGTTGCACCCATTGTATTTTTGTTGTTATTATGTTGGTTATAAGCATGTATTTTATCAACAATGATGTAAGGTTCAATAAATGTTTTTACTTGTAAATGAATGCACAATGTATCTATGGTCAAATAGATTGTATTGCATCTAATGATGTAAGCGAGAAACACTTCTTAGCGATTCTTAGATAATTATGATACCCCTGAGCTTAAATATGTTGTTTACACATGTAGATTCAATGTTTGTGACATGTTTGAAAAAATTCCTGTCATGGCTAGGAGGGGTCTAGATGAGTTATTGTTGATAATATTTCTTTTGTATCATTGTATTATTGTTATTTATCATCCCTTAAATTTTCATGAAGTTATGGGCAGTGACTTGGGCTCTGGGCATAAAAAGGTGGTCCAAATCCTGGAGCCTCAGGCACAAAACTGAGCATTTGGGGCCCCAGCCACTGGCATGCAGTGTTATTCTTGTGGCTATAGACTTCTAGCCCCTAGAATGCAGTGTTATTCCTGTGGATATGGCTCAAAGGGGGTCAAAATGTTAGTGTGACCTAGGGGTAAGAGGTTTGAATGGTTGGGTTACCTAATCGGGGTGTTGTGGTTGTTGTACAAGGTTTGTATGTTGTGTTTTCTGTCAGTTCGACTTCCTCAAGGTCACATAGGAGGTTGAATCTCATTGTAGTAGCCTCACATCGCATGTTTACCCTGGTTGGCCGGTTACTTTGGTAGATGTAGGAAGGGGGTGTTACACACGTGGAATTCCATATTGGAAAATACAAGGACTAGGTTCTATGTGACATTGTACATATGGATTTTTTCCATGTCTTTCTTGGAAGACCCTAGCAGTATGACAGAAGGGTGAGTTACGATGGCAGGATGAACACTTATATTTTTGAGAAGGATGGACAAAAACATGTGTTATTACCTATAAAATCTAAAGGTACTAGAGAGGAAGCAGATACAAACATATTATTAATGAGTGAGAAACAATTGATTACCAACAATACAAAAATTACAAAGTAGGATCAATCAACTGAAGCAAAGGTGACCAATTTGCCTTCAATAAACCAAAATTTATTTAATTTTGAAGATGAAATGTTTCATGAACATGTGCAAATAGAAAATGAAAAATTAGCAGTGCTTTCAATAGCAGAAATGATCATGACTTAAGAAGTTTCAAGTAATGAACAACAATTCACAGTTTTAATGAACAATGGACAAGAGAAGCCAGGAAAGGATGTTGCAAGTGATAAAGTAGCAAAGAGTCTTGAACAACAAGACGACATGGAACAACAAATCCAACATGGATGGTCTCAATTAATCCTTATAGTTATATGGATTTTAAGTGATTGGATAGTGAAAGGAAGGATATGCATAATCAAGGGGAAAAAAAATTAAGGAAAATTATATTCCATGCGGAATTCAGAGGTGAAAAGTCCTGTTGAAATTTGCAACAAGAAACAGTCGGAAATTGGCAACCAGAAAGGACAAAAATTACACACACGTTAGTGAGGAAATTCTATTGCACACTAGTGAGGGATTTCTGATGCACATTGGTGAGGAAATTCAATAACACATTGGTGATGAATTTTAGTTACACACTTGTGAGGAATGTGGGTGTATAATGTATTTTTCCCTTAAATAAATTGGACAATAAATTGTAATTTCATCTCATAACAACTTGTATCAATTAACTAAGTCATGATGACTGAGTTAGCTCAAGAAATTCGAGTTGAGGGTCTAAGATGAGACATGTAGAGTGATTCTAATATTTTGGGGGTCCAGTTGCAATTAATGCACTAGTGGGGTGTAGGTGTAATTAGTTAACTCAATTAATTGAGTTAAAATCAGTTTAAATAGTTCTAACCGAGAGATGAATTAGTGAGAGGTCCAATGAATTAAATTAGATTTAATTCACAAGTAGTGATCAATCAGATAAATGATGATTCACTATTAATATTTTCATGCATGTCAGTTCTAAGAAAGACCTGGTTGAGACTGAGGTTAAAGGGACATGACTATCAGTTGCATTTTTTAGAGAATTTCCTAAGTGCAATTATAAAGCCATGAGGAAGCCATGATGGATTACGCAATCAAGGAAGGCTAATTTTCCTATTTAATAGGGGCCTAATTCTTTAGTAATTGCGTGAGCAAGGCAAGCCGAAGGAATTATGAGAATTGGTTATTTCTTTGTCCAATTTTTCCTAGATCAGTGGGAGACACTTGGTAGAGTGTTGTAGAATCTCATGAGAGATTAAGCATTGTATTGTTTCAAGATTCCTTGAATTTATACGATATATGATAGCGAGGTTTTGAGAAGTTGCTTTCCCCAAGAACATCTTGTATTGTGTGATTGATTTAATTCTTTCTCTTACTTGCATGTGATTGAGAGATTGTGCTTTGTATTCCATAAATATTGTAGAAGGATTCAATATCTTGTTTTAGTACATCACAAGATTGGATTGAATCCATTGATATATAATATCTATAAATTTATACATAGTATCAGAGCTTCTATATAATTTCTACATGGTATCAGAGCGCCAATAATCAAAATAGAAGAGAATCAACAGGTTCAAATTTGCAGATTTATTCTTCAAGATCCAGCAACAGATCAAGATGTCTTTCAATGGCTTGAGACTCGAATATGCACTCGAGGGAAATTCAAATTATATTTCATGGAAAGACATGATGGAGGCAGTGTTGGAGGAAAATGGGTTGATTTAATTCATAGATACTAATATTCCTAAGCCCGCAATAATAGATGCCCAACTTCTTGATGCATGGCAGAAGAAGGTAGCAAAGGCGAGAAGGATCTTGTTAGAGGGAGTTCGAGATCATATTGTCTCAAGTCTCCATGGAAAGGAAACTCCATGTGCTATGTGGAAGGCCTTGAAAAATCCGTTTCAGAATAGGAACGACCACGGGAAGTTGGCGCTGAAGGACAAGATCAGAAAGATCAAGATGGAGGAGGGCGAGACAGTACCAACATACTTGGAAAAGTTCAATCAATGCCGAGATGAGCTTGGAAGTGGTGGTGAGAAAGTAGCCTAGGATGATTTGGTGAGCCTAGCACTTCTATGCCTTCCTAAGAGCTAGCATAGTTACTAGGACTTTGTGAATGGGAGGGAGAAGTTACCAGACTGGGAGTGTTTGTTGTCTGGCTTAGTAATAGAAGAGATAAGGCAGAGCACCAAAGATGGGACCTCCAACATCAACAAAGAATAATTTTGTGCATTAGTCGGAAATGGAAAGAAATCCAAGGGAAATAAGTCCCAAGGCAAAGATGGAAAGAGAGACTTGTCCAAGATCAATTGTTTTCACTGTCACGATCATGTGCATTATGCCTCGAATTGTCCACAAAAGAAGGCAAGCAAGAAGGAGCCTGCAGTTGCAATAGGTGAACCTCTAGCTTCACAGTTCGAGCTTGATTTTATTCTCATTGCATGCATGGTCGACACTGTAATGGGATGCATGTGGTATCTAGAAATCGGTGCCTCATTCCATATGATGGGGAATAAAGATCTCTTCAGTGACTTGGAGGATAAGGACCTCCAACATAACATAGAGTTTGGATATGAAGGGAGGTATAGTGCGACCAACATAGGTACAATTACCTTTAAGAGGGAGTTTGGATCCCCTCTCAGACTTGGCAGATGTTTTGTATGTTCTAGGCCTAAGTGAGAATCCTGTCTCCGTAGCGGTATTGGAAGACCGTGGCTATGATGTGATGTTTAGAAAGGAAAGGTTTTCCTTAAACACATAGCCACATGACATTTGAAACAGATCAGTGTAAGAGTCAAGAACCTGTATGCTCTTGAGGTCGAGTATGAATGCAAATATTTGAGGAGAAAGGTAGTGGTTAATGAACTGGTGGTTGAGAGGGAGCAATTATCTCTCAACTTGCAGCCTCAAAAGTAGTATGAGAAGGTTGTGAAGTAGCCACAATTGGAGAAGCACAGAGGAGACCGAGTGGAAGAGTCCACTCTAGAAGAGACCTATAGGAGGGGGAAATTTTGAGCCATATGGGCAGAGTGAGTACATGCAGTTATACCTCCAGGTGAGAGGTGGGGTGTTGTGCATATATAATCCCAAGAAGAAATTTGGCTAGGGTCCATTGAGATGGTGTGTCTCATGGATCGAACCTGGCTACGAGGAGCCCACAATACAGCAGTAGTAGAAAGAATCAATTGGATTGATGCAGTCAGATGTCAGGAAGAAAAAAATAAGAGTGACAGATGTCAGATGCTGGAGCGCAGAATAGATTTGGCAGCAGTGCAGAGGCCATGGATGTAGATGTCGGCAACAACGCAGAGAGTCTAGTAGACAGGTGCAGTAGCTAGCAATAGTCATAAGACTCTGATGACAAAAATTATATTGATTCAGTTGTTCGGAGGCTATTCAGTTTCAGGAGTTGTAGGTGCAAACCACACTAGAGAAGTGTTGCATGCAGAACATTCCAAAGGTACCAGATCGGGATAGATTAAATTCCTTTCATGTTGAGAGGGAGTGCTGAAATTTGCAACAAGAAACAGTGAAATTGGCAACTAGAAAGGACAAAAATAACACACACATTGGTGAGGAATTTTTGTTGCACACTGGTGAGGGATTTTTGATGTACATTGGTGAGGAAATTTAGTTACACAATGGTGAGTAATTCCAGTTACACATTCATGAGGAATGTGTGTGTCTAATTTATTTTTTCCTTAAATAAATTGGACAATAAATTGTAATTTCATCTCATAACAACTTATCAGTTAATTAAGTCATGATGACTCAGTTAGCTCAAGAAATGCGAGTTGAGGGTCTAATATGAGACATGTAGAGTGATTTAATATTTTGGGGGTCCAGTTGCAATTAATGCACTAGTGGGGTGCAGGTGTAATCAGTTAATCAATTAATTGAGTTATAATCAGTTTAATTGGTTCTAACTGAGTGATGAATTAGTGAGAGGTTGAGTGAATTAAATTATATTTAATTCAAAAGTAATGATCAATCAGATAATTGATTATTCACTATTAATAGTTGTGTGCATGTAAGTTCTGAGAAAGACCCAGTTGAGATAGAGGTTAAAGAGAACATAACTATCAGTTGTATTTTTAGATAATTGTCCGATTGCAATTATAAATCCATGAGGAAGCCATGATGGATTGCGAAATTAAAGAAGGTTTATTTTCATATTTAATAGGGGTTTAATTCTTTAGTAATTGTGTGAGCAAAGCAGGTTGAAGGAAGGATGAGAATTGGCTATGTGTTTGTCCAAATTTTCCTAGATAAACGGGAAACAATTGGTAGAGTGCTGGAGAATCTCATGAGAGATTAAGCATTGTATTGTTTCATGATTCCTTGACTTTATACAATATATGATAGCGAGGTTTTGAGTAGTTGCTTTCCCCAAGAACATATTGTGTTGTGTGATTGATTTACTTCTTTCGCTTACTTGCCTGTGATTGAGCGATCGTGTTTTGTATTCCGCAAATATTGTAGAAGGATTCAGTATCTTGTTTTAGTACATCACAAGATCGGATTGAATCCATTGATATAGAATTTCTAGAAATTTCTACATGGTATTAGAGCTTCTATATAATTTCTACAAGTTCGATTGCAACCAATGAACCTATGCTGGAAGAAATGGACGAGAGGATTGCTTAGATGGGGGAACCACCTAAATAAGAAACCTTGGGTATCTGTTGCATTATTACAAAAAATTAGTGGAAGGGGACCTCATGAATAGGATTCCATGAACAATTTGAACTTTGGGTGTATGATGTAGGATCATATTACACTTATTTTAATTAATTTATTTTTTATGTAATTCTAGAGGGAATCTAGTTAGTTTGAGTTAGTATGGAGTGTGTGGTTGTAATAAATGTCTATTAAGCCAAATATAGCTATCAATTATCTAGAGGTTGGAAGCTACTTTTATTTGTAGAAGTTTCATAGGAAAACATAAATTTGTTTGTTAATTTGTTAAATTAAGATCCTATTATTTGATCTTGAACCAAATGTATTTGTGGCCACATTAAATTAATTAAAAGGATTGCCTGTGAGAGCAAAGTAGGTAGGGGTGTGGTGTGGAAAGAGTGAAGCTAATCTTGCCTTCGAGACTCTGTATTTTTGTCATTCTAATATCTTGGTTTTTTGTCATAGTTATGTTGAGAACCCTGTGTTTGTTTTAAAATTATTGCCAATTTTATAAACGCCAAATTGTTTAGACAGTGTCGCAGAAGGGCGAAGGAGGGAAGGAGAGTGTCTTAGAGGTATTACATTGCTATGAGAAAAGCCTTAAAGTGGGAAGAAGTGAACCACCAAAGCCGAGATTAAGCCTGTAAAAGACCCACATTTAGTCGATTTCAACATTGAAAGAAGTTTGTCGATTACCGAAGCCAAAATTGTTACTTGTCAAATATCCTTAACATGGATCCATCCTAGCGACCAGAAAATTCAAAGGCCTACAACATGTTCACTTGAGCGTCGAGAGGTGATAGTCAATAGATGAGAGCGAAAGAGGAGTGTCGGGCCAACTAAGCATTAGGCATATGTGCGAGTGGGTAACGCTCGGAAGTCATATGTCGGAGGAACCATCTGAAACCCCAAGTATACGTGACCATGAAGGAAGGGACTAGGATACATCATCCTGAAATATTATACCCTAGTGGGAACGATTAGAACCAAAGTCTAAGCGACTAGGTAGAGAGGGACCATGACACGTCATCCCGATGATAATACTTAGCGGGAGAGCGTCAGAGGCTTGTGCTATAATAAAGTTGGAGAACCCGGAGGTTGTAACATGTTGCACTAAAGTTTAACATCGGGTTGGAACGGAGTGAGTGGAGCCCACTCATCCATTGCCTAACTTGACGATACGAAGAGGAGCGCTCAGGCTATGTGCTTGGCTTTAAAGGACCAGGACACATCAAACCATTGATTTAATTCTCCCATTGTTTAACCTTGGTTCCAGCTGCAGAACTTGGTACATACACGTATATTGTATGTTACTAGGTTCTAGTTCTTGGCTCTGAGGGCTATGTCGTAACAAATTTTGACTCTGGGGGCTATAATTTACGTTTGAATTTGGTGGTTTAGCTAAACGCCTTTCCTAAAGGTAACCAACTCTGCATTGAAGGCAATTTCAGCAAATCTAAAAGCAAATTTTCATCACAAACTCAATCCAGTATGATAAGGTCATTTATAGTGTAATTTTTAAGCATCAAAGTTTGATGTCAAGTTTTTATTCCTTTCATAAAATGCACTCTATAGTTCCAATATGGAAAATATTGTAAGAAAATATATAGCATAATATTTCATGCTTCTTTTGAGGAATTAATTATCAAAGACGTTGGCAGAAAAAAAAAACACAATAGATATGGAAATAATCTTACTCAAAAGAACCATATGAGCTTGGTTTGAGTCCTTTTGTTTTGCAGAACATTGTTCGTGGAATGATTTTTAAAACTATGCATAAGATCAAGTATGATCTTACAGACATAATCTGGAAACAAAGCTCATTCTTTCACCATGTATCTAAATTCTTTTATTTTTTCTCTTGTCTTTCAACCATTTAATTTATATGTTGTGATATGCATTAAAGATTCATTTCTAGTATCATCTCATATATTTGATCTGGTTGATGTGGCCTCTATAGGTGTCCCAACCACACTTGTTCGATGAACAATTCCTTAAAATAGTTGAAGAAATATGGAAGGAGATTTTGTACCTTATTAAGAAAAAGAGGGACACTTGTGTCAAATGCTTTTATGTCCAACCTATGACATCGATATTATGTGGCATTCCCACTAGCGACCTTCTTTGTTCTTTTTTTTTTAGGTCACGTTGTAATCATTATAAAAAAAGAAGTTAAAATAATTTAATTTATTTTAATTCAGTTTTCTCTTACATATATATAATATTTCTAAATAATTAATATTATTATATATTTTTAAATTTACATGACAAAGATTAAGTTGCCATGCATCTCTTATTTTTAAACGAGTTGTCTGTAGTGAGACTTTTTGGAAGCTTTTCAAGTCTAATCTCTCTAAAATTTGGTAGAAATTTATTGAAATCACAAGCTTGATGGGTAACCATGCAAAATCGAAGTGCCCTAGGGATTTTTCAGGGTGCTGAATCCATATATACAGTAAAAAAACTACTTTAAATAACACAAATCAAGATTTCATGTCAAAATTTTCCACTAGATTTCACACAAAAAAGTCTAAAAAATAGCACTAAAAACAACTCCGTTTTTAAATGCAAAGATACATGATGGAAACATCTTCTCCATACAAAGTTGTTACAAGAGGACAACTTCTTCATTATGCTAGGTTGTAAAGACAATAACGATCTATTAAAAAATATAAAAAAACCTTGGATATGTTTGGATATATAAAAATAAATCTAATTAATTTGGTTTCACATGTATTGTTATATAATTATTTAAAGTATCGTTAACCTATTTAAAAGTTAGAAATTTAAAAAATGAAAAAACAAATTGAAGAATAAACTCATTTTTTATATAATAAAAACTAAACAATTAAAAAACTCTTAAAATATAAAGAGACCTTATAATATTTGTTTAAATTGAATAAATTTTTAAATAAAAACTATAAAGCATTAAATTTTTATATTACTAAAATAATATTTGTAAAATAAAATCAAACTCAGTTTTTAATATTAACTTAGAAACCTCAAATGTTATCACTCCTTAAAATTTCTTCATAATAAAAATGATTCCAAGTGGTTTTTTAATTATATATATATTTTTTAAATGTATATTTTAAAATTGAAAATACTTAAAAACTAACTACTCATTATAATCATATTAATTTATAATAATAAATTAATATTAGATCTAAGACTTTTGTGATCTATAATAAATGTATTTTTAGATTAATCGCATCATTAGGATTAGGTCGAGTTTAGAACCAGCTAATGTGGTTCATCCTTGGTATAAAGTGGAGAGACTAATCGATCTAGATGAATAAATAGTGGAGATGCATCATTACTCGGAAATAGCAATTGAGAATTAGTTGTTAAGAACTAGCAGTTAAGACTAGTTATTAAAACTATCATTAGAAAATTAGTTAGCTAATTAAAAATAAATTAATTAGAAGTTAAATCTTTAACTCAATTATATTTTGATAACGCCCTTTTTAAATTATAATATAATTTTTCAAAAAAAATTATAAACAATTATAAATCACATAAATTTACACTCTCGAGTCCCAAATTATATTTTAAACTTGGTAAATCATTTTAAATATTATATCTTTTCAAATTTTATATTAACTTCATATATTTACACCGAAGGTGTTATATTGGAAGAATTCCACCAAACCATCGTCAACATTTTCATTTTCTACTGTTCGTTCTGGGCACAGTTGTCATTGTTTTAAGCCGTTGATCTTCTGTTACCGTTGCCGCGGATGCCGGATGGATGTTTCCATTTTGCAGCCGGATGGATGTTTCCATTTTGCAGGAGTGGCTTCTCTATTATTATCTCGCCGCGGCCATGTTCTGGTGGCATTCTTTGGGGACGCAACCTTTGGTTAGTTCACAGAATCAAATTTGGTACCTTTCGAGCCCACTTTTGCCCATAAATCAAAGTAGACGATGTCTAGGAGCTTCTGTGATGCCGTCGACGATGTCATCGACGAGCTGGGCAGGCGTGCTGCGTTGGGTTTGATGTGTGGTTGCACAAATTCCTTCAGTTCTACAGCAAGGGAGGGGCATATTGAGGTTAGTGTGCCCGGTTATGAAGCTCCAGTGATATATATGGATAGGCAGGTCAAGGAAGCCAAGGAGGGGTTTCAACAAGCGCAGATGCTTGCTTTTATGCAGAGGATGGTTGTGGCTCCTAAGTGTGGGGAGGATAGGATGATCTCAGGGATTAAGTATGCAGCCAAAGTCCGAGCATACCGAGCTGCTACTGCTGTTCCTGTGACTGATGAGTATCGACAAGCCTTGAGGCTTTCACAAAGAAGTTGTTTGCAAGATGTTGCTAGTTCCGAGGATGTTTCAGATCCACATGTGGCCTTCGCAGACAAAGGTGAGGTGCACAGCAGGTTTTTGCCCTTTTTTGGGAAGATGTTTTACTGGTTGTCTATGAGCATCTCCTCAATGATTTCATTCCATAGGATCTTTATCCCCTTGTATTAATTTCTTTTATGTAAAAAACAGATTAAAAATATTAGTGCTATTTTGTGTATTAATCCCACATTGACAACAATTGTGGGAAAAGGGATGGTTTACAAAGTCTTACACACATTAAAAGCCTTGCCGATCTGGAACTTGGCTTTGGAGTGAAAGTCCACGAGTTAATGTAATGGCAGCCTCTGTCACTCTAGTAATAGCATTGCTTAGAGGTGTTTGTGTGCTTTGTGGGTCCCTCTTGCTTTGCAATTGTTGCCTTGGTGATGCCGTTTTAATTGCAAACATGCTAAAAATCAATGTGGATTTTATTCCATGTCAAAATGACTTGCATTATGGTAAAATTTTCTTATGTAATATTGACTATATAGTGGAATATTTCACCTGTTTGTAATGCAAACAGAAAAATTGGATTCACCACTTGTCTCATTTTTGAATTGATTCTTCTGGGCAGATGTTCTGTATAAATAATTGGGTGTCTTTCATCTGGAGTGTAAAGTTTTCTTTATATCTGGGTCCTGTTTCCCGCACATTCATAGAAGACGTCAAGTGAATGGCATAACTTTCCCATAGGGATTTGACCATGGCACCTATCCATTTATCTTAACTAGTGTATTTCCCTGGCATCAGTTACTTTTATGCTTTTCCATATTTAGGGTCTGATTTGCACAAGCATACTGATTATTTTAATGATCTTAATGGTTGTGTTCGATTCGCTTAATGGATTAGAATGTATGACAT
Source organism: Pinus albicaulis (assembly GCA_034641835.2). Classification (NCBI taxonomy): domain Eukaryota; kingdom Viridiplantae; phylum Streptophyta; class Pinopsida; order Pinales; family Pinaceae; genus Pinus; species Pinus albicaulis. The sequence goes on along the minus strand of CM076569.1, from coordinate 562,342,613 downwards.
ACACATGTTTATGTGTATTTTCTTGAATATCCTCTGCCTTGGCCTGTAACCACAGATCGAAAATAGATGCAATTGTAATGATTAATTGATACTGTTGGACCTATTTGTGTAAATGGTACATGTTTTTTTATAATAACCTGGAGAATGATTCATAGGTGATGAAATTGTTTTATGAAGTAAAATTGACTTAATCAAAGCCCATTTATCTTTGATCACATGCGTGCATGTTAGCCCTAAGGCAATTGCAGTCTTATTTAATTGAGCACATTTATCCTGTGCTGGTAATGTGTGCATCGTGGCCCTAAGGCATATAAATTGTAAATATTTTAGCAGGTACATATAGGGAGGCACCTACAAAGGACGAGGATGGGCATTCTGAAACCATGGATCAAGGAAGGAAGTCAATTGGGGAAGGTGAAACCAGTAATAAGGAAGATATATTCTTGTTCAAAAGTGCAGTGGAATGTCGCTTTGATATAATTAATAGCAATAAAACGTTATCTCTGATATATTTAATTGCACCATCGATAGAAATCATAACGGCAGTATCAGTTTATCTAAGCATTCTGTTTTGCCATTGATTTAATTGAAAATGTAGCGAGACTCGTGATTTACATACCAGAATTTATAACCGAATTTTAGAGATCTAGGCTTCGGTTCTGTAATCGATTATCTTGAGCACCGCATGTTTGATACATTCTCCTCATTTTGTCCTTCACTGCCTTCTGAAGCCTCAAGAGGGTTGGCAAGCCCAAGGTATCTGGAAGTATCTAAAAAAACTGGAGGTGGAGGTATCTGATACATAGTTTCTGTGTTTGTAGTTTTCTCATGCTTTTAATTATGGAGAATTATGGAGTTTTCTCATGCTTTTAATTATGGACAATTATGGGGCTTCACTCTGCGTTATCTTTATTCAAAAGAATATGGTTTTGTGTTTTTAGTTTTCTCATGCTTCTAATTATGAACAATTATGGGATTTCACTCTGCTCTCTTTATTCAAGAAGATACGAAAATTTCATCGGTTTCCAATGGACAATTATAGGGCTTCACTCTCCGCTCTCTTTATTTAAGAGGATACGAAAATATATTTTTTATTCAGGTTTTTATGGGAAATATTTAAAATGACTATGGGAACGAGTGGAGATGAATTGAAATTATTTTATTATTTAGAGTGATTTTTCCATTTGAAATTAGGAACTTGCCTGACATTTTTATTTTTAATTTAGGATTTGATTTCTTCGGTGGAGCAAAGCCATATGCGAATCTATACATTTTAAAGTAAGGAGCAGTTTTATGGGATGTTCAATATACTTGAATTTAAAAAATATATATCACCAGAATGTTCAATATCCTTGGTCTGACACAAATATAATCTTTTATAGCTATAAAAATTTAGTGAAAACCATATTAAAATTTTGACTGGTACTCTCTAATGAAAACCATTAAAATTTAGACTCTACTGTGTGAAAAGTGTAACTTCTAATGGAAATGAACAAATTTTATACTTTATGGAACTAATTTTAAGAGTTTAAGAATTTCGAATTAGTCTTATAAATTCCGTTAATGATAGTGATTGGTTTTTTGTAATGGTGTGCAATTCTGGGAAGCATGGAGTACCTTCGAAATAGTTTTAAAAATTTCGTTAACGATGGTGATTGGTTTTTTGGAGCTGGAGCTCGAGCTGATTCTTTGGAGTGACGGGTTTTGAATTGTATGCTTTTCAATTGCATTTTATTTCGTGTGTCCAGATGGATTTGTTTTATCTCCACCTTTTTTGAATAGCCGAAGTTGTTCAGATTTGTGATGCATTTCATATGGATATATGAAATATGTATAACTCCCCACACAGAATAAAATTATTTAATAGAGTTATCGAAAATATGTATTCACCAAACAAAATCCCTCATTACGTGGCTTAAATTCCACAATTACTTGCTCCTGTTTATCTAAACTCATAAACATATATTGGGGAAAGGATCTTTTCAGTTCTTCTATACCTTCAGTGTATTCTTGCACCTTTAGAGGCAACTTCTAGTTTATTTTTTTATTAAATTAAAAAATATTATATTTATATTTACATTATAACAAAAGTTGTAAAATTGATACCCTAAAGTAATATTCCATTCTATTACCTAAAATAAAGATGTCGTCAATCCACATAAATTCTCTGTAAACACAATCTATGAGTAAAAATGTCGTCAATCCACATAAATTCTGTGTAAACACAAATTTATGAGTTTAACGTTGTATCTTAAATTTAGTGAATCATTTTAGATATTATATCTTTTGCAGATTTTATATTAACGTTATATAATTTTTTATTTATTAAATTAAAAATATTATATTTATATTTACATTATAATAAAATTGGTAAGATGTTAAAAATATGTATTAAATACTACTAGTCTTAATAAATAGTCTAGTTGGCCCGTGCGCAAAGTCATTGGCCCTCCATCATAAGGCGTCGATTCAATTTTCCTTGAATTCATCTGGCTCAAGGTCTTGAGTGTGGGGTCACCCTGAGTTGTCACTGTGAAAAAAAATTATTAAATATTATTAATTTATTTAATTTTTAATATATATATATATAAATGTATTATGTTAAGAAGATTTAGACTTAAGTTGAATTTTTAATTTAATTTAATTTTTCTATTATTTTATGAAAAGTAGTGAGATGCTTTACAATGTAAAAATATTGGAGAGATGTTAGGCCATGAAGATAAAAAAAATTAATCATAAATCAATCAATCAAGTACAAGGCTATCTAGATGGGTTTTGCACCTCAAACAATTTGATTGCTCTCCTTCCTTTATATATCTAGGCCATGTATTTACTTCATAGTAAGTATATATGGAATTACACATCTTTTTTATTATAAATAATATAATACTAAAATGTTTTAACCACAAAATATTATTTATTTTCAAATAATTTATGTGATATATATAGCTAATATTGAATATAGACATAGAAATATTTTATTTTTGTTTTATATTGTTATTTCTTTTATACAAAAGACTATGAAATAATTAAATTCTCTCTATTTGTATCTCAATAAATATTAAAATATATTTTTAAAATTATAATTATATATATATATATATGATTATATTGAAATATTTATACTTCTAATTTTTCTCTCTAAACATTAATCTTTTTATAAATATATATAGAGTTGAATCTTGATATTGAAATATATTAAGCCTAGATTTTTCTTAACTTTGAGAGGGATCAAATCTCTTTTCACTCTAAAAAGAGGTTTACATCTCAAGAGATTTCATCCCTCTCGACACTTGATAAACCTGAATTTAAGAGATATATATATATATATATATATATATATATATAGTACTTCCCCACATTTTGTGGATGGTAAATTGGTAAATAGTAGGTTAGAGAGTAGAACTAATTTCAAAGAACTTTTAGCTAGACCACCTAATATATATTTTTTTAAACTGGTAAATAGTAAGCTAGATAGTAGAACTAATTTCAAAGAACTTTCACTTGAATATATGTGTGTGTGTGTGGTTCACTGTAACATACGACTATAATTTTTTTTTTACATGTTTATATAAAATTTACTATACTTTACAATTTGTATTCCTAACATCTTAATTCATGATCTATGACCGCTAACTGTAATGTAATAGGAATGTTAATGGAATGCTAATTCAATATATTAAAACCAAACTAGAATTTTCATTCATTCCATTTACACATTAAACTATGCATAGCTGACATTTATTATGGGATTTGCACCTGTACCACATCTCATTGATTACCTCGATTATTGTTAACTAATGGTAGTGTGTTGGTACTATGCTTTTATGGAAATCCAACTGGGGAATATCTCTCGGGATTGGACTCGGAATTTTAAACACACTTGTATCCCTACCAATTGTTCGATTCATTTCTAATCGACGGTATTTAGTTTCGGCGGGAGTCCACTGACGGGTAAAAACCCAAATCTCTTCTCAGTGTCCTCATTTGACGGAGCTGAGATGCTCTCGACTCATTTCTCATGCACAGTCCTGGTTCTGACTACTCTAAATGGAGGTGTTGTTATGAAGTTTAGCTGGACGCCTTTGGCACTCTCTTTGAATACTTATGTGTTGATGGAGAATCTTTCGGCTTCTTTCATGGAGTGACATACATATATGTTATGATTCGGTAAGTAGGCTCTCTGCTTCAACAACATTTCGATTATGTCTTTCTCTCAGAAGTATTAGCTCCATTACCTCCTTGTTTTAACCCGGTTTTTCCATGTTTGAATTTCAGTTGGAGGTCTATACGTTTCGAGGGTCGGTTAACTCTTTGACAGGTATTAAACATTATTAAGGGTTTTCTATCTGCATTTGTATGAGGAATGGTTTGATTTTCCTTATTTAATAATCCTCTTTGGCACATAACTTATTCCCTCGTGTCTTAACGCAGGTGTGTTTTCCCTTTGGTGTTCTATGCTGCTTCCTTGAATGCAGAAGTTTTCTGTTGTTGTCGTGCTTAACGAAATCCAACTCATGCTTCTTTCTCCAGGTACTTTGGTTACATGGACTACTCGTCCCCTTCTGAATTTTCGTAGGAGTTATTCTTTTCTCCGCTGAGGTTTTATTCCAGATGTAATGGATCTTTCTAAATTGTTGCGGCTTTATGCCCAACAGTCTTGTTAAATGTAATATGGACACGCTGTTCTTGGTCATTTTCGAGTTTTATGGTTGTAATATATATACTGTGACCCACAGGCTTCTTCAAGAATTGGGTTCTCTCTAATCTAAGATTTATGGAGTTTTTAACTTCGTTTTATGTTTTCTTTACTCGAAAACACAAGGTTATATATAATTACATCATTACACTGTTCTTTTATTTATTAAGTCTGCGCAATGAACTTTGCAGCCTACGGGCTTGTCTTGAGACATATTGCATGCGTATTATATAGGAATTGTCACTACCAAGTCTTAATACATCTCGCTTTCCAATTCTCGGGTTTTTGATTTGAAAACAGGACTTGGCACAGTGTATCCTTTTTCGTCATCCCTGCTTTTCTCTATAGAATAAGTTAATTTGTTTTATTTACATTTTCGTTTTTAAAGTCAAACGTTGATACCTTGAGTTTTATATCTCAGGAAACATTACTGGACTTACCCTATTCTAGAATGTAGAGCAATTCTCTTTTAATAGAATGAACAATTTTATTTATAACAAATACTTTCAGGCTTCCTAGGCTATTTATTCCTGGTTCAATTCTCATTTATAGCTGAAGTTCTCGGCAAACATCTACCTTTCATTATTGTAATGTTCTGTGTAGTAATGCTTGGTTCTGAGTTTATTCTTATTCCATCTATAAACTCCTGTGTATTTATTCAGTAATGATATTTGCACTTAAATACAGTTATGATTTTTCTTGATAATCTTTATTTGTATACTTAGTTTTATGTTTGTATAATTTCCGTTTGGGTGACCGGACCACCTTTCCTATCGTTCATGTATAGTTATGATTTGAGGGACGATGTGTCTCGGGTCGGGTTTCACCCAGTACCCTTGACTAACAATCCTCTTTGTTTTTCTTTGGATATAAAAGAAAGACATACAACTTACAGTTCCACAATCTTTCATTTTTTTTATAGCACTACAGTCCATGCTAGTAATCAGTTATAATTTAAAGATAGTCACTGTAAAACGTATGTATATCTTTCCGGATATAATGTAAATAATCTTGAACTAAATACAAATATTTGTTCTGCATCTATTTCTCAGCATGCTTCTATTTTCACAGTACTCATACAGATATAGTAAAATTCATAAGAGTCATAATAAAATAGACAGTTTTCTCTATTCTTTCCCAACACCTGTTTATAGCATATTTACTGCCTCTGTCACTAGAATAAAAATACCTGTGCTCACATAGAAAAGTAATGCAGTACTTAATCACAGAAAGTAACACAATTTACTTATCTGATTATGCAATTTATAGTTGTGGTCCTCCCAAACATCAAGATAGGCAATTACGTCCTGCTCTTGCCCCCTTGCTCCTTTCCTGAAAGGTACAGGTTGACAGTGGATATTTCTGCTGTGACCTCAGGACACCTAGTCCAATCAATACCAGAAATAATTCAAGATTACTTAGTGTTTTCCATTGGTCACTTCAGCTCTGGAAAATCCACTCTCTCCCTTTCTCCATGAACAGAACCCCTACTCCTCACTGGGATGAATCTCTTATCCCTAGAGGAGTAGGTAACTTTTTCCAACTGTCCAAACCACCTTTCAGTTCTTGGCAAACATTTACCATCAGCTTTTACTTTTTATGGAGTCACTTTCCATAACTGATTTGTATTATTCATAATTAATCACTAATGAAAATAACTTTTCAACAACACATTAGTAGTTCCAGTTTTTCTTAAACAAAATAAAAAAATGTATTATAACTAGTTAACCATTAGTTATCATTAAATGTAGCTGTCACAAATTCCCCTTGGAAGTAACACCGTCCTCAATGTTTCATTCCAGCTCAACAAACAACTTTGGGTAAGCCTCACGCACAAACTCTTCATCCTCCCAAGTAGTCTCATCCGGGCCAAAGTTCTTCCACTGCACTTTAACCTGGGTGATGACTCGCTTCCAAAGCATAATTTCTCTCCGGTCAAGTATGTGTTGTGGCTCGACCAGAAACTCGTCGTCCGGCTCTACTTGCAAACAACAAAGTTCATTATTAAATTCTCATACATAAATCATATTTCTAGTTAGGATTTTTAATTCTATCCTACCTGTATATTATGCCAATGAATTACGTGCTTTGATTCATGAACATAACGCTTCAACAGGGACACATGAAACACATTGTGTACTCGGATGTGACCGGGTAAAGCTAACCGATAAGCCACAGGTCCTATCCTTTCCAAAATTTGGAAGGGTCCACAGAACCTGGGAGCCAACTTGGCACAGGAGTTCCACTGCAAGGTACTCCTCTTAGGTTCGATCCACACATACACATGGCCTTTAACTTCGAATTCCCGATAATTCCTCTTCTTATCAGCATAGATCTTCTATTGATCTTGTGCAACCTTCAAATTTTGTCTTATCTTCTTTACTTCTGATTCCATTTCAGCAAGCATTTCTGGTCCCAACATTAATTTTTTTTCGAGGCTGCTCCAATTTATGGGTGTGTGACACTGCCTCCCATACAAGGCCTCGAAAGGACTCATCTTAAGGGACTCCTGATAACCATTGTTGTAAGCAAATTCAACAAGATGCAAATATTCTTCCCATTTGGTTGGCTGCTGCATCACGTGCATGTGCAACATGTCCTCCAACACTTGGTTTACGCACTCTGTTTGATTGTCTGTTTAGGGATGATAAGCTATACTAAAATTTATTTGGGTCCCCAGAACTATAAAGAGAGTCTTCCAAAATGCTGATGTAAACTTAACATCACTGTCTGAGATAACCGTCTTCGGTATACCATGCAACTTCAAAAATTCTGTCATGAAAATGTCTGCTATCTATACAGTATTGTAAGTAGACTACACAGGTATAAAATATGCAGATTTACTCAATCTGTCAATTACCACCATGATGGAGTCATTGTGCCTCTTTGACTGCAGTAAACCCGTAATGAAATCTAGGGATATGACCTGCCACTTCCATTCAGGTACCGGTATGGGCTACAACAATCCTGCGGGATGTCGATGCTCCACCTTAACTTGTTGACACTCCAAACATTTAGTTAAATACTCAGCAATATTTTTATGCATATCAGGCCAAAAATATACTTTCCTGATGGTTGTTAACATTTTCTGGTATCATGGGTGACCCACATACTTACTTCTACGGTATTCATCCATGATCAACTCTTTTAGGTCCACATGGTTTGGTATACAACTTTTCTCTAAAGGTTAGCATACGTTCCTGGCTAACTCCATATTCAGAATTACTTCCCTAGTTTTTGGTCTCTTCCATTTGCTGCCATAAGAATTGATATTCCGGGTCTTTCTTTGCTTCTTCTTTCACTTGATCTAAGAATTTATTTTCAAGCTGATTGTAGTAAAGCTCATAGGCACAATGCACCTTACTACTTAAAGCATCAGCCACCCAGTTTTCTTTACCTTTCACATGCTGGATTTCCATATCAAACTCACTTAGAAAGGCATTCCATCTTGCCTGTCTGGAATTTAAATTAGCTTGTTTAAAATAACTAGTCAAGCTACTATGATCTGTCTTTAGCACAAACTTTTTACCCAGTAAGTAATGTCTCCATACCTGGAGCACATGTACTACTGTTGTTAACTCTAGATCATAGGTTGAGTACCTTTGTTCATGCTCTTTTAAATTTCTTGACTCATATGCCACTACTTTGCCTTCTTGTGATAAAACTGCCCCAACACCCTCTTTGCTTGTGTCCGTACAAACTTCAAATTCTTTGTTGGGGTCAGCTACCCTCAACACTAGTGCAATGGTCAAAAGTTGTTTAAGCTTTTCAAAATTGTTCTAACACTCAATAGTCCACTTGAAAACTTTTCCTTTTATTTGCAAAAAGGTAATGGGAAAATCAATTCTGGAAAATCCCTCAATAAATCTCTGATAGTACCCAGCTAATCCCATAAAGGATCGAATGTCTGCCACATTCTGGGGTACTCACCATTCCATAATTGTCTTGATTTTCTCTGCATCCACAGCAATCCCTTTTGCTGAAATGACATGTCCTAAGTACTGGATTTATGTTTTAAGGAAGTCACATTTGTTGAACTTAGCGTACAACTGGTTTTTTCTTAGCATTTCCAGCACAACCTTAAATGCTCTCTATGTTCTTCCTGGTTTTTGGAATAGATTAAAATGTCATATATAAATATCAACACAAAATTATCCAGGAAAGGATGAAAGATTCCATCCATTAACCTCATAAAGGTTGTTGGGGCATTTGTTAACTCAAAGGGTAACACCTCAAATTCATAATGCCCGTACCTGGTACGGAATGTTGTCTTGAAAATGTCTTCATCCTTGATTCGAATCTGGTGATATCCAAATCTTAAATCTATTTTTGAAAACACTGTGGCCCCCTTCACCTAATCAAACATATCATCAATCCTTGGTAATGGATACTTATTCTTGACTGTTAACTTGTTAAGTTGTCTATAATCTGTGCACATTCGCATAGTTCTGTCCTTCTTCTTCATGAACAGCACTAGTGCTCCCCAAGGGGACACACTTGGACGAATATACCCTTTGTCCAACAGTTATTGTAGCTGCATTTTTAATTCAGTTAATTCTAGAACACTCATTCTGTAAGGGGCCCTTAACACAGGAGATGCTACTAGCATTAACTCTATGGTGAAATAAATATCGCGCCTTGGTGGTAATCCAGGAATATTTTCTAGAAAAGCATCCATAAAATCTTGTACCACTGGTATGTTTTCCATCAGAGGTGATTTTTCCTTAGAATTAGCATATCCCACCTAGATAACATACATCTGACATACCTTCCTCATACATTTATGCATTTGTGATGATGTAATTGGGCGTAGCTGTAGCAACTTCTTGACTCCCTGAATCACCTTGCGTGTTCCATCTTGCATTCTGTAGTAAATGATATTTTCTTTGGAGTCCACTAAGGTCCAATGTTTTTCTAGCCAATCCATTCCCAACAAAACATCATAGGACCCTAATGGCAGTATGTTCAGATCCACATTTAAATGTTGTTCTACAATTTCTAATATGGAGTTTGGAATCTTAGCGGTTACCTTTCTTTTTGTTCCTGTGGCTAGTTGTACCAGCCACGAGTTTTTAATTTTTGTTCTTTTAATTTACACATTTCCACTATTTTGGGACTAACATAACTTAGACTTGCACCTGGGTCTACCAAAATAGAAACAGATTGAGAGAGTAATTTACATTCCAACTCAATCATTGTTGGCTGATAATCTGCTTTTCGATCCTCCAACGCCAGGTTGATATGAGGAATGTTTCGCGCCACATCACCTACTGTAGAAGCCTCCTGCAAGTTTGCAACTGTGTCATTTCTTGCTTGCCATGGGAAATTTTTATAATAGTGTGCCTCACCACACCCCCAACAATATAGAGGTGGATTGGTCACTTGTCCTTGCTCAGGTTTGTTAGATGCCTCTGTAGGATTCTCTTCTGCTGGCCATCAAGTTATTTGATGATTCCAGCCAAATTGTTTACTGATAGAACTTTATGCAGAATTCTTAAAATTATTGCTTTTGGCACCTTTTAAATTTGAGCTACTTTTATGTCCTTTCCTTGGCTGCCAACTTTTGCCAACCTCCCCTTTAGCCTTGGACTGCTGATAGCACATTCGTGCCTTACGAATGCCTTCATCCATGGTTCTGGGATTTACAAATTCAATTCACTCTTTCATATGTGTTGGTAGGCTGCTTAGACATCTTAGCACCTTAGCCTTTTCCTCTTGAAGATATGGAACATATCGTAACAGGGAGGTGAACTTGGTGATATACTCATCCATAGTCATCTGTCCCAACCTCAAGTCTTGAAATTATTTAGCTTTCTCATCCTGGAAATGTTCTGTTAAATACTTGTCTTTAAATTATTTCTGGAACGAATCCCAAGTAACATCTTGTTCCTCAATGTTGCGAACATTCTTGACTTCTTCCCACCACAGAGTGGCTTTCTCCCTTAAATGATATATCGCCAATCTGGCCTTCAGGTTGTTGTTGTATTCATACACCTGAAAATACTTGTTCATGTTTATTAACCATGCCTCTACCACTTCCTTAGCTTCACCATCAAATGTTGGTGGTTTTATTTTTCGAAACTTCCCCTAAAGCTCTACCTTCTACTTCTTAACCTCTTGCTGATTCGACAAATTTCCGGATTCTGCTTCATTGTAATTTTTGTTCTTGTTGCTCCACTGGGATGGGCTTCTTTCCACTCTGTCAGTTTTGTTGTCTCTTGTTTCCTGTTCATCGCCTTCTTTCATGTGTTGGGATCACAATTGTCGTTAGATCAAAACCCGCAGGCGTTAGTCTCTGCTACAATCGCCAGAATTAGGATCCACGAGAGGCGGTTAGTCCATGTCATGAAACACACGGGGAGCGTTGAACCCAATGTCCAACAATCCCCCCCAAACGCGAGCCGGGTGAGTTTCGAACTCGAGACCTGTCGCTTTGACTCCATTGTTGGACATTGGGTTCAATGCTCCCTGTGTGTTTTGTGACAAGGACTAACTGCCTCTCGTGGATCTTAACTCTGGCGATTGCAGTGGAGACTAACACCTGTGAGTTTTGGTCTAACGGCAATTTCTAGCGCCATGTGTTGTCAAGGCTGCAAAGGACTAGACTTTCTAAGGAAGAAAAGAAAAGCAAGGTGCAGCAGAGGGTAGCATGACAAGAGTAGAAACCAAGGTGTAGAACAACAGCAAGAAGTTCATCACATGAAGTCTTCAAGTGGGTAGCACTGCATACAATCATTGTAAAGGTATCATTGTACTTAGTCATTGTAAATACATTTGGCTGGTGTACTAGTGTCTATACGCAGGTTGAGGCGGTGTGGGTGTGGTCTAGTGTCATCATCGGTGGTTGTGTCACTCAAAGTTGGGGTTGTAGTCTGGTGTCTTTAACAGCTTCACAAAGCAGATTTCTTGCTGTTGTAAAGTGGATAAAACTTTTGCTTGCAGGAGTCCATTCTTCTTTTATTCTTTATAGGGTGGTAGGGTGGTGCTGGGGTGAGTTGTAGCTCATTGTTGGGAGCATCCGTTCGATTGACTGCGAATAATCTCGGGCATTGGAGCGTCCATCCGGTGGGAGCTGGAGAAGAATTCTTTTCTAGATTCTAGGAGATTTGGAGCTTTATTTTCAATTGGAGTTGAATATTAAATCATTATTAAACGACAGTAGGTGGTTTGTCCGGAGTGGGTTTCCACCTTAAAAACGTATTGCATTGTGTTTGTTTTTGTTTTACTATCATTGTACAAACAAATGTATTTGAATATTAACTAATGCTCTAATTGAAAGGAATATTGATATACCCCCCCTCTCAGTATTTCCAACAATTGGTATCAGATCCAAGTTATTGTTGGGATCACGATTTTCGTTAGACCAAAACCTGCAGGCATTAGTCTTCGCTACAATCGCCAGAGTTAGGATCTACGAGAGGCGGTTAGTCCATGTCACGAAACACACGAGGAGTGTTGAACCCAATGTCCAACAATATCCCCCCCCAACGCGAGCCGAGTGAGTTTCAAACTCGAGACCTGTCGCTCTGATACCAATTGTGGGGATCACGATTGCCGTCAGACCAAAACCCGCAGGCGTTAGTCTCTGCTACAATCGCCAGAGTTAGGATCAACAAGAGGCGGTTAGTCCATGTCACGAAACACATGGTGAGCACTGAACCCAATGTCCAACATCATGCCCTTGTCAGTACCGGGGTATTCCATTCCTTGGTTTTGCTTGTCTGACAGGCTCTTAAGTATATTTTATTTCTTTTGCATTAATCATTCGTTATCCGTTCGAACTCGCACCATCTCTTCCTGTAGTTGTTATACTGTATTCAACAATATGCTGGTTTGGTGTTGTTATTCTTCCAGCAGTCTACTCGTTTGTTGGTGCTGATAGACACTTAACTGAACCCACATTTCAGGGTTCACAATTGGTTGTGTTTGGGGTTCCCCTGTGTCTTGGGGTGGTTGTTGCGTTATTCCCCTTCTCGTGATGTTTTTTGTTATACTTCTATTTTGTGCATTAGTATACACACAACTTAAATTGTTAGTTGACCCTTAGGGTCCCAATGTATGAACGTTGCTCTGATACCACTTGTAACATACGACTATATATTTTTTTTTAAATGTTTATATACAATTTACTATACTTTACAATTTGTATTCCTAACATCTTAATTGATGATCTATGATCGCTAACTGTAATGTAATAGGAATGTTAATGTAATGCTAATTCAATATATTAAAACCAAACTAGAATTTTCGTTCATTCCATTTACACATTAAACTATGCATAACCAACATTTATTATGGGGTTTGCACCTATACCGCGTCTCATTGATTACCTCGATTATTGTTAATCGATGGTAGTGTGTTGGTACTATGCTTTTATGGAAATCCAGCTGGGGGATATCTCTCGGGATTGGACTCGGAATTCTAAACACACCTGTCTCCCTACTAGTCGTTCGATTCATTTCTAATCGACAGTAGTTAGTTTTGGCGGGATTCCACTAATGGGTAAAAACCCCAATCTCTTCTCACTGTCCTCATTTGATGGAGCCGAGTTGCTCTCGGCTCATTTCTCATGTGCAGTCCCGGTTCCGACTACTCTAAATGGAGTTGTTGTTATGAAGTTTAGCTAGACACCTTTTGGCGCTGTCTTTGAATACTTATGTGTTGATGGAGAATCTTCCGGCTTCTTTCATGGAGCGACATACACATATGCTATGATTTGGTAAGTAGGCTCTCTGCTTCGGCAACATTTTGATTCTGTCTTTCTCTCATAAGTATTAGCTCCATTACCTCCTTGTTTTAACCCAGTTTTTCCATGTTTGAATTTCAATTGGAGGTCTATATGTTTTGAGGGTCAAATTCCTCTTTGATAGGTATTAAACATTATTAAGGGTTTCCTATCTACATTTGTATGAGGAATGGTTTGATTTTCTTTATTTAATAATCCTCTTTGGCACATAACTTATTCCCTCATGTCTTAACACAGGTGCATTTTCCCTTTGGTGCTTTATGTTGCTTCCTTGAACGCGGAAGTTTTCTGTTGTTGTCGTGCTTATCGAAAACCAACTCATGCTTCTTTCTCCAGGTACTCTGGTTACATGGACTACTCGTCCCCTTCTGAAGTTTCATACGAGTTATTCTTTTCTCCGCTGAGGTTTTATTCCAGATGTAATGGATCTTTTTAAACTGCTGCGGCTTTATGCCCAACAGTCCTGTTAAATGTAATATGGACACTCTGTTCCTGGTCGTTTTCGAGTTTTATGGTTGTAATATATATGTTGTGACCCATAGGATTCTTCAAGGCTTGGGTTCTCTCTAATCCAAGCATTATGGAGTTTTTAACTTCGTTTTTTGTATTCTTTACTCGAAAATACAAGGTTATATATAATTACATCATTACATTGTTCTTTTATTTATTAAGTCTGCGCAATGAACTTTGCAGCCTATGGGCTTGTCTTGAGACATATTGCATGTGTATTATATAGGAACTGTCACTACCAAGTCTTAATACAGATTTCTTTCTAATTCTCGGGTTTTTGGTTTGAAAACAGGACTTGGCACAATGTAACCTTTTTCGTCATTCCTGCTTTTTTCTATAGAATAAGTTAATTTGTTTTAGTTACATTTTCGTTTTTAAAGTCAAACGTTGATACCTTGAGTTTTATATCTCGGGGAAACATTACTGTACTTACCCTATTCCAAAATGTAGAGCATTTCTCTTTTAATAGAATGAACAGTTGTATTTATAACAAATACTTTCAGGCTTCCTAGGCTAGTTATTCTTGGTTTAATTCTCCTTTACATATGAAGTTCTCGGCAAACATCTACCTTTCATTATTGTAATGTTTTGTGCAGTAATGCTTTGTTCTGAGTTTATTCTTATTCCATCTATAAATTCCTATGTATTTATTCAGTAATGATATTTGCACTTAAATACAGTTACGATTTTTGTTGATAATCTTTATCTGTATACTTAGTTTTATGTCTGTATTATTTTCGTTTGGGTGACCGGACCACCTTTACTATCGTCCGTGTATAGTTATGATTTGAGGGACGATGTGTCTCGGGTCGGGTTTCACCCGGTACCCTTGACCGACAGTCCTCTCTGTTTTTGTTTGGATATAAAAGAAAGACATACAACTTACAGTTCCACAATATTTCATTTTTTTTACAACACTACAGTCCATGCTAGTAATCAATTATAATTTAAAGATATTCATTGTAAAACATATGTATTTCTTTCCTGATATAATGTAAAGAATCTTGAACTAAATACAAAGGTTTCTTCTGCATCTATTTCTCGTCATGCTTCTATTTTCACAGTACTCAGACAGATCTAGTAAAATTTATAAGAGTCATAATAAAATAGACAATTTTCTCTATTCTTTCCCAACACTTGTCTATAACATATTTACTGCCTTTGTCACTAGAATAAAAATACTCGTGCTCACATAGAAAATTAATGCAGTACTTAATCACAGAAAGTAACATAGTTTACTTATCTGATTACGCAATTTATAGTTGTGGTCCTCCCAACCACCAAGAGAGGCGATTACGTCCTCCTCTTGCCCCCTTGCTCCTTTCTTGAAAGGTACGGGTTGACAATGGATATTTCTATTGTGAGCTCAGGACACCTAGTCCAGTCAATACCAGAAATAATTCGGGATTACTGAGTGTTTTCCACGGGTCACTCCAACTCTGGAAAATCCACACTCTCCCTTTCTCCATGAACAGAACCCCTACTCCTCACTGGGATGATTCTCTTATCCCTAGAGGAGCAGGTAACTGTTTCCAACTGTCCAAACCACCTTTAAATTCTTGGCAAACATTTACCATCAGCTTTTACTTTTTATAGGGTCACTTTCCATAACTGATTTGTATTACTCATAATTAATCACTAATGAAAATAACTTTTCAACAACACATTAGTAGTTCCAGTTTTTCTTAAACAAAATAAAAAGAATGTCTTAGAAGTAGTTAACCATTAGTTATCATTAAATGTAGCTGTCACATTCATGGTCCTTGAAGATTGGTGACTGGCTAAGTGTACTTAATACCATGGGTTGTCAGAATCTAGAGCCCAAAAACGACAAATGGTAAATTGACATTTTACCTCAATTTATTTTAATTATTAATCATATTTTATTTAATTTTATTTAATTTTAAAAACGTTACAATATTTCTTCCATAGATGCTCGCTTGGCACACTTAATGAACATAAATATTCAAATATTTCATTCAAAGATAACATTGATTTTTTTCTTTCACTTTTAATTACTTCATCTCTTTATATCAAATCATATAAAACATGTGACTTAATATGTACATCAAAATATATGTTATTTATAGCTAATATTGAGTTTCTTATTTTTTATATAGCATATATTAAAAGTATGTTGAGTTTGACACATTTGTATATCGATGTTATTTAGATGCCATATGTCAACTCCATATTGAGTAGTGAAAGAATTACAAATATCTCTCAAAATAAAAAGACATCACCCTTGTCCTCGATCGGGGTGCCACCTAAGGGAGCTTGGAAGCATGACACCGCCACGTAATAGGCGTGTCAGCTGACCGTTAAATTACCATTCATGGCAAGGTGCGGTGGGATCATTTCGCATGCGTCCAACTTACCTTCACAATGCAATTGATTTATTACAATAAATGCATGGCAGAACTGAAATACTATCGGCTGCAAGGTAGGGGATTGATAAGGTTAATATTTCTTTGTAAAGAGTTTATTCCTCCAGGAGCTGAAGGCAGATACAACAAAGCAATGGGGGATTTGCAAAAGCAGAAGGCGCAGGATAGGAAGCGCAGCCTCACTGGGTATGTTCTGGTTCTAATAACTCTGGCTTCAATTTAAAGTTTTCCTGTTTCTATACAATCAATGAGCTCAGAAGCTCTTACAGGCCATGCAAATCTGTTGGAGTTTTATAGTAGTTTTTTTGGTTTATTTGGTTTGCATGTCATGATAGAAGGGGTTCATTTCAAAATTCCACCTCGTTTTTGCAGTCCTGATTACTATATCAATTTCAATCTAGGGATTCAAATCCACATCTTACTCTGTTTTCGTTGTCCTGGTTATTGTTTCCGGCTACATCTGGTGGTTCATTTCACACTTCCATCTTGTTTTAGAAGTCTTGGATACCATTTGTATTTAAGTCTCTGTTTCGTTAATAGAAATGGGTTTTGCAACCGTATATGATGTGTCTTGGATAGTCTAGTCTCAGTAATTTCTATTAAAATGCTTTTCCAGTACTGCATTCAAGTCTAGGATTCTCGGTTGATCCTCGGCATTCTAAAATGCATGTTTAAGAATGTTCACCCAAAGCATACGTTTCAGGTTATAGCAGATGTTTGGTGGATTTCTGTGTTTTTCTATTTCCACCCCCATTTCCTTAATCGACAGAATTCCAACTGCTTTTCGTTTTGTAGTAATCCTTCCTCTCTAAGAAATCAACAACCTTTTCATTTTTCAAAGCTTTTGTATATGAATTGTTATCTTCGTGGAGTTACTCGAAACTCTACCCATTTCGTCAATACTATTTTAATAACCCACAATCTGCGGAAGTATTATGATAATGGGAAGACTTGGTATGTCAACATCCGAATGAAAGAAAATTGCAATCCATACCCCAAGATTCCGGCTAATCATTTGGAATTTCATATTGATCTTAAGTTTTATATACTTGCTACTGTTCCATATACAAGGTTCTTTTCAGTCAAAAGTTCATACAGTGGCATTCAGGGCAGAATGACAAAGGGCAAGGGAAGGAAGTTACAATCACCCTAGGCAGCTGGTCCAAGCAAAAGAGGAAGAAAGAGTAATCAACAGACCCTTGAAAATCTAGCAAAGATTTATGAAACTAGGATTCCAAAGGATATTCATAAAACTATACAGGGATGGGAACGAGATAGTGATGATGAAGATGATGATATTCAAGAACAACAGGAAGGAATAGATTTTATTTATGACCCAGGTAATACAAGAGGAAGATTTTCTCTATTTCAACAATATGTCAAAACATGTTGGAAAATCAAATGTGTTCTAGCAAAGGCACTGTCAAGTATGCAGGAAAAGCAAATCAATTCTTCCCTGCTTTTTGAGCTTTAGCAGATTAAACAGGATATGAGTTAAATGACAAAGGCACAAATACAATTAAATGCGAGAATAACAAGGATTGAGCAGCAACTTCTCAATATGAAACAAGCTGAGATGCCAGGGTCAACTGCAAAAAACTCTGCACCGGTTGATTCATCAGATGGTTAACTCTTTCACAAGTTCAATTTTGTAT
Organism: Pinus albicaulis; assembly: GCA_034641835.2. Taxonomy (NCBI): domain Eukaryota; kingdom Viridiplantae; phylum Streptophyta; class Pinopsida; order Pinales; family Pinaceae; genus Pinus; species Pinus albicaulis. Next base: position 562,324,616 of record CM076569.1, on the reverse strand, counting down.
GTTTTTTGAAGATATTAAGTCTACTCTATGTTTTATTTGTAGTTTTTATGGACATAGTAAAGGATTGTTAGCTGTTAGTAGAAGGAAAAAACAATACCAATTTTGGTTGGCTTATAACTCTTTGAGGTGGCCAACATACCTGGTTTCCTTCGGGCAGGTTAAGGCTACCAACAATTGCAAAATTTGTATAGCGACTTGCTCTTTACAAAATAGAAAATAGACAGGTCCTACGAAATTTACAAAAAAAAAAAAAAAAAAAGACGTCACCCTTGGATTAAAAAGTGGAAATATATTATAAACAATATTATTTTTCTTTACTTTTAATTACTTTATCTCTTTATATAAAATTGATATAAAATTAAGGTGGACGAAGTATTTTACTTATGGCTAATGTTGACAAGATTTTTTAATTTGTTAATGTAAATATTATTTAATTATTTTAAAATGTAATATTAAGGGACAACCTCTTATGCATAGTGACCTCTAAACATTGGCACAATAATGTTTTTGTTTCTGTTATATATATATATATATTAAGTGAATAAAAATTGCATATTGTTTATGTAGTGATGCACTCAAAAAACATAAGAAACCATCAATCCCTAATAACATATATACATAATAAAATCCAATAAGAAAATGCTACCAAAAAACATAGTGTGGTCATCATTATGCTCTTTCATGTGGTAGATCATGTTGAAGGCCCTGTATGAATGGTCAATGATAATATTATGTTGTAGTCCCATCTTGATGCTCATATATCTTCCATAATCCTAGAACTCGTGAAATACCGATCTTAGAGAGTACATCTACTATAAGGTTCCTCTCTCTGTAAATATGTCAACAAGGGATGTGGTCAAAAGTATGTTTTAGATAGAAAACTTTTTCAAGAATTGAAAGTAGTGTGTGCATGTGTCATTGTCCAATCCCATGACACAATAATGTTATATTACAAAAAATATTCAAAATTAAAAAATAAATTAAATACAAAATAAATAACGATATATGTGTGTGACCAAATCTAAAAAAATTAAATCAATTTAGATGCATCTTAAACTTGCATCTATTAACACTATGATGGATCAAACTTTTTAATTTAAAAATTTATTAATACATAAAACATGGAATTAAATGATAAACAAATTTACACAACAATTTTTTTTTATGTTTTCACTTGACTATCATCCCTTGTAAATCTCAGGACTACATCTTCATCATGTCCGATAAATCACTTCTATGGGGAATTGAACCGTTGACTTCACATTAAAGATTTCCTTTACAAAGCACCAATCTATCCAAAACCTAGTGGACTACTTTATATAATATATTAATATATAAGTTTATTTATGATCCATATTATCCACATTGATTTTTTATTATTATTATTATTATATTTTTAAATACATGTATCTATCATATTCAAAAGTAAAATCCTTAGATCCCTATGGAGGGTGTCAAATTAGGGATTTGAGCCTCCTCTTTTGAATGCAAAAAATTGAACTTATGATGAGGTTTGAGCCTCGCCACAGATGGAAACATGCATGTAATCAAAGCATGTGGGAGGTTTTTTTTTTGTTATTATGTGGCTTGGAAAGCGGGTTATCCTTATAGGTTAGCTAGATATATCATTTCGTCCTTTGGTTAATTGTGTAGACAAAATGGAAGGTGTTAATAAGGAAGCGGTCTAACATGTCATAGGGTGTAAAATGTCGATATTCACTCACACCACAACTTTAAATTTTAAAAGAATTTTATGTTGGTTGGTTTCCTTGATATGATTTGCTATAGGGTGTTTTCCTATCATTTTTGTTCTTGGTTAAGGTATTCTTGATTCAATTTCATTGTTTAGTGCTTATTTATTCCTATTTTGGTAGGATTTTTTTTGTAATTCGACCATATAGTATGGCTTTCTATTTGTTGATTATCTCACAATGCCTCTCATATTTGGTAAATTAGCCTCTCTTTCGAGGTTGCGGAAATAATTTGGCTGGATTTTGTGTGTTCCTAAGTGTTGGGTTATCTCCTTGTTAGTCTAACTCAATTCTCAAGGGTTTCTTTTCACTACCTCCGAGTCTCAATCCTTAAGTGGATTTGTGTTGCATATGAAAGTTAAAAATTGGCTCTTTAGCTAATTGTATTCTTGCTCAACTTCGAAGCACTTGAGTGTCTTATGTTTGATTCTCTTATTGAATTATGGTTCTCAATTTCTATTTGGGGATATCACCTTTTCACCACAAAGGCCCAAGTAAGTTTGGAGGTTTGGGTTTGTTGTAGTGTGTGGAACTCCTCCGTGTTATGGCCTTTTCCATGAAAGGCTATCTTTGGTTTCTTTAGCAGGGTTACAAGAGTGATAGGTTTTCTTAGTTCCATGGGTGCGTGGTACTTGGTGGAATGTATAAATGGATTTTTGTGTGGATTCCTTCTCAACATTATATGCAAACAGTCGACCTATATTGGCATATCAAAACTCTCTTGGGATAGGTTCTTGCACAGTGATTCGAGACTCAAAGGGAACTAATGTTATGCATATTGATGAGGTTTTGCATAAACTAGAAGTCAGAGTCTCAATATAATTAAAAGGCTAGCTAATCGTCTTGTCACTCCATCATAAGAAGATGTGATGTTATCTCCTCCTATATAGGTGAACATCCCTTCTAATTTACATGGTCCATAAATAAATGTTTTGTTATGTTTCTCTCAGTTTTGTGGTTGTCTTTTCTAAATAAAGTATGGTTATGAAAATTAAACACTTACTGGTTTACTTATTTTTTTCTTTAAAAAGAAAAATCGAGTTGCTTTTGTATTAATAAAAAATCCGTTACATATGGCTCATATTCAAAATCATAGAGAAAACCTAGGGGAAACAATTCCTAGGCCACCAAACTGTGAAAATAAAGATACAAACAGGTCAAAGAACCTCGTAGGGAACACCATACATATCCAACAATGAGCAACCACTCATTACTATGGAAACACTAAAAGATACTCTAACCAACTAGAAAACAATGCCAGAAGTTACTTAGATACACAAGAAAAATAAATAACGTAGTAAGATACTTTGACCAACAAAACAACAAATATTACTTACACACCCCCAAAAAAAACCAAAAAAAACAAAAACGTGGTAAGATACTTTGACACTTTGAAAGTTACTTGGATAAGAAAGAAAAGAAAAAAACAGCACAGAAAAATACTCTAGCCAACCATAAACTAGTAAAAATCCTCTGACATGCTAATACAATCTATAGCAAAACAAGACCCAAAAGGGTCACGTACTAGTTTACTATAGTTTAGCTTGTGTTAAGATTATTTTAATAATACCCTATAGTTTAGCGTGTGTTAAGAGTATTTTAATAATACCCTTTTTGATATACAATCTTGAGACATTAAATATTTGTTATTTGTGTGTAGTTGTTTTATGCTATGCACTTATTTTTGTTGATAATATACATTGTGTAACTAAAAAAACCGAATAGAAACGAAATATTTTAATGATCATATTAAATTATATAATTTAATATTATTTTTACATTTATATAAGGTGATTGAAAATTTTATATATATTAAAAAAAAATATGTTGAGTGTGGATTATAAATAATATATTTCAATATTCATGTTTAATAAAATAGTGTAATGTTAACTAACTAATTATATATATTAACAAGAATATTCGAGATCTACCAAGTAGTTAGAGAAATCAAATCTCTTGATCTGAAAACCTTTTTAAAATGAAAAGACATATGATCCCTCTAGGTATTTGGTATATTATATAAATTTCACATCGCTATATATAAAATTATTGTCTTTTTTTATTTTATTAAAATATTGACTTAATCTCTATATATCCATGAAATATTTCAAGAGTATATATATATATATATATATATAATTAGAAAAAGTTTTAAAATTAAGTAAAAATACATTTTTTTATAAAATATTTTGGTTGTGAAATGAGTTATGGTTTTTGGATATGTGTTATTAATAAGTGAAGGTATTGGACCATGGTATTGTAATAAAGTGTATTTACGAGTTAATAATATCCATGGTAAAGTGGGTGTGAATATTTGTGGTTAAGAATCTTGTGATATTGTAAGATTATTGTAAGTTGATTGTAATTTATTTTTTCTTGACCATTATTATTTTAGCATTGATCAATGCAACTTATAATGGTTAACTTTTAAAAATACTTTTTTTTTTTCAATATTGTTAATTTTTTTTTTTTTTTTTTGCAAACATGTCTTATTGTAGTATGTTCTTGGACTTTAACTAGAAGATCTTATTGTAGCCTTTGTAGAATATAATTCCATGTGGATAACTACATCACATATCTTATGCCATAATTTATGGATATGGTTCCAATATTCATGCATACTTTTTAGATATTTGTGTAGTGATTTTTTAATACAAAATTAAAATCCTTAAAAATAACTCATACTCAAGTAAATAACATATTTACTATCAATTACTTCCTACTATAATTTATGCAAGGCATATTTACTATCACTTACTTCCCACCATAATTTATGTAAGCATTTGCGTAAAAAATGGATAAAAATAAGATGTAAATAAATATACTTATCATGCGTAATTTCTTATCATTGTTTATGTTTTCCTCACCACTTATGTAGGAGTAAAACTGTAAATGTGTAAACTTACTAATGGTTACTACCCACCAAAATTTATGCAAGTCCTTGTGTTTGGTTTAATTTAACATTGACCAAGTAGGTTATAATTTTTTATGCAGTTTTTCCCATAGTATAATTTCTAACTTGAGTGCCAAAAAGAAGTTGTCCTTCAACACTTGTTTTAATTTATATGGTATGATGGGTCTTAATTTATAGCTATTATTTATTTGTTATATATTTTAATGTGATATGTATATTATAATTTTTTAATGTAAAAAGTCATTTGTAATTTTTTTAGATGGTGAGAAAACATATCATAACTCACTTGAATAGTGTTTTATGTGATTATTTTAGTTTGATAAATCATAAATATAAAATGTAGGTGAATATGCAATAAAAAAATCTTGTAATTTATTATTAGAATTGAAAAATTTTAGACAAATATTATCAATTTCATCATATTTATGTAAAAAATAAGCAAATTCTTAACTAATTAGGTGAGTATGCGTTAAAAAAAATGTCAAAAAAACCTATATATATAAACCAGAATGAGTATATAGAGTTACATTACTTTTGCCTCACATAATTCTAAAAAGGCTAAGGACCAATCTCCTCCCAATAAGAACAAGAGGGGGGTAAAGGCCCAAAACTAAAACTTAAAATGTTTATTCCTACTATTTTGTGGGAGCATGAGTAAATTCTAACAAATTTCTTGCAGAAAAAATGCAAAAGAAAAACATTTCTATGAATTGCTAGAAGACGGTCCACCACTGGACCCATAGGATATGCCAGGTAGAACTCATGAGCACAATTCTTTTTACTATGATCTTTCCTGCATCTTGTTTTTTTTTTTTTGTAAATTTCGTAGGACCTGTCTATTTTTTATTTTGTAAAGAGCAAGTTGCTATAAAAATTTTGCAATTGTTGGTAGCCTCAACCTGCCCGAAGGAAACCAGGTCTGTTGGCCACCTCAAAGAGTTATAAGCCAACCAACATTGGTATTGTTTTTTCCTTTTGCTAACAGCTAAAAATCCTTTACTATGTCCATAAAAACTACAAATAAAATAGAGAATAGACTTAATACCCTCAAAAAACATTCAAAATTGAACTTGTAAAAAAGTTAACCATCTGATGAATCAACAGGTGCAAGGTATTTTGCAGTTGACCCTGGCATCTCAGCTTGCTGCATATTGAGAAGTTGCTGCTCAATCCTTGTTATTCTTGCATTAACTTGTACCTGTGCCTTTGTCATTTCCCTCATATCCTGTTTAATCTGCTGGAGCTCAAACAACAGGGAAGAATTGATTTGTTTTTCCTGCATACTTGACAGTGCTTTTGCAAGAACACATTTGATTTTCCAATATGTTTTAACAGATTGCTGAAATAGAGAAACTCTTCCTCTTGTATTACCTGGGTTAGAAAGAAAATCTATTCCTTCCTGCTAGCTTTGAATATCATCATCTTCATCATCACTGTCCCTTTCCCATCCTTGTATAGTTTTCTGAATATCCTTTGGAATCCCAATTTCATAACTCTTTGCTAGATTCTTAAAGGTCTGCTGATTAGTTTTCCTCCCTCTTTTGCTTGGCCCAACTACCTGGGTTGATTGTAGCTTCCTTCCCTTTCCTTTTGTCATTCTGCCCTGAATGCCCCTGTATGTACTTTTGACTGAAAAGAACCCTATATAGCGAACAATAACCAATATATAAAACTTAGAATCATTATGAAATTCCAAATGTTTAACCGAAATCTTTGGGTATGGAATGCAATTTTCTTTCGTCCTGATGATGCCAGACCAAGCCTTCCCATCATCACAAAACTTTCGCAGGTTGTGAGCTATGAGAACAATATTGACGCAAAGGGTAGAGTTTCCAATGACTCGACGAATAAAACAATTCATAGACAAGCACTTTGAAAATTGAAACGGTAAAAGATTGCTCAGACAGTAAGAGTTACTATGAAACGAGACGAAATTTGAATTCATTTGGTTAAGGAATTGGGCGCGGAAATAGAAAAACCCAATGAGCCACCAAACAACTGCTATACCCTCCCATAAATGCGTTGGGTTAACATTGCTAATCAGACTATTTATAATTCCGAGGATTGACCAAGAACCCCAGACTTGAAGGCAATCATAGAAAGGGATTTTAACAGAGATCATCCAAATCATATTGTTCGAGACACAACACACACAGTAGCAAAACCCATTTCTACTACCGATATAAAGACTAAACACACAGTAGCGAAACCCATTTCTACTAACGGTGCAGAGAATAAAAACTAGAGGGTAACCAGGACTACTAAAACCAGATGGAGGCGTGGAATGTGCCACCATATGTAACCAGAAATAATAACGAAAATAGCAAGAACAGGGTAAGAGGTGGAATTCAAACTCCAGATTGAAATTTGGATGGTAATCCGGACTGCGGAAACGAGGTAGAAAATTGAAATGAATCCCCTCTATCATCACATGCAGACCCAAGAAACCAAAAAAACAGACGAAAATCTCCAACAGCTCTACATGGTCTGTAAAAACTGCTGAACTCATTGACTTTATACGAAGAGGCAAAACTAAAATTGAAGCTAGAATGATTAGAACCAGAACATACCCAGTAAAGCTGCGCTTCCTGTCATGCTCCTTCAACTCCCTTGGCGCTTTTCTATAATTTCCTTCAACTCGTAGAGGAATAAACTCTTTACAAATACAAATGAACCTTATGAGCCCCCTACCTTGCCGCCGATACTCTCCCAGTTCTGCCATACACTTATTGGTATGAATGGAGCGCATTGTGAGGGTAAGTCGAACGCATGCGAACTGAGCCCACCTCCCCTTGCCATTAATGGGATTAAATGGTCAGCTGACACGCCTATTACGTGGCGGTGTCATGTTTCCATTCTCCCTTAGGTGTCACCCCAATCGGGGAATCTTTCCTGCTTCTTGTTACTAGTGGGGAATAATGTTGATTTTTAAGCACATATGAATAGGAAGGGGAAGAAGAGGAGAGTTTAATCTTCTTCTCGACCACCTTAACAACCTCTTTAACATTCAATTCAAAAGGAACATTTAGAGAAAAAATTTCCACCGCAAAATTTTTCTTTGGAGAGCTTTTATCTGGGCGCTATTCATATTTCAAATTATGAGGGACCTTTGGAACAAGAGTATTCATTGAAGATACTTGATCTAACATTGAATGATCGTCTTGGATCTCAAGATTCTCACTTTCTGCCTGAGGAACCTTCATGACTTCAGAACTATTGTTAGATGGGAAGATTCAACCTTACATGCATGTCTATTGCTGCTTATTTCCATGCGTCTTATGTTTACTTTTAACTAAAATGAATTCTTTCTTTTTTTCTTCTCCTTGCTCTTATTTGTGAGAGGGTGATGGATTTGGAGAACTTTTAAATTGAAGCTTTTGGACAAGACAATTTTTGCAAATTGTTCATACTAGTGACACATATTACTTGAAAGAATTTTTTTCATAATCCAAAGGGTGGAGGTGAGACCAACCCTCCAGATTTAGTTGAATCACGTCAAGAAGACCTTTGAGAAATCCATTTTAACAAAAATTATGGCACACCAAAAATTGTTCCCATGTGCCCTATCAATGGTAATTAATCAACCTAGTTTATCTCTTATATCATTAAAAATTCATTCACCCCACTAATGAAGAGGGAGAAATGACAATATGATCCACACAAGTGAAAATGAAATTTCCATCATAGGATTAAATTCAAAAGATTAACGAGTGAGAAACAAACCTCTCCTAGCCATGAAATAAGGACTTGACTTATAAATGTAGTCTCTATCTTCCTGGTTTTCAAAAAAAAGAGTTTAATACCAATTTCCACAATAGGAAAGGATCGAGGGTTAGCTCAATTAGTCGATTCCCCGTAGTTAAAACACCTTTTCTATTGATAGGTCACAAGTTTAATTCTCACATTCTCGGGGTTAGACTTTGTGGTTGAGTCGACATGAAGTGATCCCTTCAGGTGGATTTACCTGCTAATATTCTGTGGATGTAGTGGTCACCGATCTCCGGGGTCTATGAATCATATAGAAAAAAAAATAAAGAACAAACCCTTGAGGGTTCATGATTTTCCTAATTGAAAAAACCTGATGTTCAACAACTTCATAACTTTTCCATTGGCCAGTAAAATTCCCCAATAACCATTTTTCCTTCAAATTTGCCACATTATTTTCCCTAGGAAACAAAACCCCAGATCCAAAAGAGAGATTGGTTTTGCCTTCTTCACAAATTTGTTTGAGACACTCATTGTGCATGCATTGAATCTGCACAATAAACGCGATATCCACTTGATATCCCTCACAAGTTGTCAAGGAGCAATGACAGGCCAAATCTCAAAGACGCAAATGCCCCCAATAATCCTTGCAAAAGCGATGAGGGTTGAGAGAAGACCCCTAAAGCTCTAATTTGGACAATATTAAGGATTTTAGGAAAGTAGGAAAATGCAGATAAGACACAACGCCTTAACACATTGCTTCCAAAATGCAAATAATGCCGCTAAAGAATGAAGCGAACTGGGTTTGTAAGTCAATTCATACGTAGATCTTACTTGCAGAACCAGTGGATAGTGACAAACCAGATATCGATTGCATAGGTATCGTGAAAATCCCTACGGAAGTTCAATGCCTAGGTTCACTGGCTAAAGAAACCTTAGTTGCTACGACACAAATGTGTGAAGCTACGACACAAATGTGTGAAGCTCCATTTTAAAATGAATTTGCTACAAACACTTTTTAGAAAAACTATTAGTAGTTGTTTGGAAGTTCCACCAATTGGAAAAATTCCACACCTAAAAATTTCCCAAATTAAAAAAATTTAATTATTTCAAATATCTCTAATGTTTTATTTAAAATGATTTTTTATTTTTTTTAATACAATAAAACTATATTATTGAATATTTATCATATTCATAAATAATTGAGCAGAGAAGTTCATTCTACAATTCAATATGAGGAAGATGTGTAAGTATGCAAAATAAAAATACAAAATAAAATTTATGCTCTAAATAAAAAAATAATGTTGGCTATAATAAACAAAATAATATAAGTAAAAAAAATGTATGAATACGATGTTTAAATTTTATCAGTCCATATCCTTAAAAAAAATTATGTTCTAAATAAAAAAATTATGTGCTATAATAAAAACAAATGAATAGAAGTAAAAAATGTATAAGTAAGATGTTTAAATTTTATACTTTTCAAAAATATTTCAACAAGAGATTTAAGTTAATTATTTGAAGATTTATGTTATTTAATTTATATTGATATCAACTTCATATAAAACAAATTGTTAAAATAAAACATGTTGATGTTGTATATAAAAAAATATTCAATATAGGTTATCAATAAAATATTTTAATAAGAATTAATATTAAGTATACTTAAACTTATAAATTAATAATAATAAAATAGCACATTGTATGTTGCATTCTAAAAAAGTTTGCGTATAAAATATGTTAGATCCGTACTTAAAAATATATGCTAATATAAACTATTTTATATAACTTTTAAATAAGAAATATATATTTTATTAATATAATACAAATATATTATTAAATATTTATAATATTCATAAATACTTTAAAACATTTAAATTTTATATATTTTTTAAATAAAAAAAATAAAATTCCATTCATGAAAACAATTTAAAAAAAATACATTCTATTTTTTTTTTTTTTAATAATTTTTTTTAAAGAAAAACAAAATAATATTATCTTTTATTTACTTATTTTTTGTAACATACACTGTTAACTTCACATGGAAATGTAACGAGATAAATTTTTTTATACAAGTTACTCATGGGTAACTAACCATTCACCATTAAATATTCCTTACTCATCATTACATAGAATGTTTACTAGTTCATAGTGTAACTTTTAGAATAGGAATAGTAAGCTCCTTAACCATTAACAACCTCCATTATAGTACATTAACATAATAATGTATGATGTAACCTTCCATTCATTTCATTACTCATATAGTCATCACATACTTGCCATTATGAACATCATAACAAGAAAGGAATCAACATCATCAACTTGACACAATAATCAATCACATCATTGAACACCAATATACCCTGCAAACCCCGTAGGGTGAAAACCAGCAAACGTTTAATTTTATTATTAAACGCTCGTGAGGGTGTTCAGCCCATCACTCAATGACTTATAAGGGAGACCATCTCTTAACCATCGTTTATATAATCTTACAAGGAAATATATAATATCTAACTTTAAGCCATTCAATAAATATGATACCATTTACCTTCTGGTCTTCATATCTTCACATCTTGGTGGCATGGATGTACCTACAATGGACCATCATACATTGGACCTTTCTGCAACTCGCACTCATCTGCATGAACATTAATCATTTACCTGCCACCAAGACAAGCATAATATTCCTTTGTACATGACAAGCATAATATTCCTTTGTACATGTCACCATCATTCCCTGCTATGATGCCTTCAACATAAAATGATGGTCAAGATTCATAAAGTATTAATCAATCATTTCACATATCTATACTATAGTAGCTTCTCCATCTACTCATGCATATTCATGACATGCAAGTAAAGTACCTTGTCATTCTCTCTTTAATAACACATACCTCAAATGTGTTGGTTATAAGTCATCACAATAACTAATGCTTACGTCGCATAAGCACACATTCCTGCAAGACAATGGCTACTTCTCCCAAACTTTTATTTAAAATAAACTGATACATCAGTTAAGATATTTATGCATGTGATTTACATAAATTTAATCAAAATAGCTAACCCTTAAGCTTTTACTTTTAGTGCATGGAATGCAAGCTAACATAACAAATGTTTCTTCCATGCATGCAAATGCATACCGATTCCAAAAGACTCTTCCTAAAGGAGTGCTTACACAACGAAGCACATAACCTCCTTCACGAGTCTTCCCAAAGAAAATCTCAATGCGAGTGAGCATGTAAACATATGTTTTCTTTTTGTAAAAATATGCAATTAAGAATATAAATACATGTCTTCTTTTCCAAAGATTATACTAACAATCATATTCAATGTAGTTTAATACTACAAGCGATCTTTCTACATACAAATATGTATATTATTTTTCAATAAAAGTTAATACATATGTTGCATGCTTATGCATGATCTTCCTCCAAAAGGAATTAACATCGTAATCATGATAATATAAAAGTAATCACTTAGTTTGTTCATCTAAAGGAATATAACTGATTATTTCCTTTAACCATGAATTTATTTAATAACTTAACTTTACCAACACCATGGTAAACAATCCATGGATTTATTAAATAACTAATATTTGCAAACACCATGGTAATCTACCCATGGTTTTATGAAATAATTAATCTCCATCAACACCATGGAAAAACTACCCATGGATTTATGAAACTATCCATGGATTTATTAATTCATTACTATTCACAACATGGTTAATGAGTATTAGTCTGAGAAAACTTCTCTTTTCTTCTTCATCGCACATGAAGATATTTTCAAGAGTTACCTTCTTTAATCTATTCAATAAAATACTTTGGACTTGTTATCACTTCATAACTAAATGAGTACAAAATCCGTTTTAAAATAAGAGCATTCATCTTCTATTTTCTTGCTATGCAATATTATGTAAATATTTTTATTAAAGAGTTACCCTCTTTAATCTAATCAAGAGAATCTCTTTTAAAAATAAAGTACCATAACTAACCCTTATTTGGGCATAAGAGCTAGATATACCCTTTTAAAATAATAACAAAGTTAACATGTAACATTTGCAAACCCTTGCGAAGGAATTAACGCAATGGGCTTATCTTCTACTCCCAAGATAAACACATTCTTTCCAAAATAGTCAACAGTGAATCTTTTTTCACTCAAATCCCAATAAACTAATGAAATACCATTTTCTTGGTATATGTAACTTATCTCAAGAAATATGAGAAAGATCATTAGTATTTTTTTCTTTCTATTTTCTAATACTATTTTTGCAGAAAAACTATATGATATATAATCTTTACTTAGATATTTCAGTTCACAAAGAAAGAGATTATATAATAAATAAATTTAGCCAAAATACTTATCCTGGCAGTCCCAATGGTGGAGGCACTTTGTAGTGTGTCTGAGGTCACGGGTTCAACCCTGGACTTCAATACTGTTCCTCGGTTTTGTCACCATATGTTAACAACCATGCCAACGTATATTTAAATATATGACAATGTGAATGCCATATAGCTTGTAATTTCATAATATATATATATATATATATATATATATATATATATATATACGCCCACACCATGTTAGATATAAACGTTGATTTGGTTTAATGTAATGCTCTTATCCAGTCGACTATTATCAAAGAAAAACAATGGCATTACTTACTATTTGTAGGCGTAGATTTTAATATATTTCTTTTCTGGCAGAAGTTGCAGGCGGTCTCATTCCACACCGACTCCAGCTCCCAAGGCGTTGAGAGGGACTGTATGAAATTATCGTCCCACAGGTTCGAATGATGTTTCGCTATGCGCCTCAGTATTTCTATTTCCACGCAATAAGCTTTCACTTTACCGCATCATTCAGAGTGTTAAAGGGAGTGCAGTCATTCAGACCCCATCCTCTAAATCATCGAGTGGCAACTCCTGTCATATTCTTCAACCAGACAGCGCAAAGAATCTGTTATCGCATTAGCCTTTGAAACACATCGCCTCCAACTCTCGATTGTTACACAGTAAAACATAGAAAGGAACACACGGCTCCTCAAATAGGGCAGGACAACACCAACCCTGTGTGAGTGAGAAGATTTTCCTCCCCAAAGTATTGGCTCCCGTAAATAAATAACACCCGTTTAGGAATTCGTTTTACATTAACTGATTCAAGAATTCGTTCATTTTTTAACCGATTCTTGATTTTCTAAATTAACGTAAGTTTTATTTACAATGCGTAAATACATAGGGTTGAGTCATATGTTACATACTCCCCCCCTTAATAGAACACTGTCCTCGGTGTGCTTCTTTGACTGAAATTTTAAACTTTATACTCATGGTATAATAATATAAACAACCAAAAGGGACTCATATCCCTTCACAATGAAACACTTTCGTTTCCTTAAATGCCATTAATTGAGATGATAATTTTTTATCCATACTCATAAGCATGTGTGGCACAAAGAAAATTTCATTTCCATTTCTAACTGCTTATCCCCTATTCAATTCACAAAAGTATAGAAAAATCTCTATACGAACTTACCAATTACTATTGGTAGAAATGATGGCTTTTACGCAACCTCTCATCAAATGGTTGAACACCCATCAACACTTCCTGGAAAGAGCCTGTAATGTATGACTAACAATTCAATCACATTAGTCACATAGTTTCAATCAAATGAAAATACTTGCAACTATCAAACAGTGTTGCAATATAAAGAGATGTTTTAATCAAAGTACTTCCATAAGTACTCAGAGAGAACCAACCCTCTCATAAATGCATCACGTGCACACTGTCTTAGCTCCTGCTAAAGACATCCACATAATACTTCAAAAAGTACTTAGAGAGCACCTAGCTCTCTTCATCATACCAATGGTCAATCAATGCACCAGGGTCATATCCTAGCATCTGCTAAGACATTCAAACAAATTAGTAATAAAATAAATGAACTTATACATTCAATAATTCATTTTTCTGAGCGCTAAACTCCTTTTCTCTTAATATCTACATAGAATATTTACTCAATCATATAAGAATTCGTTTTAATATAACACATAAACTTTTACTTAACTTGTTCCACTATGAGAACCATAATGATAAACAAAATGCTCCTCCTAATCCATAGGATCGAGTCATTTTTTCACATCCAGACAGTTAATCTTTCCACACTAAAATGTCTTTATACTTATCTGGAAATTTAGTCTTTCAAGTTGTGGTCCTCCCAACCATCAAATGAGGCTATTACGTCCTCCACTTGCCCCCTAGCTCCAGAATCTGGACAGTGCCACGGGTTAACAGTGAATTCCTCTGCTGTGACCTCGGGATGGCCAATCCAGTCACACTCAGATATTTTTTTGGCTTTACAAGGGTTGCTGTAAGCTATTTTCAACTGATCCCAACCAGCTCTAGAAAATACTCCCCCTTTACCAATTTCACAGAACTCCTACTCCTCCTCGGGGATCCAGCTTATCCTCAGAGGAGTAGGTAATTGTCTTTCCAACTGTCCCCAACCACTTCCTATTCTTGGAAACATTTTTACCATCAGCTTAGAAAGATTTCCTTTCATTAATTAATTTCAACAAATTAAATCATTTGCTTTATCAATAGTGATGATTTAAGTTTTTCTTTCTAGATAAAAGAAAATTAAACAAATTGTCTTTAACTAGTTAATACTAGTTAACTTTAATGAAGCTGTCGCAACTTCTCCCCTGGAAGTAACATACATGTGTTGTACAATATTATTTCTGAAATAACAAAATCTTTCACATTAAAACATGATACTTTAACATTTACTGTTGCAATTCACATTGCAATGTTTGCGATGTTTTATTTTCACAGATTTTCAGTTTCCATTAAGCTACCCATGCTTACAATAAGAAACAATGCTAATCGTAAATATGAATTTCTCAAGCACATATTATCTTACGAAATCATTTTGAGTTCCTGCATAAAATGTTGTCTTGCATACAATGTCGTCATGCATAAAAGTATATACAGATATTCATTAATGCGTATGTGTCAATAACGATTAGGGTATGAGTGCAAACATTTCCAATTCCCATAATGTTCTGCTCCAACAGACTGACACGCGAATTAATTATCATAATAATTTGTTCACAACTTCAAATAGCTTTAGTCAAAATCGATTCGTGCATATAACTTTCATTAGTTATTCATTCACAACTAGTCAATGCTATTAATAATTTTAATGCAACCATGACACTCATGCAAAAACTAGTCAGTCAACTAGTCATTAAGAGGCTTCATTCAATTTAATTTTAACACTCTATCATCTTATAGTAGGACTTTCCTCATCTTTTGCATTCATGCATTAATTTCTCACACCATCACTATACACATTCATCTTTTTAAAGTAGTGCATGGTAACTTAGAAATTTTATTGCATGCAAAAACAACTGCTTGCTTTCAAGCTCAAATGAAAAGTAACTATTTTTCTTTCATGTTGTTATACTTTCTTTCCTAAAGAATTAAAGCATAATACACATATTAATCTCATATGCATATTCTTATGCAGAAAAAGTATGTTATAATAGCATGTACTTTTTTAAGAATTCTTTTGAATAGAAGCCATTCTTATGCAATGCCATTTTTTTTTTTACATATATATGCATAGACTTCTTAAAATAAAATAAAATAAACACTTATCTTTATTTCATTGAAGAACTTCTCTCCCTACTGCAGTACTCATCCCCATCAAGAAATTCACATTTCTCCTCTACAACAATGTTTTCTTTTAGTAGCATCGATAAGATTTTATAGCATGATTAGATAGAGCCTTAATCAATAAATAATCAATCTTTGAGTGATCCTTTAACACCTATTCTTGTGCGTATATGAGATGTGAATACAATGTCACAACATGCTTTCTTCTAACATCTCTACATTAGTGTGAGTAAGTAATTATCAATTCATGTCAAATAACTCCCACATTATTATGACATTTTTCACACACGCACACATTCGTACAAGACAAATCACTATATCTGTTCAGAAATTCCTTTGATGGAAAATGACACAATGTGCATTCGCTTTACTTAAACTTTTACAAAAGACCCACCACTTCAGATTTTGCCTTTGGAGCATGCAAATATGATAAAGCTAACACATTGGTTGTTGTTCCTATGCATACAATGCATAAAGATTCTGATCTTAATTTCCCAATAGAGTACTTAACATAATCGAGTAGGCAAACTCATGATTCCTCTTCGAGGACACATAACATATTAGGCATGCAAAACATGGTTTTCTTTTCCATAAAACTAATGGAATAAAACATAAGAATACATGCTTGATTCTTGAAATATTATACCCACATTAGCCATGTATATATTTCAAGGAAACCAAAACATTACTTCAGTTTTTGTACATGTAATTCATCTTCTTTGCCAAATAATATTTTCTAAAGTATGATAACAAAACATGTTATCATTTCCACATATAGACTTATGTTCTTTCCGATGAAATCTAATACAACTATTGCATGCAAAGAACCTTGTTCCTCTATGATTCTACATGCAAGTTGCTCATGCTTTGTTTCCAGGAATTTACCATAGATAGCCTCTTTTATGCATAAAAATACGCAACACTAACAATGTTAACTTAACCTTTAATATACCTAAATCAAGAAGTTGACATAATCCATCTAGTAATGTAGTATATTCAAGAGGTTATTTTCTTTAGCCTATATTTATTTTCAAGAAAAGAACTTGGATTCCTTTTCATTTAACACATTGGTACGAAATCCATTTTTAAAGAAAACAGACTTCTTATCTTTTCTTTAAATAAGATTTATATAAAGGCAAGCAAGTTTACTTATTTATGTTTTACTACCGCTCCCACCTTTCAAGATACATACTAGTAATCTTTGCAAGAACTCACATGGGTTCTTCTTAGCAAGACTAGCATAGTAGTTTGGTCTTTTACCATGGTATATCTTTCTAAAAGATTATCATATTAGCAATGTTTTATTACTTTCCAAAAGAACTAGCACAATCTTGCATATTAGTTAAAACCACGTTTTACTATATATTTGTCTCTTCCAGTTGCAAGATTCACATGCAAGAATGATTTCAATATTTCTCTCCCAGCAAAATTTCAAATGTATATTATTTTAAATTTTTCAAAAAAAACACACATCTGTTCCATTTTCAAGAAACCAAATTCCCATCTCCTTTCACGGAAACATCAACACAACAATAGAAGTTTTACGTACATGGAAAATACATATCCTTTTTTAAAGAAACTCTAACTCAACAGTTATTTACTTCGTAAGCAGTGTATTCTCCATAAATGCAATAACTATTGTTTCAAGAAAGAAAGATAATAATACTTATCTCTTGAAACTCTTTATTCAACCTGGATTAGAGATGTGATGCCTTCCTTCGCATACACGCTTTTCATCTCGGATCTCTCAATTTCTTTCCGCTAACTCCCAAAGGCGCCAGTGCTGCAACCTTTAGCTCTGATACCACTTGTAACATACACCGTTAACTTCACATGGAAATGTAAGGAGATAATTTTTTTTATACAAGTTACTCATGGGTAACTAACCATTCACCATTAAATATTCCTTACTCATCATTACATAGAATGTTTACCAGTTCATAGTGTAACTTTTAGAATAGAAATAGTAAGCTCCTTAACCATTAACAACCTCCATTATAGTACATTAACATAATACTGTATGATGTAACCTTCCATTCATTTCATTACTCATATAGTCATCACATACTTGCCATTATGAACATCATAACAAGAAAGGAATCAACATCATCAACTTGACACAATAATCAATCACATCATTGAACACCAATATACCCTGCAAACCCCGTAGGGTGAAAACCAACAAACGTTTAATTTTATTATTAAACGCTCGTGAGGGTGTTCAGCCCATCACTCAATGACTTATAAGGGAGACCATCCCTTAACCATCATTTATATAATCTTACAAGGAAATATATAATATCTAGCTTTAAGCCATTCAATAAATATGATACCATTTACCCTCTGGTCTTCATATCTTCACATCTTGGTGGCATGGATGTACCTACAATGGACCATCATACATTGGACCTTCCTACAACTCGCACTCATCTGCATGAACATTAATCATTTACCTGCCACCAGGACAAGCATAATTTTTCTTTGTACATGACAAGCATAATATTTCTTTGTACATGTCACCATCATTCCCTGCTATGATGCCTTCAACATAAAATGATGGTCAAGATTCATAAAGTATTAATCAATCATTTCACATATCTGTACTATAGTAGCTTCTCCATCTACTCATGCATATTCATGACATGCAAGTAAAGTACCTTGTCATTCTCTCTTTAATAACACATACCTCAAATGTGTTGGTTATAAGTCATCACAATAACTAATGCTTACGTCGCATAAGCACACATTCCTGCAAGACAATGACTACTTCTCCCAAGCTTTTCTTTAAAATAAACTGATACATCAGTTAAGATATTTATGCATGTGATTTACATAAATTTAATCAAAATAGCTAACCCTTAAGCTTTTACTTTTAGTGCATGGAATGCAAGCTAACATAACAAATGTTTCTACCATGCATGCAAATACATACCGATTCCAAAAGACTCTTCCTAAATGAGTGCTTACACAACGAAACACATAACCTCCTTCACGAGTCTTCCCAAAGAAAATCTCAATGCGAGTGAGCATGTAAACATATGTTTTCTTTTTGTAAAAATATGCAATTAAGAATATAAATACATGTCTTCTTTTTCAAAGATTATACTAACAATCATATTCAATGTAGTTTAATACTACAAGCGATCTTTCTACATACAAATATGTATATTATTTTTCAATAAAAGTTAATACATATGTTGCATGCTTATGCATGATCTTCCTCCAAAATGAATTAACATCATAATCATGATAATATAAAAGTAATCACTTAGTTTGTTCATCTAAAGGAATATAACTGATTATTTTCTTTAACCATGAATTTATTTAATAACTTAACTTTACCAACACCATGGTAAACAATCCATGGATTTATTAAATAACTAATATTTGCAAACACCATGGTAATCTACCCATGGTTTTATGAAATAATTAATCTCCATCAACACCATGGAAAAACTACCCATGGATTTATGAAACTATCCATGGATTTATTAATTCATTACTATTCACAACATGGTTAATGAGTATTAGTCTTAGAAAACTTCTCTTTTCTTCTTCATCGCACATGAAGATATTTTCAAGAGTTACATTCTTTAATCTATTCAAGAAAATACTTTGGACTTGTTATCACTTCATAACTAAATGAGTACAAAATCCATTTTAAAATAAGAGCATTCATCTTCTATTTTCTTGCTATGCAATATTATGTAAATATTTTTATTAAAGAGTTACCCTCTTTAATCTAATCAAGAGAATCTCTTTTAAAAATAAAGTACCATAACTAACCCTTATTTGGGCATAAGAGCTAGATAGACCCTTTTAAAATAATAACAAAGTTAACATGTAACCTTTGCAAAATTAACGCAATGGGCTTATCTTCTACTCCCAAGATAAACACATTCTTTCGAAAATAGTCAACAGTGAATCCTTTTTCACTCAAATCCCAATAAACTAATGAAATACCATTTTCTTGGTATATGTAACTTATCTCAAGAAATATGAGAAAGATCATTAGTATTTTTTTTTTCTATTTTCTAATAATATTTTTGCAGAAAAACTATATGATATATAATCTTTACAGTTCACAAAGAAAGAGATTATATAATAAATAAATTTAGCCAAAATACTTATCCTGGCAGTCCCAATGGTGGAGGCACTTTGTAGTGTGTCTGAGGACACGGGTTCAACCTCGGACTTCAATACCGTTCCTCGGTTTTGTCACCATACGTTAACAATCATGCTAACGTATATTTAAATATATGACAATATGAATGCCATATAGCTTGTAATTTCATTATATATATATATATATATATATATATATATATATATATATATATATACACGCCCACACCATGTTAGATATAAACGTTGATTTGGTTTAATGTAATGCTCTTATCCAGTTGACTATTATCAAAGGCGGTCTCATTCCACACCGACTCCAGCTCCCAAGGCGTTGAGAGGGACTGTATGAAATTATCGTCCCACAGGTTCGAATGATGTTTCGCTATGCGCCTCAGTATTTCTATTTCCACGCAATAAGATTTCACTTTACCGCATCATTTAGAGTGTTAAAGGGAGTGCAGTCATTCAGACCCCATCCTCTAAATCATCGAGTGGCAACTCCTTCTGTCATAGTCTTCAACCAGACAACGCAAAGAATTTGTTATCGCATTAGCCTTTGAAACACGTCGCCTCCAACTCTCGATTGTTACACAGTAAAACATAGAAAGGAACACGCGGCTCCTCAAATAGGGCAGGACGACACCAAGCCTGTGTGAGTGAGAAGATTTTCCTCCCCAAAGTATTGGCTCCCGTAAATAAATAATACCCGTTCAAGAATTCGTTTTACATTAACTGATTCAAGAATTCGTTCATTTTTTAACCAATTCTTGATTTTCTAAATTAACGTAAGTTTTATTTACAATGCGTAAATACGTAGAGTTGAATCATATATTACATTTTTAATAATTAAAAAAATATTAAAAATATAATTTTCATTACAAATTTTGGAATTAACTTTATCATTATACAAAATTTGAAATAAAATCTGTGATAAATAATTAAAAATGGTGATCATTCCAATTAAATTCTTAATGTTTCATGTCATTGCAATCCCGCTAATTACAATCTAATATTTTTGAAAATAAATTATTTTACAATATTTTATGACAATTATAATTAAATTCAATATTCTAGATCAATATAGTTAACTCTTCATATTAAAATCTAACTCCAGCGTTTAAATATATATAAACACTAAGCTGATATTAAATATATAAACACTTCATCAATTACACTCACACTTGTCCCTGTAAATATGTAAACACTCAACCTTTTTACAATTGTTTGTGATTTTTATTAACAAATGAATAATTTTACTTGCTTACTTTATTATTTACATTTTATTCACTCGAACCTTTTACAATTGTTTGTGATTTTCACGAACAAATGAATAATTTTACTTGCGTACTCTATTATTTACGTTTTATTCCACAATGTATTTGAATTTAAATTAATGTTTTAGTTAGTATCTTGGGCTTAAAAAGTAGAAAATACATTTTAATAGCGATATTATAGTTGGTACTTTGAAAATTATACTTATGAAAATAAAATAACTACAAAATTTAAAAGCAAAAAGTCGAGAAAACCTTGCTTCCTATACCCTACCGATCAATACTTTTAACTGCGTTTAATTTTTCTTTTGTGACAATAATATTTAAGAATTTGAAATGGAGTTGTTTTTAGTGCGATTTTTTTGAAGTTTTAGGTGTTGGAATCGGTGAAATTTTTTGAGGTAAAATCTTGGTTTTTGTTATTCAAACTGGTTTTTTGACTTTATATATGGATTCAGCACCCTCAAAAATCTCTATATAACACGTAGATTGTGCAAAGTTAACAATCAAACTTCTCTTTCAATAAATTTCTTTAGAAATTTAAAAAAATTACACCGTAAAAAATCACGATAAAAACCTTCAAAAAGTGACACTAAAAACTACTCAATTTGAAATGATATAATTTTAGAACTATTAAAAAAAAAACCTAAAAGTTTGGTTTAAAATTTACAAATCAATTTACCAGCCGCTTCGCTGTCACGGTGCAATTCAAATTTGGTAGTGGAGCGGATAGAATGCTGGTTGTCGTGAACAAAAAGTTATCAGATAACAGTTAAGCTTTTGTTAATCAGATAAAAGCTTCTCATCAGTTAAAGCTTTGTGGCCGTTTGATAGGGAGAGTATATAATACATTTTTGGGCAGCCAACCTGCTGTCATCTTCTTCTTTACTCTGAATTGCAGAGACATTTTTGTGCAGTCAACCTGCTCTCATCTTTTTCCATACTCTGAATTGCATAGACAATTTTGCACAGCCAACCTACTCCTCTCATTTTCTTATTTTCTCTGAATTTCATTGATTTGGTTTCTTTCTAGTCCAGATTTGGTTGTTTCATTGCATTGCCATGCATGGCGTTTGTTACAGTGCATTTTCTTTATGCTTTGTCCATTTTTTTGGATTGTAATTGGTTTTTTTTGGTCATTTTTCTTTTCTTTTTCATTTTTGCTCTTTGTGTTTGCAATTTTTGCCCTGGATTATATTTGGCTGCAGGATGTAAGGAAAATGATATATGGGTAGAGATAAAACCCACCATCTTGGATTCTATGAAGTTGCAGCCAGCAGGTTTGTTTTGTTTTTGTTTACATTTTTAGTAGATATACAGAATGTGAAGGCGAGTTGGTAGATAATTGCAATGCATAGAATAGTTGTTTTAACCATAACGATAGATATAGTCATTTGGTTAATGATTTGAAATGAACAGGTAAATAGGATCGTTTGCCATTTTGATATGACATGACATTGATGATATGACATTTTTTATTTCTCATTTTGTGTGAAATTGGTGCAGGTACGTGCAATGTGAGTTGATGGTGATTCGTACGGCCTTCAACTTCATTTTCTGTTATACTTCATTTTCTATTATACTCTGTGTGAGGTACCTAGGTTTAACACACTAAAAAGTCAGGGCTAATACTGCGTAAAGTAATTATATGCAAATCTGATCGTCCAGATTTCAAATCTCATGATTATATAATTCTTGGAGTTCGGTAGTTGCTGGTTGTGTCATTAAGAGTTAGACGGCTAGCTTTAGTTTTGTTGTGTCATTTAATGTTATATGGCTAGCTTTAGTTTTTGGGTTTTCTTTGTTGATTTCTAAAATTTTAGCAGAGCCGAAACATGGGGAACCCAAGGACGTGGTGTCTGATAGGGATTCATCCCGATAGATTACAGCAGAAGCGAAATAGGTGGTTGGGTAGGAGTCTGATGGCGGATTTCGCCACATGGGTTACCTAGCCTGCATAGAATCTTCAAAGTCGTTTCATGGTATAGGGAAAGTTCAATTATTTTGTTGTTTGGACTTTACTATAATATAAGATATCGCAAGACTTTTACTATATTCAATTAAATTTTAGATCAGGGCATTTCAATCAGTGTAAATTTAGGGAAGAGCTTGTTCGCATTTAATTTTTTTTTATGGGTTATTTCTTGGTTAATGGTGTTGGCCTAGGTCTAATGTTTTGAAATGAATTCTGATTTGTAACAGGCAAAAAAAGAGAGGGTTCGCCATTGAGGAAATTTAGACATAGATGTTTTAATTTCAATTTCAACCTATGAGCCTCCTGATTTCTTCCATGAATAGGTTGGTTGATTTATCTGGATGGCTAAAGTCATTCTATATATAAGCACAATGGAAATGGACCCTGATTCTCTTTCAATCTTTATTCTCTGTTACTGCAGACATGGGATGACAGGCCGGAGGAGGATATACTACAAAGAATGCAGCCAGTCCGAATAAGGTAATTCCAAGCCAGTGATAATTCTAACTAGTTTGGGTTTCATTTCTTCGGTTGTTCTTGGTTATGAGTGTTGGTTGTTGTCCAAGCTAATGAATCAGAAATGAATTTTGCTTTGCAACAGGTTAAAAGAGAGGGTTAGCCATTGAAGAAGAAGATGAGACCATGGATACTTTTGTTTCAACCTATAAGCTGCTTGATTTCTTCCACGGATAGGTTAGTTTTATTTATTTGCTTTGCTACAGTCATTTACATATAATCAGAATGGAATTGTTAAGTAATTCTTTTTCAAATCCTTTTTTGTAGTTATTGCGGAGATGGGATGACACTTTGGAGAGAAAAAACAATGAAGAATATGACCAGTCCGAATCTGTTAATTTCAATCCAGAGGTAATTCCAAGTAAAACTGGTTTGAATTTCATTTGTTGGGCAGTTCAATGATTTGAAATTCAGATTTCGATTAGGTTAAAAAGGAAACTCGCCATTGTGAAATAATATGAGATATGAATGTTTCTGTTTCAAATTATATGGGTTGCTTATATCATTTATGTATAACCACAAAATAAATAGAGCGTGATTAGTTTCGATCTTTGTTTGCAGTCACTGCGGATAGATACTTTGTGGAGATGGCATGACAGGGCCCAAGGAGAGACACGAAGAATGCGACGAGAGGAATCTGTATCAGGTTCTTTCATTTTCTTTATTAAATAATTATTTTATGGTTATTCTGTATGAGTTAATTTTCTATTAAACTAAACCATGGTTATTCTATATTTATTGTTAGTTTTGGATTAAACTTATTTTAAATTCACATTGCATTATATATGGTTATTTTACTTTATATATAATAAATTATATATGATTAGTTTATTTAATATGTCTATCCTATATGTTGTTATAAATTTGGTTTTTTATTGAATTATTTCATTATTGCCAATTTTCTATTAAAATAATTTATTCTTAAAATTATCATTTAAAATCTCTTTCATCTGAATTCCCCTCAATTCAAAGGATAACTAGGTTATCCTGAAATCATAGATTATTTTAGATGATTATATTGGCAGCTATTGTGTAGGTTATCTTCATATACGAGAGGCCTTTGGTTGTCAGTGTAGATGGTTTTTTTATGCCCAAGAAAAATTTGGTTTCTACTTGCTTTCATATACAAGAAGCCTTTTCCTCAGAGATTCCTTTCTCCTGCGAGTGTGGGTAGTTTTTTTTTCCACAACAGACCTTTTCCTCAAAGATTCCTTCTTCCTTCTAGTGTGGATAGTTTTTTCCCACAACCTTGTGCCAACATGGATGGTTTTAAAAGGGACAAATTGTGCCCTCCCATATTAAAATACTATTGCTATTATGTAATTAGGAATGAGATAATGCCAATAAACCCTGCCTTGTTGATGGATTTAGATTATATTTGCATTCCATACTCACTAAAATCCTATTGTTAGCGTGTGTAATCATGAATGGCATAGTGCCAATCAACCCTGCCTTGTTGAATAATTTTGATTACTATTATGTAATCATGAATGGGATAATGCCAATCAACCTTGCTTATATTATATGGTAGCCATTTTTAGTTAAATGAGGAGATCTAGGTTCCAAAGGAAGTCCTCAAAAACCACTGGCCCTCTAAATTTGTTCTTACACTTTTGTCAAGTCCTAGTTCACCATTCACATAGTTAAGGACTCTAATCAAGTACAATTATTGTGTATATGCAATATGATAAATAGTTTTCATCATTTATAATGTTGAGAAGTGATTTACATTTGAATTTAAAGTGCTATTAAATCATTGGTGGTCAAATCATTGGCGTTCAAAAACATTTGTCAAAAAGTGTTTATTAAATTTTATTATTATTATTATTAATGGTTTACTTTTATTAAATATTTTTTATTAACGATTATTTATATTTTTTAATGAAAAAATATTGATGTTTTTGTTTAGTGTTTATCTAAACTTAAAAGTTAAAATATTTCCTTCTGTAATCAACTCGGCCTCTCTCTAACCACTCGCACTATTGGACTAGAAATGCACAGATTTGGCCTCTGGAAATTTGTATAGCCTCGAGAACTGTTCTAGGTGAGCCATCCTGCCTCCCTCTGCCACTAGAAACCACTTGCTCTACCTCAAGGAAATAGATCCGACCTCCAACAACTGAAACGTGGCTCTTCCGACAACTTGTACCGGGAATGTGGCTAACTCGCACTGCTCTGTACAACCTCCTCTGCAAATAATTCAACCCCCTCTTTCTTGTCTCTTAGACATTGGAAATACTGAGGAAATCTTCATCCAAAATATTTGCTCCTCCCTCTCTTCAATGCTTTCCCTAGCTTTAACTATGCTTCGCTGAATACCGACAACTCGGTAGTCGAACTGCTCAAATGATTTTCGATTCCCTTTCTCCAATTCTTCGACTTGCTCTTATAATCTTCTATTGGACAACCAACGACCAAGATCTAATCTCGATCAATGGCTTAGATCACTTTGACTCCATCAATAGAAGCCTCTAGAGCAATATCAAATTACCTTAATTAACTTTAATTAACCAACTTCGCTAAGTTAGACTTAGGATCTAATTAAATTATTTGATAATTAATTTAATTGAGGCGTTTCTGGGCCTTATCTCACGAAACCTTTTATCGGTTTTGGATATCTCGTGTTCCTTAGCCTCGTAGACATCATAGAGACTAGAACACGTGTCCGCCGCTACTCCAAAAACTAACACTCCCTCTTAGTGAGGAAGGTGTTCTCCACTATACCAATCTGTGCTTTTGAAGTATACGAAGTTGGCTCTCCCTAGAGCCTTCGTGAGTATATTAGCCACCTGCTGGACTATGGGAACATGCTATAGCCCACTGATCCATGTTGCTAGTGTTTGACATTATTGTACCTCCTTCCTTCACATCTTTTAGATGAACTAACTTCCCTTCACTGGAAATCACTATGAAGATGTCAATTTGGAAAACATTGTCCACCATGCTACTGCACATACTCTGATCTCACACTGATAATGCCTCTGCGCTATTGCTATCATTGCAACCGTGTGCTTATCTCTCAAATCCTAAAGATCAAGCTTCCATAAGGCTGCTCCCTTTGAAGATAGACTCCCTCTGGGTATCAACTCTTTCTGATCTACTATGTCATTGCAACTAGCTCTGCACCTGTCTCTTGAGTCTCTAATAATAACTAGCTCTGCACTGTCTACTGAGCATCTGATTGCCCCCGACTGGCTCTGCCACTGCCTCTCAAGTATTTGACTACAACTAGCTTTGCACTATCCCTCAAGTATCTCACTACACCTTGCTGATACCTCGATCCTCCTGCCACTTACTACTGTGGACTCTTGTAGCAAAGGTATTGATCCATGTGAAGGATACACAACTCGATTTGATCTACTGATCAAGCCCTCCATGGTTAGATCTAGACCTCCTGTTGCTCCTCCCATTGATCCTGCCCAATCTGGCATATTGGAGTATCATACTCCTCCTCCATCTGAGGACAATGCTGCAAACATCACAATGTCATCCTCCAATCTGGTGGACAAGTCAACTATCTTTGTTGAAGCTACTATTTGCTTCCCCTTATTGTCCTTCTTCCTCTTTGAACACTGGGTGACGAAGTGACCAAACTGACCACATCCAAAGCACTTGACCTTTGACAAGTCTTTCTTCCCTCCTTTCAAATCTTTTCCTTGCCTGGGACCCTTCTTTGCGTTTCCCTTTCCTGCAAGGGCTATGTTGTCCTCCTCCTCCTCTACCTTCAATCCTTTGTCGTTGCTGCTAGTAGTACCATCAATGGGACTGAGCCTCAACTCCTCCCAAGTGAAATCACTCTATAGGCACTCCTAACTAGGAAATGTGTCTCGCCCAAAAATTGCTTGGACGAATGTACGCCACTCCTTGGTAAACTTGTTGAGTGTTGTGCACACCAGCTCACCTTTGATGGTTTCTCTCCAACGGCTGCAAGTTCATCTTTGACCGTCTGAATTATGGTGAGATAGGAAGTAACATTATCACCCTTTTGCATCTTCGTTGTCCTCAAATTCTCCTTTAAGAATCATTTTCCGATTCTTAGACGGATCCTGGTACAACTTCACGACGACATCTCACATGTCCTTTGTTGTATTCTTGTCTGCAATATGTGGGATGATATGATCCTGAACCCCATCTAGGACCATCATCTTGGCTTTGGCCATCTCCTTCTTGAAGTTTGCCAGTTTTTGTGGATTTGTCAACTCATCTATTATTGCTATCACATATTCCTTCAAGCCATGCTCATCCAACATGAATTATATCCTAGACTTCCAGAGGCCAAATTTGGAGGCTTTGTCCAATCTGTCCTGATCTCTGAGACCTATGGCCATCTTTTCTAAAACTTAAACGCTGTAGAAATAGACACTAGTAAATTGCCTTCTCCTTCTGGAAAATTAACTTTGTTTGCTCCCTACTACTCACACTCGCAACTAGATCCTACAAACAACATTGGATCTTGCAACTCGCACTGGATTGCATATTAGTGCCTTGGGATTTCGATATTGCCTCCGAAAACCCTTTCCGACATTGTCACTGCTTGCTACTGAACATTGAAGTTGCTCGCTTTACCTCTGATTTGTTACTAGCACAAAATTTGCAACCTCTGCAGCACACATTGGCAATCGAATTGTCTGCAATTGGTATTTTCTTTTGGAAAGCTCAACCTCTTGCTAGAAAACTGGAAACCTTTGAGAATTTTTTGGAAAATTCCTTCTATGTGCTTTTCTCTTCCTACCTTGCACTGATCTGTTGCGCCAAAATCCTTGCTACAAATATACTTGGTTATTTTCTCTGCGAATCAACTAATTTGCTCACCTGAAACCCTCTATGGCAATCCTACTACCTGTTGCTATTGCTTTTGAGGCAAATCGAACTTTTTCCTCCAACCTGGACTGGAAATCGAATTGTTGCCTCCTTGCAATACACATTTCTAGGTCGGCCTACGCAAATTTGGAATTTGTGCTTCAGATCTCTTTCTGACACTGCACAATTTCGCTTCTTTTCTCTTAGATCCTCTGATCCAATCAACTCTGCTCTGATACCATGTGAAAATTCCTTGAATGCAAAAACTAGAGTTTTATCTTGTAACTGTTAGCAATTTATTTGTCTTCTGCTAATTATTGACAAGAAATTACGATTAAATCACTGATGCATTCTTCACCATAAAAATCTTCGTAAAATATAAAAACTAGGACTAAAAAGTAGACGCACATTGCACACACAATCAATTTGACACAATTATTTTTGGACAATTGTCCCTGGAAAAACCTGGAAGGGAAGACTAGTGCAGCAATTTGAGAATATATTACAACTATTTGCCTAACTGGAAAAACTCCGGAAATCTACTAATCTTAACTGGAAAAATATGTTGGAAAATATCTCCTTCTGCAATCAACCTGGCTTCGCACTTCCTATAAACTTGCACTACTGGACTGGAAATGTGTTAAATTTAGATAACCATGGTGTTCTATGCTTGATGCACTTTTACTTCAATCTTTCTTAGGCCCGATACAAAATAGAAATCACATAAACATGAAAGTAAAATGCTGATAGAACAAAATAATAGATCAATAGAAGACAAGCCAAATGTAGATCAGATTTACAATTCCTTTTGTCCAACAAAGATATGAGATATTGTGGTGTTATGGCGGTCAGCAGGATGCTTCAATGAGAAAAGTCTTTCTCGGTCAGCCAACACTTTCAAGTGTCACACCCACAGCCCTCAAAGACAACTCATCACAAGTCAACACAAGTCAAACCAGGGACAATGCATAAAAGTCAACGCAACAAACTAGGGCTTTGGTCAAACAACCCATAATTCCTCGATTTTAGTGCCCAACTGTACGGCTTCCTAAAATTGAAATTTTTGCAGAAGATTGAGGTCAAACGACCAAGGGTTGACCATGGTTAATGCTGCAACAGGAAAGCCCTAAACAGATCAGTGCAAAAAACAAAAAGCCCTAAACAGATCACCGCAGAAAACAGAAATCCCTAAAAAGATTAGCGCAGAAAACAGAAAGCGCTAAATAGATCAGCGCCGAAAACAACAGCTTCTCTCCACACGTGTGAGGGAAAGAGGCCTCCAAAGGCTATTGAACCAATCAGATCACATTGAGAGAATATGCGATGAGATGATGAGAAAATGACCTCCAAGTCTCTCCAATTTATATTCATCAATGAGGGTGCGTGACACATCTCTTAGGCATGTGGGATAAATCTGGCCGATCTTGCACATGTGGAAAATAAATTCAAAATCAATGTTCTGCTCATCCGATCAAGATGATCTTTAGATCAATCTTGCACCTCCCCGAAAGAGGAAACAAAAATATGACCATCGTCATATGAGCAATGCAACATGGAAGTTGGACCTAGTTGTCCAAAATTAACAGTCTCTCTCAACTTTGGAGAACTCCATCTATCCACAAGTGCCATCCATCAGTACTGTCATTTACTCTCACCAAACATCGTGCGTCATCTCGCTGTAACTTGCTTTTGCTGGCTCTTTATTTTAGAACAAAAGGTGAGTCACAAAGACATCACACTCAGTTGACCCAAAGTCAAATTAGAGGTAAAAACCTCTCTTGGACTCAAGGAAGAGTCTCATACTAACCCAAAGTCAGTTTTAGAGGATAAAACCTCAATAGACTCACAAAGAGTCACATGCTAACCCGAAGTTAGTTTACTGACTCGAAGTCAGTTTTAGAGGAAAAAACCTCAATAGACTCACAAAGAGTCACATACTAACCCAAAGTTAGTTTACTGACCCGAAGTCAGTTTTAGAGGTAAGAACCTCATCATACTTGATCCCAGATCAAGGTGTTGGACACGTGCCATCCTAGACATAGAGAGTACGACAATCTCTGATGCGTCCATCGGTCTTGCTATGGTCTCGATCCACATTTCCCACCTCATTGGCCAAATGAGAGGTACTTCCCACGGGTCCGAAACTCCATGGGTAGGATGCGTGCGGGGCACAGATCAAAGAGAGGCGAACCAACTCAATATCATAACGGTCGCGCGGAAGCACAACAAGGTTCGGCAAGCCTAGCCCTGTATGTGCTTATAGCTCCAAGAAGCTATCCCCAAGCCCCTTGGAGTTCCCAGAGCTCATAGTCCAACTC
Organism: Pinus albicaulis; assembly: GCA_034641835.2. Classification (NCBI taxonomy): domain Eukaryota; kingdom Viridiplantae; phylum Streptophyta; class Pinopsida; order Pinales; family Pinaceae; genus Pinus; species Pinus albicaulis. Next base: position 562,293,570 of record CM076569.1, on the reverse strand, counting down.
AAGTAGGACCCTCAGAATAGGGTCTTTCCATGATTCCAAGCTTCTCATGGAAGGTTAGGAGCAGAACCTTCCCCAGGGGCTATGTGGGAATATCTGCGACCTGCTCATCAGTTCTTATATGGTCGAGCCTTATGACGCCTCGCTATACCATGTCCCGGACAAAGTGGTACCTAATATGCTTGGATCGATCGTGGAAAACGGGATTCTTAGAAAGACGAATCCCACTCTGGTTATCGCAAAGGATAACGGTGGTATCTAGCACATGTTCGAACAGCTCACTGAAGAGCTTTCGTAACCAAACAACTTCACAACAGGCCATACATGCTGCAATGTATTCGGCCTCAACGGTGTTCAAAGCCACTGCCTTCTGCTTCCTGCTCATCCAAGATATCGAAGCAGAACCCAAGGTGAAGCAACATCCAGATGTGCTCTTGTGATCCACCACACTACTAGCCCAATCGACACCAGTATATCCATGGAGTTTCAAACTCCTGATAGTGTATCTCAGCCCATGGTTGATTGTGCCCCGAAGATATCTCAATAGATTCTTGGCACCAATCCAGTGAATGTGATGAGGATCAATCATATGTTGACTCAAAGTGTTCACTGCAACACATACGTTTGGACAAGAGTTCACTAAGAACATCAGGGCCCCCACGAGTTGTCAATACTTGGTAGGATTTGCTAGCACGGGCCCAACAGCGTTTCCACTCAACTTCTTAAAGTTGAGTTCCATCGGTGTCGACAAAGACTTATAGTCCACCATACCAAATCTCTCCAACAACTTCACGACATATTTTCCTCGAGAAAGGAAAATCTTGCCTGGCCTCTGCCAGACCTCCAAGCCTAGGAAGTAGTGCATCGGTTCTAGGTCTTTCATCTCAAACTCGGAAGCTAGCTCCCTCTTATACTGATGAATGAGAGGGTTAGCACCTGTAAGGAAGAGATCGTCCACATAGAGAACCAAAATGAGAGGCCTTTCTCTATCAACCTTAAAAATAAAGGTTCGGATCAACATTACTTCGAGTGAAGCCCAGCTTCATCAAGTAGCTATCTATCCTTTCGTACCAAGCCCTAGGGGCTTGCTTCAACCCATAGAGGGCTTTCTTCAACCTGCATACGTGGGTGTCTCTATCTCGGATTTCGAACCCGAGAGGTTGCTCCACATACACCTCTTCCTTTATATATCCATGCAGAAAAGCGGTCTTCACATCCATCTGATGTACACTCCATCCTTGTGTAGCAGCAAGGGAAATAATAGATCAGATGGTGGTATAGCGGGCCACAGGTGCAAATATATCATCATAATCTATGCCTTATTTTTGAGAGAAGCCTTGGGCAAAAAATGTTGCCTTGTACTTTTCAGCACTTCCAGTAGATCAATGCTTGATCTTATAGAGCCATTTCAAGGTGACAACAGATTTGTCCTCCGGTTTCGGGACCACTTCCCAGACATCATTTTTCATAATGGACTCATATTCCTCATGCATAGCATCTTTCCAAACTTGATGCTTTATGACTTCTTCAAATGTTCCAGGCTTAGATTGTACTATCGTACTCATGGCTGCTAGATACCCTTGGTATCTCTTCGACTTCTTGCTTTCACAGAATGTCCCCCTTGGGGCAATCTATCTGTCGGTATCTTCAAGAGTATCCCTGAGACATGAGGGTCTTCTCTTATTTGAAGGAGGTGGATCAATAGGATCCATAGGTCCTTGAACATCGGGCATCAGTTCATCGATCGACTCTTCCTGCTTCCTTGCTTCTTCATCTTCTTTGTCTTCCTTGGAACTAGGAAGATTTATCACTTTCTTGAGGGCAACATCTTCATCGAAGGTGACATCGGGGCATATCTCCACTTCTCTTTAACCAGGCACATAGATTCTATATGCCTTCGAAGTTTCATTGTAGCCCACAAACATTCCCTTTTTTCCAGAAGCATCCAGCTTGCTCGTCTTTTCTTTCGGCACATTAAAGTAAACAGGACAACCAAGAACTCTAAAATGAGAAACATCAGGTTTCTTACCAGAGAAGACTTCTTCGGGAGTTTTGGAGTCCAGAGCGGAATGCAGGCATCTATTTTGAACATACACAACAGTGTTCGTAGCTTCTCCCCATAGAAACTTCGAAAGACCTTGGTCACATAGCATGGTGTGAGCAACTTCCACAATGGTCCTGTTCTTTCTCTCAGCAACACCATTTTGCTCAGGAGTGTACGCAGTTGTGATCTCCCTCTTAATGCTAGCTTCTCTGCCAAGGGTCTTTGAATTTATTTTAATATTCGGGCATCCCTCTCACCACATTCCTTGCTTCGAGAAGAGCTTTCTCTGGTGCCATAACTCTGTTTGAAGAGTTGTATCACATGACATAGATCCCAATGGACTTCCTCCAACCTGGTAGAGTGTTTCAACTCTAAAATCAATAGAAAGAGCTTCCTTGAAGTTCTTATTCTAGATAAGTACCTTTCCATCAACGAATGCCACCTTTAACCCTTTGTCTTCCATTGTCGAAATGGACACAAGGTTCTTCTTCAAATTAGGTACATACAACACATCTTGTAATTGGAGGACTTGACCTTGGGATAGATGGAGGGTCACAGTCCCTGTCCCTTTCACGGGATAGGTGGCATTATCTCCAAGGATAATTTTCAGATTAGTATCCTTCTCAACCAAATCAGAGAGGGCTTCTTCTTTTTAACTAGTGAGGTGCCTTGAAGCACCACTATCAATCAACTAGACATCCAGGGTTTCGGGTGGAGATGCAGCAGAGAGGGTAGATACAAGAATAAATTCATTTCCCTTATTATCAGCAACATTAGACTCTACGTACCTGGAATTTCTTGATCTCTTGAAAGGTTGCCCATTTCCACTACGATCAGAGGGAGCCTTCCTTTTTCCTTGGAACTTGTTGTTCCAGCCATTCCTTCTCGAGTTGTTGTTGTCATCATCCCTAGGAGAGTCCCTTCTATTAGGGCACTCCTTGCATAGTGGCCAGACTTGCTACAAGTGTAACATCTTCCCTTCCTTCCTTTAGGCCTCGCTCTACCATAGTTTTGATTTCTTGGGCCACCATGGTTCTTCTTCTTTGCATGAGCGGCGAAGGCAGTAGGTTCACTTCCATTTCCATTAGAGGCATACTCCATCATTCTTGTTTCCTCTTGAGTGCATCTCGTCAATATATCATCAAAATCAGGAATCACATTATTATTAAGAATAGTGGTAATACATGCCAATCACAGGAGAGACCTCCAAGTGCAATAAGAACCATCTCTCGATTAGAGATTGCTTTCCCAATAGCTAGGAGGTTATTCCTGATTTCAGTGAGCCTCATAAAATAGGATTGGATAGATTCATCCTTACCCTTCTTGATATTCTTCAATTGATTCTTGAAGAAGAGGATTTGATTAGCATTGCTAGCCCTGAACATGCTCACCAACTTATCATACATCTCCTTAGATGTCTTTAGCTCAGAAATGTAAGCAACAAGGTGCTTATGAATAGAATCCTGGATTATCATTTTTGCTTTGATTTCCCGTTTTCTATACTTCGTCTTTGTGGCAACAGCTGCATTTGATGGAGGCTCTTGAATCTTCCCCTGTACATAGTCCATGACATCTTGATCTTCTAGCGCCAAATCCAAGGACATTCCATGCATGATAATTAGACTTATCCGTCAATTTATCATCAGCCTTGAAACCCTTGTAGGTTGAGGAGGCCATTTGTCCTTGATAGGATTTCTTCCTTCAGAGATAGCTTCTAACACCAGCTTAGACTCCTGGAATTTGTCGTAATGTCAGCGCTGATTCCATGTTAAATTTAGATAACCATGGTGTTCTATGCTTGATGCACTTATACTTCAATATTTCTTAGGCCCAATACAAAATAGCAATCACATAAACATGAAAGTAAAATGATGATAGAACACAATAATAGATCAATAGAAGACAAGCCAAATATAGATCAGATTTACAATTCCTTTTGTCCAGCAAATATATGAGATATTGTGGTGTTACGGCAGTCAACAGGATGCTTCAACCAGCAAAGTCTTTCTCGGTCAGCCAACACTTTCATGTGTCGCACCGACAAACCTCAAAGATAGCTCATCACAAGTCAACGCAAGTCAAACCAGGGACAATACAGAAAAGTCAACGCAGTCAGCTTCAGAAAAGTCAATGCAACAAACTAGGGCTTCGGTCAAACAGCTTGGAATTCCTTGATTTTAGTGCCCAGTTGTACAGCCTCCTAAAATCGGAATTTCTGCAGAAGATTGAGGTCAAACGACCAAGGGTTGACCACAGTCAACGCTGGTCAATGCTGCAGCAGAAAAGCCCTAAACAGATCAGTGCAGAAAACAGAAAGCCCTAAATAGATCAGTGCAGAAAACAACAGCTTCGCTCCACATGTGTGAGGGAAAGAGGCCTCCAAAGGCTATCGAACCAATCAGATCACAAAGAGAGAATGTGTGATGAGATGATGAGAAAATGACCTCCAAGTCTCTCCAATTTATATTCATCAATGAGGGTGTGTGACACATCTCTTAGGCATGTGGGATAAATCTGGCCGACCTTGCACATGTGGAAAATAAATTCAAAATCAATGTTCTGCTCATCCGATCAAGATGATCTTTAGATCAATCTTGCATCTCTTCGAAAGAGGAATCCAACAAAAATACGGCCATCATCATATGAGCAGTGCAACATGGAGTTTGGACCTAGTTGCCCAAAATTTAACAAAATGCGTGGTTGGGCTATGGTGTATTTTCTCTTCCAAGATACAGGGTACTCCTGTATCTTTATTTTGAATGCAGGATTGAAACATTCCATGTAGTATTGTTGTTTTTCCTTCTCTTTTCTCCTCAAATTGCCTTTCTGTAGCACCTTTTTGTATGTCTGATTTGTAGCATCTTAAGTTCACATGGAATGATAAGTTGACCCATTATAGCATAACCTGTACCAGGCTGTTATCATAATCTCTGTTTCGGACCCTACTGCAAATAGCAATTAAAAAGGTAACCTCTTGCTGTTGCAATATATTAACATAGGCCCTTTACATGCTGATGACTGTTACAGTCTTGAAATCCGACGAGTGCAAGTATTATATCCAACTCCTTCAAGATATTATCATTTGTATTTCGCACTCTATCGTGCTGCTGACATTTGTCCAAAATGGCTCTTGGTTGGGCTTGTACATACAAAAGTCCTCTTCTTTTCCTCTATTGACAATCCTCTGATTTCGATTTTGATTTTCCTCATGTCAAATCCCATAAAGGACAATGGATCCTGGTTGATGTGTATGTCATCACATTACATCACATGGGTAATGATTCCATATTTTGATGGTTGGACGTCATTTCCTTCACTACTTGTTATTGCTGATCTAGGGTTTCTATCATCGTATTATGCACTTTACTGTCGTCAGGATGGTTCATTACAATATTCTCATCCTTCAGTCTTTCTCTTTAAGTATTTGACATGCATGGAAAACATTATTCTGAGGTCTATAGTTTGAATATCTAACAGTTTCAATGAAGAGAGCAGCCCATTGAGTTCCAAGATTTCATCTTCACCCTCTGGCTATAGTAGAACCTTGCTATTAGAACTACCTTGAAAATATGTGACCTTGGTGTAAAACTAAGGTTTCTTCATTTGTCATGAACTTAATTCACTGTGAAGGATGTGAGGACCGGACTTCATTTGTATGACTTCAGAAAACTCCTCGAATCTCTTAATATCAGTAATGTCTTCAAGCTTCAATTCATTATTGGAAACAGAATTTTGTTGCTTACCATGTGTGTCTATGGATCAATGATTTATCATGGCATAGAGAGATGTAAAGGCACAATCTGGCATTACTTCAATCTGATATTGATCAGACAAACCATTCTCATCAAGAATACCCATACTAACATGCTTGTAAAAGGACACTTCCGCTATCTCTGAAAATTGCTCATGTTCAAATTCCGTGATCCATTGATTGGTCTTTCAAATTGGTAATATTGTGCATTTTTTTTATTGTTGCTCTTGATCGGAATAACCAAAAACAACGCACATACCTGCTGTTGATTGTGAAAAATGGTGACTATCACCTTGATCACTTAATTCTGTGACTTGTTCAACTATAGAAAAATGCTCAATACTGGCCTTATTAATGATCTCTTCGGCACAATTGGGCATGCAATGATTATCTATATCTAATCTAGCTGAAAATGATGTGTGAGCCAAACCCATGTGATACCCATCAATACAATAACCAACAATACCATACTCATGGCTGATGTTTGCAAGGAGACCATTTTCTGTATGGATATGAGATAAATTTGACACTAAAACGTGTTCCACATCCCTTTTGTCAGAGTCATTTTCAGCATTGAAAATTTGAGAACTGTTAAAACCAAGCTTGAAGGTTTGCTATCCCCAATCCCATTGCAACCGATATTGTAGTGTTCATTGTTCATTCTCCATTCAGACATGATCATGATTAGGGTCTTCTACATTCATGAATTCATCTTGTTTAGCCACTGACCATTTTTTTAAAACACCAGACTGAGTGAGATGCTGTGAGCATCTTTCTGCCTGCACCTCATGTTCTATCATAAAAACGGAGGAACCCAGATTTTCTTTCGAGACCTGAATATTGTCTGATTTCGAGTTTGAACCTGTAAAGGAATGCTCAACTTGTATTAGAACAGATGCATCCTCATACCCAACACAACCATTACTAAGTTTGGTTGCACGAGCATCCTCAGCATGCAATCCTAAAACTCTGCTTTGTTGACCATTGGGTTGCAAATATGGACGGGTTTTATAACAACAACTTTCTTCATATTTTACTTAAACAACATCACATGGACATGCATCCCTTGTTTTAAATATAGAACATCTTCTTGATTCTCTTCATTGGATTCATAATTTTCAACAGAGTTATGAGAATCTGCATTCTATTTTTTTGCACTATTCTTTGTAAGAACAGGGGCACCAGTTTTAGTCTTACCTTCATTATTTTGAAAAAGGTTTCCTTGAGAAATGATATTGCCTTCATCTGCATCATCTGGATGAATGTTTAACACTCATCCTTCCTATCATTGGTCTGATTTTCAAAAGTATCCACGCTTTGGAAATGTGGCATTTTAATTTCATCACAACCCATCATACCACAAGTCCCCAAATTTGCACTGTATTCTTCTTCTTTACTCTCTCTGTGATATTCAGGGAGGCCATGGTTATCCACTACCCAGCCATCATTCTTCATCAAAATTTTGGTCAAAACTCGTCACAAAGACAACATTGTGCTCCTCTTCGTTGTGACCATTGAAGGGCTGTGAGCATAGTGTAATGTTGGAAGCATTTACAAAGTTGCCAACTGCTCTAGTTTCTAAAAAGAAAATTAAACCCGTAAGCATGATGACTTTTTCCTTGTCCACATGTTTATCACTAGGGCTGCCATCAAGATGTACCTCCCAAAGTCTGTCCTTAGAATAAATCTTCAAGCCTACTCCAGGGATGTCAACTGTCCTAGATTCTTCTTCCGTGGGACCTGAGCTGCCTTATATCACATGAAGTTTGTTAAATAATACTTGGTTGTCATAATGTTCATTATCAAAGACTGGTGGCCCATCAAAATATGATATGTATGACCTGCTACCGTTCTTCTCTAGGAATGAATCTTCAATGATGCTGCCATTATCATAGTTCTTAAGGTGGTATTCATGGATGTGTACAGTTGGTTATGGCTATTCCTTCCTTGAAATTCAAAATTCTGTTCATTAAGAACATATTCAACATTCAGTCCAACCATATGATTATCAACATTACAACCTTCATCATCTGATCTTTGGTGGCAGCATGGCTTGTTAGATGGCTGGAAATGCTCCTAGACATGTCACAAAACTTTATATTGGTATGAACACTAAGATACTTTATATTGGTGTGAACAGTAAGGTTTGGAAATAACATTTCACCAATATTGAAACTTGGGTTATATTGTTCAACAACTTCATTGTAAAGCGTAGATTTTGAAGGAAAGTTGATTATTCCTTCAACGTCAGGCAACCCCCTGCATTCCACACAATTCTTCGGAGGTTCTCATTGCTGGAGGAAACCTTACTCCTATTACATCTTACCCAAATCTTCAAACTGAAGATCACCAGGTCCCCTTCTGCCAGTTGTCAACCTTTCCCTTTCAATGGCATTAGGTGACTGGAAATCCATTTTCTCCTTATTTGTATTTCTGAAACTCTAGATAGCTGGGTCATGTAGTTCAGACACATTCAATGCAGGCAGCAGCAAAAGAGTTCCTTTCAAACTTTGGACGGTCCTTGCCAAAGTTAGTAAGCTGCCTATTTGGGTATCCTAGAAGCTAGGATATATAGTTTTTAAGTTTCGTGGTTGGGATTGCAGATCAATGGAGGATCTGCAGATTTGGGAGCTTTTGCCATGTTTCGGAACCACCAACTAGGTCCATTATCGAGACATGAGTAAAGATGAAGAGTTGGAAGAGAATAAATAGTATAAGCATAGTACAAATGCCATCAGGAGGTGCACCATTGGAAACCCTAGATGTCGACCTAAAAATGATCCAACAATAGAAAAATGAGAGAGTGCAAAGGTGAAACAAATATAATGTAATATAATATAAGTGACTATGACATATAATTATATATAATAAAGTATGTCATGCTATAAAGTAGAATAGATATAAGAATATAAACATATATATATGAATCAAGCTATGAGTATAAAGTATTTTATAAAATAATAATAATAATTAAAATGTAAATAAATTATAGAACTTAAAATTTAACTAAAATATTAACTTAAAGGTAAAATTAAATAAAATCTATAACGAAGCAGACACGGAAAGGATAGAATAAGGTGAAGGAGAATGAGAGAAAAATGGATGAAGGAGGAAGGAGGAAGGTTTGGATCATTTTCAGGTCGTCTTCTAGTTTTTCCAATGGTGCACCTCCTGATGGCGTTTGTACTCTGCTTGTATTATTTATTCTTTCCAACTCTTCATCTTTACTCATGTCATGACAATGGACCTTGATGGTGGTTCCGAAACATTAACAAAATCTCCCAAATCTGTGGATCTTTATCCTAATATATTTTCCATATCCATTGTGGGAAACAATACATGCAAATCCCAAGGAGCCATCCTTTATACATGCAAATTCAAAATTTATTATAAATGCAATTTTGTACCTTTTTCACAATGGAATCGCCAAGGCAAGTTGTAAATTCCTTGACGATAGTGCTTGTCCCACCTCACAACTATCAAGTCTTTAGAAGCTGTAAGAACAAGGCATTCGTATTTCCAATGGAGTCGCCTGGATGGAAAGATCTTCATGCTTGGGCTTCATACAATTTCGTCTTTTGAGAAATGGACTTTCTTTTCAACAATGACACAAAATGTTACAGCAAAATCTGACACTTCTTGAGATAAATTTCGAAAGCTTAGGTGTGAAACCCACTACATCTTAGAGGGCGCAACTGTCACCTTACCAGCCCTCTTTTCACTTCTAGCTAGCTGTCCTTCGGCTCAAGGGGGGTCTCCTTGGCATGGGAATGCTAAAGCTTGGTAGTTCCAAAGTTTGAATTCAAAGGTTCCTATGGGTCAATATAAAGGAGTAGATCAACCAATAGAGGTTGAAATAGGTTCCCATACATATAGAATCAAGGGATTACTGATTACAGAATCAAATGGGTGATGAAGGATGGAATATTAATGCCTTAGCTTGCCTATATATATTCCTTTGGGGAATTTAGGGTCAAGGAACAAACAATCTTGAATGGATTTTATATTGTAGATACAAGATAAAAGGGTGGGTTAATTTAACAGGGATCATGAAGCAAATATCATACTAACATGCTTAATACATGATTCATCCATCCAGTAAAACATGAAACTGGGATTAAAAAATTTAACATACTTCAACTACATTTCATTCATCCAATATTTCGCCATAACCATTGTAATGTCCCTTGCCAAGATAGGGCAACTCAACTTGCATAAGTTTTTATCTTTCTCTATAATGCATTTTGAAAAATAGTTTGTATGCAAGCATTTATTCAAACAATTTGAATGCGAATACACTGAAACATTTAATATTTCTTCAAACATTTTGCGTGCAATTAAACATAAATCCCTTAGTTAATAGACTTCCCAAATCATAGCCAAATTTTATTAAATTTGATCAAGAAATTACATGCAAAATATTAGTTTATGGAACCATGATGTTGCTTTAGCAACTAGCTCAATTTGGCTGCAAGAAACAGATGAATAATAAGGCTGCCCACAAAAGAATATGGCCCTGTAAATAATCTCGGCCTCTGAATATGAAACTCAACCTACTCAAAGAGATCTGTCTTCTCCTACGATTCAGCCTCCCCAAGATAATTCCTTCAATGAAACTTGGCCTCAAAAGCTGCTAACAAATAGATGGATCCATTCTCCCTAAAGCTCCCTTGATATGCAACAAAATTGTAATTTTTCCTTCAATATGAGCACCTGTGAGGAATATGGATGCTTCCTCCTTCTTGACTGGCTAGAGTGGATATGTCTCATCACCGAAACCAATCTTTACTAGCTAGGGTGGATTTGTTGCACCATCGAAACTGATCCTCAATAGGGTCTTCTCCTTTTTTCTCAAAGCTCGAAGAGCTCACCAAATCAATTTAGAAAAATAATCGATGCATGCCAAAAGTGAGCTCCAATTCTCCTTTTTTAACTTTTATCATTAGAATACCATGGGTCCCTACTTTATATTAGATAATATAAAGTGAATTTATAAATATTCCTCCTTAATTATCCATAGTCACTTAATAACACCTTTTTAATTTAATTACTCAACATCACCGTAGAAATGTTGCCTTTCACCCCATTGACATTAAATAATTAAATTAATTGATCCCCTTTTTGCCGAATATAACCTACAAGAATAAAATAGTCAACTAAGTCATTTTTGAGAAACAGACATTATAGTCCTCCCTTCTGAGATTGCTTGCCCTCAATCAATCTACGATCTGCATATCAATACTCGAAGCCCAAATATCTTTGTAGAATGTTCCAACATATATCTGTTGTACCATCCTAACACAACCGAACGCAACATCACTGTCACATTCTGCCATACCGCGAAGCAATCAAGTATAATGTTGACCATTCCTTATAAAAATCTTGGGGATGTTGAAGGGCATAGCTCTTCATGATCCAACTTTATAATCTTTATAATGTATCCTATGCATCCATAAGGGAGGATTCCATCTGATGATTTTGGATCATCGATAAGCAGTTGCTTTTGAGGATCCGAGACCTTGGATTCTTCCTCATTAGAGCTTATGTCCTCAATGCCTATCACACTAAACCTTCCATTAATTCTTGCTTTTTTGGAACTTTTCATTGCTTCAAGTACCACTTCTAGCCTTTGTGATGTATAATTTAAAGTACAACATACACACCTTCTTGAATATATCTTGCTTCCTCATGGTATTTGTGAAATTTTAAACTCTGTTGTAGTTACTCGATCTCTTGATGTAATGACTGCGTTGCCCTTGCAAATTTCGGCTTGCTGCCCACATTGAGCAGCGAAATTCCCTATTTTCGCCTCCGAGCTCTTTGGCTAATGATCTGGGCTTTGATACCATGTGAAAATTCCAAATCGGAATCCTATTGCAACAACTGAAATATATTCTCCTAATTTTTAATTTAATTTAACAAATTATTTGCTATTCGCTACGAAAAATACTAAATAAATCACACTGCAATCTACACAAATAAAACTGTGGAAGAAATAAAATGCTTGAAGCTGAGAAATGCTAGCACACACATAAAATATAAGACAACTAGTTTTGGACAAAAGTCCCCGGAAAAACCCAATGCAGGAAAACTGGTTCAGCAGCTGAGGGTTTTATTATTATGCAACAGTGAAATAATTTGAGTACAGTCTGGATGCCAAATACTGGCGCAATCCTACAGAGAAAATATTGGAAAAATTATCTCGATGGAAATTACCCTCACTCCAAGCAATCTCGACTCTTGACTGGTTACTGAACATCCAGCCGTCCTCCTTGCTCTGCGCAACCTTTGCGTCACCTCTGCCCAATCTGCTACACACTTAGCGCAAAACCACTGAAGATCAAGCCGTCCTGCCCTCTGCTGACTGGGAAACTGACCCTCCGGCACTCTGGAAATACTTTCCGACCTCTGGAACTGAAAACCAACTTCACCCAATAAAATCGAATTGCTCACTAAAACTTCTGCACTGCTTCCTGGAGAAATCTCGGCCTCTCTCTGCAATGCACTCACCGGATCTGGAAATCTTCCTCCGGCTTCACTATCTTTGCCCCTCTCTCACTGCTTCGATTTCTGGCTCTCTGCGACAACTGATTGTTGCTATTCTGAAAATCGATCTGCCAAGAAATCGAACCACTGAAGTGTGTTCTCCGTCACCACATCGAGCTCCTCTTATAATCCTCTGTTGGATCACCAATGACCAAGATTCATAAATAATCGATGGCTAGGATCATCACTGGATTGATCTGTGTGAGTTTCTTGACTATTCTCACCTTGACTTAATACTGATTAATTAACTTGTTTTCCTAAGTTTAGACTTAGGAAACATTAAAAAACTGGTTAATAATCTAATTAGGTCACTTCTAGGTGGAATTTCCAGAAACGATTACTGGGTTCTAGAGATCTCATGTATTCTAGCCTCTCTACAAAGTTTCGTGCCTAGAACCCATCCGATGCTACAAAAACTAACACTTAGAACACCCAAGGATAACTTCCAGATCGCACAAAACCAACAGAAGTTATATGTAGACAGGGGCAGAGTAGAACGACATTTTGAGGTGGGGGATTTGGTTTTCCTAATATTGCAGCCATACAAAAGCAATCCACACTAAAGCAGAAGGGAGATGAGAAGCTTCAACCTCGTTTTTATGGGCCATACAGGGTGATCTGACGAGTGGGAGAGGTAGCTTATGAGGTGATCTGACGAGTGGGAGAGGTAGCTTATGAGGTGATCTGACGAGTGGGAGAGGTAGCTTATGAGGAAGTTGAGGGGAAAGATCATTAGAGAATTCCTTGTCAGGTGGAAGGTTTTGTCTGAGGAGGATGCCACTTGGGAGGGCGAACACATCTTGCAGCATACAACACTACATTTGCTTGAGGACAAGCAACATTTGGGAGGGGAGGAATGTCATGTCCCTAGTTAAAAATTTTGACAAGGAAATTCTCAATTTTGTAATTTTGGCGATTAATATATATATTTGGATAGATAAAATTAGGAGAAATAAGTTGTGGAGATATTAAATAAATTTTGGAGAAAAGGAAATGGTTGAGACTTAGAAAAAGAAGAAAAATTAAAGTGAAGATAAGTTGTGGAGATTACCAAGAATGGAAATCGAATGTAATATTCCCAAATTGGAAAATGACAGTAATACAAGATAAAATTACAACAATAAGGGAAACACCATTAAAACACAGAATTTGGTGCCAAAATCATTGCTCAGCTATTTTATTAATATGCTGGGAAAGAGTACAAATGAGGTGCTGAAAGGATTACACCTAGGCCTGCTCAAGGCAGGCTGAAGGACAACTCAAACCCAAGCAAAAAATCTGGTTGAAAGTGCTTCTGCGTGGCTCAGTATTTTTGCTGCCTAGCCCAGAAATGCTACTGATAGCCGACTTCGGACTGTTGGTTGGGTTGCTTCCTCTGCTCAAAAAATTTCGGGCTTTTAACCCTAAACTCTACTCACCAAACTGACAAAAACCCGTGAAGGAATTGGCCAGATGTTGACCCCGGAATTTCGACCCAATTTCCTCTAGCTCCTCTAGTTGTTGGCTGCGTTAGGATCTCCGTTTGAAGCCTCAAACTTGCCCTAAAAATTCTGCCAAATTAATCTTGGCTTCTCCTCAATAAACCCAGAAAAACTCAGAAAGGGTTCGTCCAAAGCATGACTTCGGAATTTGGCCCTCTTGAGCTTGGCTCACTGCGCTGTTGGGTAAATCGAACCTCTTGATGAATCTGTTGGAAAATGCCTCCAAAGAGCTACCAAAATCCCTTGAAGGAGGTGGCTAACCTCCCCTCCAAATCTCCTGCTAAAACTCCGATGCTCTCCACAATCCTGCCACCCAAATTGAACTGAATTGCGCAATCACGGCACAATCTACTCTACCTTTGTGCAGTCCTGAAGGGGCTACACTCTTCCTATTGTTTCTGCTGTGTAATTCCCTCACCAAAATGCAGAACTCCTCTCTTGAGCGGGCACTCTAAGTCCCCCGAGGTAGAGGTTGAGATCTCCACTTGAAGATCTCATGTGCTAAACAGCACTGCAAACTTGGCTCTTCGGATTGAGCGTGCTTCAGTCAAAATGACTAAGAGAAATAAGATGAATGAATGAATGCCAAATGAGCCTTCCCTTCTTTCTTTTATCCATTGAGGCCTAATGTATGCCTTGGGTCCCACCTTGGCTTGCGCTGCCTCTCCTTGTCCAATAACATGTTGCCTTCCTCTAGCCAATCCCACGCTGTCCTTTTCGTGCCTCTTCTACGCTACCACCTAAGGCAAATTCGACCCCACCACTAGCGTCCCAATTTTCTCATAGGGACTTTAGGAAAAGACTTTATTTGGCTTAATTATTGTTGTGGGTCCCCTACCCACTTTATTTCAGCCCAACATTAGGAAATGCAAAAATAAAATCAAAATTAATATTCCAATTAGCTGACTGCTAATTTGGAATATTAAAGTCCTTCTTGCCAAAAATTGCTTGTCCTCAAGTAATGCCTGAACAAGCATCCTCTCTAGTTGACGCTCCCTCATGGTCACTAAAAAATTTGCTAGGGTCCCAGATGCGCCACTGAATCATCCCTGATCTCTGCATAGCCCTGATATGAAGGGATTCCTCAATACTAGGATCCCAAGGCATCATGTCCAACATGAAGATGTCCCTGCTCCACTCACCATCAGTGAGTAGGGAATCATAATGATATGGCACTGCACCCCACTCATGAAGTTTCCCTACCAAGTAATCCATCCCATGCACTCCAAGATTAGACCCTCGAAGATACCACCTAATCCCTGCAAAGATAGTGTCTTGCTCATGTGAGCTTTTTCGTATATCATGTTGCTGGCCCACCTGCCAAGCTACTAAGGTTCCCCACGCCATCGGAGAATCACTAAAGACCAATGAAAGATCTGCATGATCTCCCCCTATGGTAGCTAGCTCAACCCCAAGGGGTATTGAGCTATAAAGAGCGATGATGATCAACCCCCCTGCCAAACTCAAAGTGGTGCCACCATGCTGATGCTGCGCTACTTTGATTATGGCATACTCCCGACCGTGTGTAGATTAGATCCTCCTCTCTTGAGGCCTAGTGGCGGAAGGTTGGTGAAAGCCAAGTTCATCCTGCCTGGGCATCACCATGATGCCAATATCTACCCCTCCACAGTAACTGCGATCCTATGCAGCAATAGAGAAAGTCGCCCTCACACATTATTTTTCACATTATTGGGTTGGCATATGGAGGCCTCTGAATACCCCCATGTGCCAACCCAATAATGAGCTAGATCACTCTCTGTCCTGACTCCGACCATCACGAGACAGAGTGGTCTATCAATCAGCTGAATCTCTGCCTCCCATAGTCGAACCGACTACATCACAGCTCTTGATAACTGCAGGAATCACTCTGTGCCTCATCTCTAGTCCCTGTATGTGACCAATATAGAGGGTCCATATATCATGGGCAAATCTGATGCATGCTAACTTGCCCTGTGCCTGCCATTGTGTAGTATCGATGACTGCTGGAAGCCACATGTGGCAAATAGCCACCCCCTGAATGCAATCGATAGATGGATATTTGATATTCACAATCGACTCAAGGTATGTGGATCCCTCTTGTTCCGACCGACCATCTCCACTCGGTCTGCCATCCACCCTCTCAATAATGTGCTGATATATTGTCTGGAGCCGAGACACATACTGGGATGCTACCTCGGCTGTACCTAGTATCCTCTGCTCACGCATGGTCTCGACATGCCCTGAGAAAAGAGTGACGCATGTCTCCCTCGTGACCCGCTCTCCAGGCGTAGGCTTAGTGATGAATGATATGCCACCCTTGCAGATGATCATCTCATCTCCCAACTTGTGGCTGTCAAATAGTACACTGACCCAATGCCACTGCTGAGAAGTCTCTCCCCTATTGTGCTGAGTGTCATCCAAATATCTTGGGTGAGCCTCGCGTACCTCGTTGCTCATGCCTAGAGTGCCAAAGGACAATAACAAAATCGATTGTGCCCGTGAGTGATGTAGAAGAGGGTCAGACATGTGAGTCCCCATGGATACCGTCAAGCATCGCTTATCTGTCTCCCCATCGATCCTGGGTGAACTACCCCCAAAGGTATGCTTGATGTCTCCATCCATGAGTATCCCTGGAGGCAATACTCTAAGACCCTGCTGTGCAGCACCATACACACCCTTGCATACCACCAATCATCCATGTACTCCTCGACATGCCACTGCACAGTGCGACATTCCCCTGTATACTGCTCGATACCCCCTGTTACTGCTGTACCACCCTGTAATGTCCCGTGCCTTGTCTGTGTCAAGGCACCAACCACTCCTCGCGTGTACTAATGTGATGTAAGACACTCATACTCCACAATGCAGTCCCACACACTATGGTACACCACCATGCACCTCCATGTCCACCGGTAGTCCACTGCTCAGTGCTAGATGCTCCCACACATCGTTGGATGTGATGGCCAAGAGTTGTGTCTCTACATGTCAGACCAGCCCCAATCGGTATCATCACCTCCACCGTCGCATCACTACACCCACTGATGAATGGATCATGAGTCCAGAGTCCAAACCCTCCCTGACGGGTCCCAAAAGTGAATCTCCCTATGTGTCAGTAGTGATTCTACCATTGCTCCGCTGCGACCTCTGTGCCCCACGCAAAGGTGAAGAATCCTTAGCTCCATACAAGGCACCATCTGGTAGCTTGCCAATGCCACCTCCTCTGACAAGCTTCTTCTAAAGTATGTTGATCTCCTCGTGACCTCGCATACAAATGTTGTACCAAGACAACCCAAGGAAGTTTGCCTGTAAACTGGTTGGCCACTGGAGCTGACTGAAACACTCCTAGCGAATGTGCACGCTCGACTACTAGGCCAGCTGTACCCTCCAAGACGTAGTCAACCGCCCTACCTGGGAAACGATAGGTAGTTCCACTCGGATCCCAATGCTAGTCTGGGGTTCCTGTATTTCCAACGCTTGGAAACTCCTGCTGAACTACACCTGGGTCCACCACCATCTCCATAACCCACTCCACTGGGTACCATCTCAAAATATCTTGCCATCCAACCTCAGCATGTGGATGTTGCACCCTGTGCAACTTCGATCTTCTCATCACCCTATCGAGGTCAACATATGAGATCTGATTAGGTGGCTCCATCTCTCTCCCTTCAATGGGAAGTGGTTACCCAACCGTGCTCCTAGTCCCGTCTATGAATGCCTGAAGGGGTTTGCTCTGAAACTGCAATGTGCCCTCTAGCTGTATCATTAGGGAATCCAACTATTCCCCAATGTGCGCGAACTTGGTTGTTGACTCGGCACAAATCACTCTCATGCCCTCCAGTTCCTCGTTTTGCAAAAAAATAGTCTTTCTTACTGATGTGGTCTTCCCTTCCAAACCTAGAAGGTCGGCCTGAAAATGATGACACTGTTGTGTGCAACCATCGTCCAATACCTCCGTATCTCCTAGTGCCTCATCAAGGGCTAGCCTAAAGGATGGTTGCACACCCTCCTCCATAGACACTCCAACACAGAAGACATGCTCACTACTCAGCTGCATGTGATTGTCATCTGACAATTATGTCATAGACCTGGAGGCCGCTATACCTATCGGCTCCTCAACAACGGTGGAGTTGTCTCCTGACACCTCATCAACCTGTGATATGTTGCTATCATCAAAGAAATTGGTCACAACTCTGGATACACCATCAATGGATACCTCAACAATGGGTGGTGTTTCATCAGCGAGTGTATGCTCAATTGTCTCCTTGCCAACCATGGCCCCTTCAACTACTCTTTCATCTTCTTCCTTAATCCATCTCACCATCCCTGCATAATTCCATAGAATTCCCCTTGATTTGTTCTTGTCTCTTAGTTCACGGAACTCCCAAAAAGAGAGGGACTCTTGAATGTCATGTCTCTATGATTGGTATGCCCGCCAATTTGTTGCCAATAACTCCACATCAGTTGCAATAATATCTTTCCCTCTTGATGTATTATCCACCATTTCAGGCATAGCAGATTTGTTGTATAATTGAGAATGGTCCTCATTCCCAATTGTTGCATGAATCAATTTCTTCCCCACATTAACCATAATTTGTTGCACCCTAATCACCTTATCCAAGGTTACTGCCATGGCGTCTGAGTTTAGCCTTTCTTGGGATCCCATGATTTCTTAGTTTTTTATTTTGGTTGTGTCATAGAATGAGGGTTTCCCACAGGTTGAGCCAAGATTATGCTCTGATACCATTGTAATATTCCCAAATGGGAAAATGACAGTAATACAAGCAATAATAGACTAAAATTACAGCAATAAGGGAAACACCATTAAAACACATAATTTGGTGCCAAAATCATTGCTGAGCCATTTTATTAACATGATGGGAAAGAGTACAAGTGAGGTGCTGAAAAGATTGCACCTGGGCTTGCTCAAGGCAGGCTGAAGGAAAACTCAAACCCAAGCAAAAACTTTGGTTGAAAGTGCCTCTGTGTGGCTCAGTCTCTGCGCTGACTAGCCCAGAAATGTTGCTGCTAGCTGACTTCAGACTGCTGGTTGGGATGCTTCCTCTGCTCAGAAAATTCTGGGCTTTTAACCACAGACTCTACTCACCAAATCCACAAAAACCCGTGAAGGAATTAGCCAGATGTTGACCCCGGAATTTCGGCTCAATTTCGTCTAGCTTCTCTAGCTGCTGGCTACGTTAGGATCTTTATTTGAAGCCTCAAACTGCCCAAAAAATTCCGTCGAATTAATATTGGCTTCTCCTCAATAAACCTAGAAAAACCCAGAAAGGGTTCGCCCAAAGCTTGACTTCGGAATTTGGCTCACTGCACTGTTGGGTAAATTGAACCTCTGGATGAATTTGCTGGAAAATGCCTCCGGAGAGCTATCAAAATCCCTTGTAGGAGGTGGCTAACCTCCCCTCCAAATCTCCTGCTGAAACTCCGTTGCTCTCCACACTCTCGGCACCAACACTGAACTGAACTGCGCAATCACTGCGTAGTCTACTCTACCTTTACGCAGTCCTGAAGGGGCTACACTCTTCTTGTTGCTGTTGCTGTGTAATTCTCTCATCAAAATGCAGAACTCCTCTCCTGAGCGGGCACTTGAATTCCCCCGAGGTAGAGGTTGAGATCTCCACTTGAAGATCTCGCGTGCTAAACAACACTGTAGACTTGGCTCTCCGGCTCAAGCGTGCTTCAGTGAAAATGACCAAGAGAAATAAGATGAACGAATAAATGCCAAATGAGCCTTCCCTTCTTCCTTTTATCCATTGAGGCCCAACGTATGCCTTGGGTCCCACTTTGGCCTGCACTGCCTCTCCTTGGCCATTCACGTGCTGCCGTCCTCTAGCCAATCCCACACTGTCCTTTTCGTGCCTCTTCAATGCTGCCACTTCTAGGCTGCCACCTAAGGCCAATTCGACCTCACCACTAGAAAAACAATTTTCCCTTAGGGACTTTAGGAAAAGACTTTATTTGGCTTAATTATTAGTTGTGGGTCCCCTACCCACTTTATTTCCACCCAACATTACGAAATGCCAAAATAAATCAAAATTAATATTCCACCGCTAATTTGGAATACTACATCGAACCATGGGAAGAATCAAACCATGGTATCAAATCATAGTGTAAAGAAATTGAACCATGGTATGAGGGAGGGAAAGTAACAATAAAAGGAAGGATAGAGCTTCATTTTGATCATTCTAGTTTTGACATTTCATTTTTGATTTGGAAGGTTTGCTTGAGCTACTGAGCCAAGTCAACCAATGCTGCTTAGCACAAGAATTTCCAAGAAAAAAATTCCAACTCTCTTTCGGTAACCTAGAGTGTCACCCTAGGAGAGAAATTTGGAGCTGATTGGATACTTCATTTCCAGAATCTTGTGAGCCATTTCATCTCTGTATCAGGTGGGATGAATTTTTCAAGAGGACAGAGTAGCAGAAATAGAGTTGGTTGGAGGAGGAAATTGTCGGGGTCCGGGGAGATATACCTCAAGAATTTGTAGGAATATCACTTGGAGGAGGACGACTTTTTTTGTGTAGTTTCAGAGCTCAAGTTTGTTGCAATTGCGTGGGATGAATTATTATTCCTTAGTGCTTGTGTAGGGGTTTTATTTGGCAATTTTTGCTGAAACAGTTGTTGTAGCTTTGGTCGGCAAATTGCTATAATTCTCACTCTATCATTTCTGTGTTATTTATCATTCGTTATCAGTAATTTTGTTGGAGGATTTTGGGTGCATGCAACTGTAGGTTTTCTGTTGGTACGCAAGTTGGGTAGTGGGCAATTGCATTTTATTTTTGGGTAATTTTGGGAGGTTGGAATTTTCCCAAAATATTTTTGGGTTTTGTTGGTATGGGGTTGGAGAGCGTTGTCCTATTTTTTCAAAATTTTTGGAGCATATTTGAGGCCTCAAATATCAGTTTTCCTCCAGCGTTAGCTGTAGTGAGTTTTTGGGCAGAGCATACAGCGAGTGACCCTATTTCAACGTGGATTTTTCTTCATTCTCACATGGGTTTTGCATGCTTGCTTTATCAAATCGACGTGCACTCATTCCAATATATTTTGTACCCGGCTTCTCATAAGATATTCAATAAAATGGCTAAGCTCTATTGTTTCTGCTCAATAGTGTTCTAAATTTTCCGTTCTTGTGGAGTTTTCAGATTGCATGTTTATTTGTTTGCTATAGCTAGTTCATGTTTTGATATTTCACTATATTTCTCTAGTTAGAATACTACATGATGTCTAAGGAACTAAATGGAATTTGTCCTGCTTCCATCACTCTTCTTTTACAATGGACTATGCAGAACATGCGAAGCATGATGTAATATCCCCAACGGGAAATAGACAGTAATACACAGAAATACAAACATACAACTATATAGGGAAAAATGTCGGAACTAGAATATAGAGCAAGTACACATAAAATACCAGAACGCTAAGCCATTTTATTAATCTGAGAATACATATATGGGTACAAGAGATAATCAGAATAAGTGCACCTATCCTTGCACAAGGCAAGTGAAGAACCCTCTCAGAATAGGAAATGGCTACAATAGAGACTGCGTCCTAGCTGCTGGAGCAATCTGCCGTAGAAAGCTGCTGCTGCAATGTACTGGAACTAGGGGCTGATCCCCTCACCGGAATGAGCTAAAAATCGGTAGGCTGCCTGTACTCACTGCTCCGGACAAAACCCAGAAACCATGAAGCAAATGCACCACCTCCGAAAAACCACCACTGAAGCCCTCCTCAAAGAAAACACTGTCTCTCCCAAGCACAGCGCAGAGGCTCAAGAAGAATGCTGGAAAAGGGCCACAAATCCCTCTGCAAAACTCTCCAACTGAATAGACAATCCCTCCAAGCTGAAATACGCTGAGGACTCCACGAAAATCCCCCACAATAGAGCTGCACTAACACCAACTGCGTCCTCCCTCCTGGACTGCGCAGTCACTCTATGAGACCCAACTTCTCTGCAAAACGTCCACCAAAATCTCCTGCAAATCAACTGCTGAAATTGAAGGAATTCCTTGCCCGAGCAGGCACTCGAAGTCCCCCGGGGCCAAGGGCGAGATCTCCGACCGGAGACACTCAGTTCGCACTAAACAGTGCTGCAGACCGACTAAACAACCGGCGTGCTCAAGTAGACAGAAGACTAGCTCACAATATCATCAACATATCAATAATGCCAAATGGAGTGAAACCCCCACCTTTTATAGTGCTAGCTCCCTCAAAACCCTAACTGCGTCCTTGAGCTCCTCCTATGCCTGCGCAGTTGCCTTTGGAGCCTACGTGAGGCCTCTCTCATGTAACGTGTGGACCCCCAAGGCTTTCCCCTTTAAGTTACAACGTTCATCTACTATGAAGCACTTTATTTTATTAAAGTGAGTTGACCCCCTCTTTTTCACTTTTATTTATTAATTTAACTATAGGCGGCAAAACTATACAAAAATGAAATATTCCAATTAGCGGTGCTAATTAGGAATATTACACATGAAGCTAAATCCACTAAAACAAGCATAACTCTAAAAATCTAGATTATTTAATCTTCTCCCTTTGGTGCATCATTTCCGTTTCCAAAGATAATCCTTGGACCTTATGTTGTTCAAGCTAGCCCTCAAACTGTCTACCTCCTTAAGATTGTGACAAGTAGTTTTGTTGATGTATTACTTATTAAATTTTTTGTTACTACACCATGGCCCCACATTGAGTCTCATGCTAGTTCACTATTTTAGTGGTTCCTCATCTAGGTTAAACCCACTATCTTTGATTTGGATTCACTCTTCTTTAGGTCAGATTCCTTCCTCCCCCTTATTATTTTCCATTTGTAGCATATGTCTGCCCCTCACAATCTGCCATGCCTTTCCCTTCCTAGTTTCTTTACTTGCACTTTTCAACAAAGGGTTCTCCTTGTCTCTTGGCAAGGAATTTTCTGTTGATGAACCCTTTGGTATCTCTTGAAGGCTATGTGTATTATGTTTTGTATTCTTTTTGGATTATCATGGGGAAGAGGCATTATTGTCATTGTCATTTGGGAACCATATCCCTTTCCACCTCCCCTGTGTGTGCCACATTTGTAATGGCCTTCCTCTCTTTTAAATGGCATCGTTGTCGCTTCAATAGTTTCCGTGCTTTTTGTTTCAATGTTGCTCCAATCCATATTGATGGACTCCCTTTTTCTGTCATGATTTTTTAGATGATGCTTGTTAATTTTCTTTAGGGCTATATTGATGTTTGCTTTGATAATTGCATTTCATCATTTACATATACAATTCACCCCATAACATTTTTCAAATTTACAACATTATTCAACAACATATGTAATTATATAAAAAGAACAACATCATCATCAATGCAGCAGAGAGGAACAGTAGAAGAAAATCATACACACATAGACACACCAGGATTGGTTGGAGACCAAGGCAAAACCCACTATGGGGAAAACTCTTTCAAATTCTTCTTATTATTAGATTGTTATTGCATGATTTAGTAAAGAGAGAGGAGTACAATGATCCATATCTTCAACCAGAAACTTATCCAACAAAATGAACTAAACAATATCCATGAGATGAACCCAACCATGCTAATGATCAAAACCCTTATTCAGGGACCTGTAATCAACTGTCACTCTCTGTGGTCAATTGCTGAACTCTGCGGTCAACGAGCGAAAACTTCGGTCAGCTGAAAATTCAACCTTTAGGTCCCAGTGGCAAAGATGATGTGTCATGCATGCGGCTGAAAGGCTTTGGTCAAAATTTATCCATGACATGCCTGCGACTGTAGTCGAAATTTCTCCATGACATGCCTGCAATTGGGAGTCAAAACACTAAAACAAAGATGCAAGCTTCGAACCCTGCAATTTCGGACCTGTGCCAACCAATCTCTGCGAACTTGCCTCAGACCTATGTGAGCCAAACCAAAGAAGAGAATAGAAGTATGATCCATGATGATGTCCAAAGGAGGTTGAGGGTCACTTGTATTTATAACCCTTCCAAGGGTGTCCAATTAGTTTAAGGTCGACTCGATCAAATATGCACATGTTGGTTTTAATTCAAAAATACACTTTCCCTTGTCCAAATTGAGTGCTTCAATAGTCAAAATTGGTCCTCTCGAAAAGAGGAATCTAGTCCCAAGATTTTAATTTGTCACTAAGCTGTCAAAAATTAACACTCCCTCTTGTTAGTTTTTGTAGTATTGGATGTGTTCTAGCCACATAATTTTGTGGAGAGGCTAGAATACATGAGATCTCCAAAAAATCAGAAATCGTTTATGGAAATTCCACCTAGAAATGTGTCATTTAGATTATTAACCATTTTTTAAATATTTCCTCGGTCTAAACTTAGGGAATATGGTTAATTAATTAGTATTAATTGAGATAAGGTGAGAATAGTATAGAAACTCACACAGATCAATCTAGAGATGATCCTAGCCATTGATTAAGTTTTAATCTTGGTCGTTGGTGCTCCAACAGTGGATTATAAGAGGAAGTCAATGTGGTGATGGAGAAGACACTTTAGCAATGCGATTTTCTTGGTAGATCAATTTCCAAAGTAGAAACAGTCAGTTGTCGGAGAGAGCCAAAGATCGAAGCAATGAGTGAGGGACAGGGGCAGATGATCTGGAAGAAGTTTTCCAGATTCGGAGAGGTAGCAGCAAGAGGGCCGAGTTATTCCCAGTGAGGCAATGCAGAGGACTGCGCGGTTTCCCTAGATTGGCAGTTCGATTTAGCTGAGGAAAAATCTATTCTTAGTTCCAGAGGTCGAGAAAGTCTTCTAGAGGGTCGGAGAGATGATTTCCTTAGCAGAAGCAAGAAGAACGACTTCATCAAAGACTGGTTGGAGGCTTGACGTCAAAGAGACTGCACAGAGCAGCGCAGAGGATGACACAGAAGCTTTAGGATGCCGAGTTTTTTGTAGGCAGGTTGTGCTGGGATTGCTTGTGGAGGAAGTGGTAATTCCCTTCAATAATTTTACCCAGATTTTTCTTGTTGTGGATTTCTAGATTCAAGCATCCAGATTGTACTCAGATATTCACTACTGCTTAATAATATAAAGCAATGTTGATAATATCGGTATTGGCAAAATATCGGCAAGGGTCTAGAAAACATCTTATTGGCAATATCGGTGAAAATATTGGCAAAATATCGACAAGTATAATTATGCATAATATATTCATTTTTTTTTCTTCAGATTTTTAAACATATAAAACAATAACAACACGAAATAAACACATTGACACATAAATATGAAGAAAGCACTAATATATATGATGTAGTAGATGTAAAATAAAAATGATATATCAAAGGCAATACCAAATCTTGTTGATCCTTGATAATTGTCCAATCAAGGACTCAAATGGGGAGAACCAATACAAAATAACATCACATATATAAAATTATCTCATCATCATGAGTTATATATAGTAAAGCTGCAAAACAAATAAAACTAACAACTATCTATGTGAGATCAGTTCCCTCTACCTAGCAGCTATCTTTCTCTCTTTTTCATCAATTGCTTCAAGAGCTTTTTGTATAATTTCCGCACTAGAGACTGTACAAGGTATAACATCATGTCCACGAAGTCTAGCCAGATGGTATTTCGATTGTGTAACCACTCTTGCCATTTTGGTCCCACACAAATTGCATGATAGGTGTGCCCTATTTGTCCCACCATCAACCTCCCCATACTCCCAAAATGGGTCCAAAGATTTTGGCATATTTGCATGAAATAATTCAAATTTCAAACCTAAGGCACCAATAAAACAAAAAATTGGCATTAAACATGCATACACAAAAAATGGCAATAAAAGGGTGCATAAGAAAGTATAAAAAAAATGAAGCTTGCTGTCCAAATACAAGAAAACCGTTGCATTGGCTCATGGGCATGAAAATCATAGCAAATGGAAAAAAACAAAGATCTTGGTAGGCAAAGAGGCAAGCAAGAATAAACCTAAATCTATGAAGAAAATCATTAACATAGGGGTTTTTAAGAACATACCTATTATTGGAAGAAATGAAGTTTCTTTCACTGTTCTTCAATATTTGATCAACAAAAAATTCTTAGTTGATAGTGATAATGGCTCTTTGATCCTCTGTCCCTCCTTGACAACCACCACAAAGCTCTTCCCCTTCCTTCTACAAGCCTCACAAACGAAAGTGACAAAAAAAAGAGACAAAATTCCCTTTTCTAGCCGCGACTTCGGAGTGCTCGGTGATATTTCCTATCGTTGCACGATATTTTGCTGAAGTATCGACGATATTTCAGAAATATCGCAATATTTTTGGGAGAGAAAATATCGCAATATTTTCTCGGCGAAATTTTGGCTCGCCGAAAATATCGCGATATTTATGAATATCGCCGATATTCATAAATATTATCAACAATGACCTTTTATAAAACCCTCACTGCTGCACTAGTTTTCCCAAGTTGGTTTTTTCCAGGGACATTTGTCCAAAAATAATTGTGTCAAATTTTATGTGTGTGCTAGTATTTTCTCAGATTCCAGCACTATTATTTTCCACAACTTTATTTGTGAAGGTTGCGGTGCGTTTATTTTGATATTTGCCGTAGCAGATAAATTGTTAAATAATTAACAATTAAAAGAAATAATACCAGTTGTTGCAATAGGATTCTAGTAGTGAAATTTTTACATGGTATCAGAGTGTAATTGATCAACTGGAGAGCTCAGAGGCAAAAGAAGGAATTTCGCTATTCAGTAAGAGCAGCAGGCCGAAATTCCCATGGTAACACATACCATTTCCAGAGGGCCAGGTTGCTTGAGGAAAATTCGATTTTT
This sequence comes from Pinus albicaulis, assembly GCA_034641835.2. NCBI lineage: Eukaryota > Viridiplantae > Streptophyta > Pinopsida > Pinales > Pinaceae > Pinus > Pinus albicaulis. The sequence goes on along the minus strand of CM076569.1, from coordinate 562,266,986 downwards.
CTAAGAGGTAGAAAAATTTTGATTTTCCAAATCAAGTGACTCCAGAGGCAGAGGGAGTGATTTAGTTTTTTCGTTCAACAGATTTCTGGTTGGATGTAGAAGGTTCACAATAGGTTGCTAGAGTAGAGCCAATGTCAGGTGGAAGAGAAAATCACACACAGCAGAGGGAAATTTTCCTCAGGGAACTTCCAGTCTCGAAATTTCGAATTTTCAGTTGTCGATTGGCAGTAGCAGTTAGCAGAGCCACGCATTCCAGAAATGAGTGCGAGTAGTAGACGAGCATAGGGAAAGGGAATTTTCGACAGTTTTTTCAAATATGGCCACTACAGGCTTAGAGATGAGGATAAGTTGGATGGAGCTTTCAACTATGTCATCTGGAAATCAAGGATGTCCTTCCTTCTAGATGAATATAGTGTGAAAGCCTACATTGATAATATAGTGGAAGTTCCTCTAGATCTAGATCAACTGAAGGAATATAAGAAGGAGATGGAGCGGGCGAAGTGGTTGATCCTTGATGGAGTCCAGGATCATATAGTTTCACATGTAGGTGGCCAAGGGACCACCAAGGAAATGTGGGATGCTCTCTCCACGCTGTACCATGGAACTTCTGAGTAGCGGAAGATGTTCCTGAAGGAGAAGTTGAGATGTATCAAGATGCCGAAGGGGGAAGGTATAGACCCCTTCCTCACCAAGATTCAGGAGGTCCGAGATCAACTTGCAGTTGTTGGGGCAGCGCCTCAACCCATAGTGCTAGTGCGATTGGCACTCAATAATGTCTTAGAGGATTGGAAACTATTTGTCCAGAGTATCTTAGGCAGAGATACCTTGCCAAGGTGGGACAGGATGTGGGCTGATTTGCAGGAGGAGTTCAGAGGAGCTCTGTTAAAGAGCTCCATCAGTGGCAGCGGCAGCGGCAGCAACAGACAGAAGACGGTGAAGGAGGAGGAGAATGTGGCCCTTGCATCTAAGGGTCCTAGTCAGGGGTAAGGGGAACAGAGAAAGAAGAAGAAAGACCTGTGGTGAGCTTGGTTACTATAGTACAGAGTGTCCTCTTAGAAAGAAGGACAAGGAGGAGAAGCAAGATCAACATGCAGCTTTAGCAGAGATCGACAGGTTTTCGTCCAGTTTGGAGGAAGACATCACTATGATGGCCCACATACCTCCAAGAGTAAGGTGGGTGACTTGGAGTTGTAGCCCCAGAGAGCTACATATGGGCAGGGTCCTTGAGGAGTCCACCTCATGGATCAGTGCCTGGCTATGGGGGCCCAAATTATTCAGTCGCAGGATGGATCAGTGGCACTAGATGTACTTAGATACTAGAGTGACAGTTGCAGGGAGTAGTAGCAGTCAGATGCTAGGGAGCACAGTGCAGAGTTGGAAACAGTGCAGGTGGCACATAACAGAGTCAGCAACAACGCAAATTCTTTAGAGACAATGCAGAGGCTAGTACCAGTCAAAGGCTCGGGTGACAGACGCATCATACTAATCACAACTGATTCAACATTTTGGATGCTTTTCAGTGGCAGATGTGTTGCAGTTGCAGCAACAACGGAGTTGCAGTGTTGGCAGTAGTACGACAGGGTTAGTAGCAGCACAATTGTAACATCAAAGTTGTGCAGTGGTTCGTGGGCAGTGGCAGGCAGTCACAGTGGCCAGACATCAATAGCGTGATAGGAGGTGATATAGAGACAAAGTGTTGTAGCAGGGTGTGCAACACTAAAACAAGTTCCTCTCTGAGAGGGAGTGTTTGTTTTTGTAGAATCAAATGTGTTCTAGCCACAAAATTTTGTGGAGAGGCTAGAATACACGAGATCTCCAAAACCTATAAATCTTTTTTGGAAATTCCACATAGAAGTGTCTCAATTAAATTATTAACTGTTCTTTAAATATCTCCTAAGTCTAAACTTAGGGAATATGGTTAATCACTATTAATTGAGATAAGGTGAAAATAGCCTAGAAACTCACACAGATCGATCCAGAGATGATCCTAGCCATTGATTAAGTTTTAATCTTGGTCGTTGGTGCTCCAACAATGGATTATAAGAGGAGGCTGATGTGGTGATGGAGAAGACATTTCAGTAATTTGATTTCCTTGGGAGATCGATTTCCCAAGTAGCAACATTTAGTTGTTGGAGAGAGATAGAGATCGAACCAGTGAGTGAGGAGCAGAGGCAGTGATCCAAAGGTAGTTTTCCAGATCCGGAGAGGCAGTAGCAAAAGGGACAAGTTATTCCCAGTGAGGCAACGCAGAGGATTACGTAGTTGTCTCAGATTGGCAGTTCAATTTAGTTGAGGAAAATTCCGTTCTCTGTTCCAGAGGCTGGGAAAGTATTCCAGAGGGTCGGAGACACAATTTTCTTAGCAAAAGAAGGCATAACATCTTCATCAGAGACTGGTTGGAGGCTTGACGTCGAAGAGACAACACAAAGCAATGCAGAGGGTGACACAAAAGCTTCAGGAGGTTGCGTTTTTTGTACACAGGTTGTGCCGGGATATCTTGCGGAGTAAGGGTAATTCCCTTAAATAAAATTTCCCAGATTTTTCTTGCTGTGGATTGCTAGTTTTAGGCATCCAGATTGTACTCAAATATTCATTGTTGCTTAATAATATAAAACCCTCACTGCTACACTGATTTTCCCAAGTTGGGTTTTTCTGGGGACGTTTGTCCAAAAATAATTGTGTCAAATTTTATGTGGTGCTAGTATTTTCTTAGATCCTAGCGCTATTATTTTCCGCAGTTTTATTTGTGAAGGTTGCAGTGTGTTTATTTCGATATTTTTCGTAGCAGATAAATTGTTAAATAATTAACAATTAGTAGAAATAATACCAATTGTTGCAATGGGATTTCAGTAGTGAAATTTTCACACCTCTCAGCTAGGGAGAAATTCCAATCGTGTCATCATATCATATCCCATGTCAAGAATATCGTTGTCAAATGTCGTCATAGCTCATCTCGGCTAATTCCTGCTTATCTTTTGATTATCTCTGCTCATATGCTAAACATTCTCTAATCTAAAAGAAGAATTTCGCATCAGAGGGGAGTTCAATCTACCACTCTCTATCCATCGGAGAGCCACTGCTACCACTCATAATCACTACCAGCGGGAGGCCAATGCTACGATTTCGGAAATATCTGCTAACGGGGAGCCAATGCTACAACGCAGGTGTTATCACCCTAGTAATTTCTTAAGTTGTGGGATTTGAGTTTTTAGTCAAAGAACACTAGGGGTAACCACAAACCTACTTTGGAAATCTAGGATCTAGCCTTCCTAAATTTCAGAGAGGGCTCTCTCTTTATGATTTAACTTTGTTTTTGCTTAGTGTTTTAGGCTAGTTATGATAGAACAATTGATTTTGGTTTTGAATTGGTTTGGTGAGAAAAAATAACTTAAAGGTAAATTAGGGAGAAATCTACTTGACCATTGGGCTAGTGGAGTCTAAGTCTAGATAGCAGTACTAGAAGGCAAGGCCAAAAGGATGCAAATATAGTCAGGGAAAGATAGATAACCCTCAGAGCTTTGGGTAAAAGGTTTTTGATGAAATGGTGTAGTCGGGACAAAGGGCAATGAAGGATCCTTTGATCCGGACAATAGAGGAAGCAGGCAGGAGTCAAACGGGAGTAGGAGCAATGAAGGATTCCTAACACCGGAAATTAGCAAAAAACATTTACATGGTAACTTAGTTAAAACAGGGAGCAATAAGCTAATCCTGAAGTAATATTCCTGGTTAATCATTAAGACAGATCAAACACATAATGGATTGCATGGAACTCAGAAATGAAACAATGACAAGAAGAGATGCATTTTACTCTTTAACTTATCGCAAGAATCTTGAATTATGATGCCCAATTAGCTTTGTCCAGTCTGCTACTTCGAAATCAACACATGTAAGCCTCCAATGTATCAGCAAAAGTCTATAGTAATCTTAGCAATTTTATTCCACCCTAAACATTTCAAAGACTAAAGTATTTATACAAAATATTGTTTACAAAATATCCTAGAGAGATCTAAGAATAACTCTAGGAAATATAAAATATCTTCACATATAAAGAGGGACAACTGCTTAACAGTTTAGCAAGCTGTCCTCTTATCCAAAAAATATAGAACAACTTAAACTAATCAAGGAGCCTTTATTGGCTAGCTGTCCTGCTTGCTGGCAAATAGGAAAATATCTTTATTGGAGTTGTTTTGACTGACACTCTTCCTCTAGATACACTTTCACGCTGTACTTTCATCCTAATACACTTTGACTCTGTTTATTTACTCTTTTACTGCTGTAAAAAGAACATTTCCAGCAGTAAAAATCAAGTGATTGTTTTATTTTTCTGTTTGATTGTTTCACCTGTATTTTCCTCACTGTTTTTCCTTTTTCACTGCTATATCAAGTCTGTAAAAGCCTGCCATTGTTCTACATTTGGTATTTTTACATTTTTAAGCTTCCCGAAGTTCTCATCAGCATCTGTATACTTGGCAAAATTTGGTTTGAAGACAAACAGATGCTTGATTTCATTTTGAAGAAAAAATAAGTCTTCAATATATTGGAGAATAGCCTTTCCTGTGGGAGAGCCCTGTGGCAGTGGCTTGTTGATCTGTTCTTTAGCATAATCCCTTATCTTCTTGTCATACTCTTTTTGGTTCATCAACTTCTCATTGAAGACATGAATATCTGGAATACCAGCTTGTCTTAGCATATTGTATTTTGTTAAGAACTTGGTTATTGAAAGATTCATGGCATCACATTTTTCCTCTAAAGTGTTCATCAGATTTCTCTTTGTCAGAACCTTCTTGATCTGCAATATTGTCTCTGTCCTATCCTATACCTATAATTCCTCTAGCTCTGCTCTGTTTTTACTATTTAAGAAAGTAATTAGCTTCAAGGCCTGTGTTGGTTTATTTTCTAATTCTTCTTTGGTCCTTTATATTTCAACTTGAGCTGCTAGGAGCAAATCTCTCTGTTCATAGAAAATTGAATTGATGGCCATTGGAGATGAATGGCATCAATTATATTGGCCCAAAGGTAATTTCTTATGTAAGAAATTTGTGCAGTGAAACTCAAGTCTTTTTGAAGGCTTTTGATTTGCTCGTCAAGTATCTTGGCCCTTTGCTCATAATTGTTGGCATTGATTAATGCTGCTTTGTTGGAGACTTTCATATTCTGAATCATTTTCTTCAAACTATTAATTTCATTGGTTTTTAGTGACAATTCCTCCATAGCCTTTACTATTTGCCCTGCATCATCTGTGTGCTGTACCTGTGTGGTTGAAGAATCTGTTGTTGATGTTGTGGCTGATTGTACTGGCACTGCAGTTGCCAATAACTCTTTTGGTGCCAATTTTTCTCCCAAAGTGGAGGCCACAATTGTAGTGATTATAGGTATAACTGTAGGGACCACTGGAACATTAGTTTCTTTCATTGTTTCTTTTTCCTTTACTAATTGATCTAATTGTGTTTACATTTCTTTTATTTGGGCAGTCAGTTTGACAATCAACTGCATCATGTCACCTTTTTCTGTTTGTTCTTGAAGAATTTCCTTAGCCTGAGGGTGCTCACTTTGAGGAAGCTTCAGCTGTTTCCTCAAGGCAGCAATGTCCTCATTTTTCTTTTTAATCAGTATTTCAGCAGCTTGAATATTTGAAGGATCAACTCCCACCTGCAACACTAAGTCTTCTAAAGCTTTTATTCCCAGATCTTTGGCATAGAGGGATGCTTTGTCAAGCTTCATTTGGTCCTGCAGGTTTAAGACTGTATTCCGCATATTTGTCACACTCATGGCCTTTGTCACAACTGTTGAATAGAGCATTTCGGAATTGTGCCTGTGAAACTCTATCTGGTCAAGTTCATGAATACTTTCAACATCTATTTCAAACTCTGTCTTCTTGTAATCAACCACTGTTTTTGGAGTTGAAGTAGTTGGTTGTAGAAAAGACATGATCATCTTGTTTGTTGTATAATCAAAGGCACTAAGTAGCCTGTTCTGATTTCCTGGCTTCTGTTTTAAGAATTGAGAATAAATCTCACTCTTGATTTCTTCATTTTTTTGTTTGATTTGTTTATATCTTTCTTTAATGTCCAAATATTTTTTTCTGCTATTTTAGAAGAAGAAGCTTCCATATTAACCTGTTTCTCAATCATCTAAGTGTCTGGTTCTTTGGCTGCTGTTTGTTCCTTTTCCATCTCTGTTAAAGTCTCATTAATTATTACTGTGGCCTCATTATTGTTGACTTCTGGTTCTTTGACATCTTCAATTTCAATTACTTTTTCCTTTTCAATAGTAGCGAGCTTGGGTTTTTTGTTGTAGATGAGCTTGAATTTAGTCTCTGTAGTAGTCTCTGCTGTGTATGCTCCATCATCTCTGCTTCTTTTATTTGAAGATTTTGGCTGTTTTGAAGTTACCATGGCAAGTGTGGTAGCCATTTTTCCTGTTGGCTGTTCATTGACAGTTGTATCTATCAATGTGTTTGCTCTCCATTCTGTCTGATTTGCATTTTTTTCAATATCTGGCTTAGATTCATGTATGAAAGGAGGTAGTTTACATTTAACCCTTATACTACTTAGAAGACCTTGGGGGTCGTAACTCCAAGGGAAACTTGCCTGAAATTTTAGCTCTGACAATCTTTTTTCTATCTGCTTATCAGCATCTCTATTATTCACAATGAAAGGACCAATCTGATTCTTTAATTTGAATTGGGTTTTCTTTTTGGAAACCATAAAATTGATGGCATCAGAATTCAAAACCTGTCTTAAATATTCTAAAGCAAAGACTCTGATAGTCAAATACTTGGGCAGTTTGTAAGGTTGGAGATTAGATCCAAAATTTCTCAATTTTGTGTCCTTCTCATATAAAAACTAATCTCCGATTTTGCATTGTTCTGATAGCTGTAATATTTTCTTCATTTCGTCATTTATCCTGCGCTGATCGACATTGTACAGTAAACTCATAGCTGGTTGTATGAACAAATCTGAAAAATCTGTATAGTTGAATTCACTGCCTTCCTTTCTCAATAAAGAAGTCCAAAAGACAACTGATAGACGCTGACCCTCTATGTTCATTTTCTGTAATGCTATTGGAAAGTGATTAGCTTGTGAAAACAAAAACAAGTGAAATAAATATGAAGAATATCTGAATGCCCCTTCAGTGGGTAACTTGGTCAATTGGTGATGGATAGAATCAGCTATAAACCTGGCATAGTCAAAAATCATAGTAGGAGACTGACCAGGAGATAAAGTGGATAAAAACCCAAGGATGGATTCATCAGTGAACTCATCAGTGAAGTAACCTAATATGAAGGATAACATTGAAATCACATGCCTAGAACCCTTAGGAAACTTGGAAGTAGAATATGGAGGATTTACTTTTGGAATGTCTACATAACAAGGCATGAAAGTCTGGAAAATATTTAATTTCTTGGGGAAATCTAATCCTAGATACAATTGAGTTAATGCTTCAATGGAAAGGGGCACTGCCTTAGGGTCAAACTGTAACTGCTACATTTCATTGATAGACTCAGCTGTAATAACAAAAAGAATTTCCCTGTCTGCATTCACAATTGCTCTCTAGTTTGGAACGTAGTATTTTTGGCATAGTCTCACAAGGTCCTGGGCTGGATGTGTTTTTGGAACTACATATCTGGGTAGATTAGTTTCTCAAACAGGGATTTCATCTTTGTCTAGGAATTTATCAAAACACCAATTGTGAATCTCTAATAGATTGAATTCCACTACTGGGTCTGCAATTTTATAATCCATGTCAGTTAAGGGGATGGTTTCTACAGTAGGAACTGGTGGCTGAAGAGGATTGACAGATATAGTGGTTTTTGCAGTGAGTGCAGGGGTGGATTTTAGGGCTTTTGCTGCTTCAGACTTAGGAGGTTTGGATCCTCCAGGTTTAACAGGCCTAGAGCCTCCAGCTTTAGGTGTCATTTGTTTCTTGGTCATTTTTAAATAACTAAAGTAAGATTAAACAGTTTGCAGTAGTTGGATTTGTTGAAACATAGGGTAAATTCAGAAATTCTTGTGCAAAGATAGCTTCAGTGATTATTTTAATGCTCAATTAGGAATCTCGGACATGTGCAACAGGTTTAAGACAGAAAACACAGGGTTTCTAAATGACTAGGACTGCAAAAGAGACTTTTTAGGTAATTTGTAGGTTTTAAAACCTTTTCTGACTGTGGAATTGATCTTTCAGGGGTTTTAAACTGAGGATTTGGCTTTTAATGAAGCTTTCGTGAATCAGTGAATTCTGGGGAAAATTTGCGAGAGTTTGCCCTAGTTTTGAGCGTTTTTGGGCAAATTATATGAATGAATTATCTTTTTGCAGCTCAATCGGTTCAGTTGAAGGCTTAAACTGTGAAATTTGCAGGCTAGATTTGGAAAAATACCTTTTTTGCAGGTATTTTGATTGTCGAAAGGGCTTTTGAATGCTTCTGCGGTTGAATTTGAGCTTTATTTCGATTTGTTGGAGTAGAACAAGTGTATTCTGGTCTTGAATCTGGAAATCTATGGTGAAAATAGTCTTTAAATGGGAATGAAAGGCTTAAAACACAGTCGGAGGCTCAAATAACAGTTGGGTGCGGATGAATACACAAATAACGCATATAAATTTTTATAACAAAGGTTTTAACCCTTGCAATAAATATTACAAACGTATCAAGTGCTAATCATATCAAGGCAGGAGGCTTTTTTTTGTTTTCGAATGCAAAAACAGGAAATGGTTTTCGCGTGGGCTTTAGACAGTGTGTGGTTTTCTGAAAAATGAAAGCGATGCAATCAGAGTTCACCACGTCACCGGCGACGGATTCATCAAAACAACCCATTTCGCGCTGCTTTTGGCTTGGGGTCATCGTTTATGTTTCGAGTGCGAAACTCATCGTTAGGCGTTGGATCTAGACGATCGGAGCGAACAGTCGGGATCAATTGTAAAGTTGCGGTGGAAAGGCTGGGTAGGGCCTGAGCGACTTATGCGATGGTGCATGGTTTAATGTAATAAAAACTTTATGAAATATGATTTATAACCAAAGTTTCTTTACAAAAGGTTTAATATATATGTGGGCATATGGTTCAAAAGGGTATAATGGGCGGTGTTATATATATAAGGAGAGTTTATATATATGGGAAAAAAGGCGCGTGAGGCGGGTAGTAACAATGATACGAGCTCTTTGCAAAACGCTGCGTGGATTCTAAAGTTTAGTTTAAATTAAACTTTATGATAAGCTCGGGGAATATATTTTTGTTTAGACATATATAAAACATGCCTAAAGCCCTTTTATATTTTATTTTTATTATATAGTTATAGACTGTGGAAATGTTTATTCACTATAGGGGGCGGGATTTTTACATAATGTTAGTTTTATGCCAAAGGGGTTGTAATTGGGGCTTTTTATTTCCGCATGTGGATAATTACTTTGACATAAAAACTTATAATAGTGGGTTTAAAGGGTATTAATATAAAGAGAATTATATTAATAGGAAAAGGTCATTTTTAGGGATTTAATATATAAATTATAAGTTAATATGACAAGGGACAATGAAATACACCAAAAATACAATTACATGACTAAGTAAAGTGAAAATATCGAAGCAAAGCTTTTATCATTTATAATTTCACTACTTTTAACTAGGATATAATGTTTTTGGAGGGTTTTATGCTTTTATGAATGAAGGGAGTTAGTCAAATGGGGAATTTCATATTTCATTAAGTAAGAAGAGTTCTTTACTTAAGATTTTGAGCTGTGATGGATGAAATGAAAGGTAAATAATGATAATTAGGGATTAATATAGAAATTCAACAATTTCAACTAACAGTCATTGAGCCTTGGGTCCGGTCCCAACAGAAGTCAGAGAAATGCTCTGAGCCCCTTTGACTGAAAGTCTAGAATGCATAATAACTATAAGGGATGGGAAATTAGTTATTTTTGCCCGGTGATGGATATTTACATGCTTCTTCCCACATCTTTCTACCTACCCACTTTAATCTAACATTTTTTCTTTCATTTTGCAGGTGCATTTGAGCTTGCTATCTTGAAACATTTTATTCTTTTGAAAGCATAAAAACTATCTAAATCTACCTTATATCATCCGAGGGCTCAGATTAAACTGATGAGCTCCTCTTTATTCTCTATCTATCTACTGATTAGTTAGGATTAAACTGTCTAACTAATCTTTATTCACTATCTAAAACATGAAAATTGAACACATGACAAGTCTAGTTTACACAGTTTAACTCATCATGGATTATGGCATTTATTGACACTCTACCATAATCATCAGTAACAAAGTAAAAAGTAGTGGCATTTGGACTTGCACACTCTCATGTTTTATTTCTTTTCTTTTGGGGTCTATATTTTTTCTAAGTCCTTTGATCTTTCTTTTAGGACTTTTACCCTTTTTTTGATTTTCTATTTTTTATTTTTTACAAAATATGGGAAAACCATTTGCAGAAAGCAAGGTATGTACATATTTTACATGACTATCATAAGTCAATTCCAAATTATGAATCCTATACTTATAGGACCCTAACAGCAGGAAACTCTGCCAGTGGGGAGACAATGCTACAGCTCGAGAAACTTTGTCAATGGGGAGCCAATTCTACAACTTGGGAAGCCTCTGCCAGTGGGAAGACAATGCTACATCCTAGGAAAGTCTACTAGTGGGGAGCCAATGCTACAACCGAAGAAAATATACTAGCGGGGAGCCAGTGCTATAGCCTGGGAAACTCTGCCATCGGGGAGCCAATGCTACAACTCGGGAAACTCTGCGATAGGGAACCAATGCTACAACTCGAGGAACTTTGCTAATATTCCCAACTTGACCCTTTAAGACTTAGTGGTAGAACACTTGCATTTGTAGCTTGAGTGGGATGCCACCTACCATAAATAGTAAGGATAACGCCTAACTCAAGCAGCCAACACCCATTGGCCAAATGGGTGGGAAAGGCTGATGCCAACTGGGGTATACTCTACATTGACCAAGATAGGAGAGAAACATCTTCGACCCCTATGGGTAACAGATAGGGGTGATACCCTATTGTCCATAGATCCCTCAACCCTAGGAGCCCTACATATCAATTCCTCATCCTGGGAGCTTAGACAGGGGGGAAGAGTTGGTTCATTGTCCTCGATCAACCTAGACCCTTACTTCAGGAGGGTTACATCCATCAATCTATGTTGCTCTCTGTAGATTAGAAACATATCATCGTGCTCATATCTGGTACCTGCTTAATCAATATGATACAATCAAATAAAATATTATATAAAAAATATATATCACAAAAAGGATGCTTTATTCATCCTCCCTCTCATGGAGGAAGCAACCACAAGCCTAACTCTGTCTCATACAACAACACCATCTCAAACTTTGTCCCAACTACATATGTTATTCTTTGCCAGTCAAATTCGACTCTTGTTATCGCAATATATCACTGTCATATGTAGAACCAACTCAAACAACTCTCTAAGGATCATCTTTAACCAAACGGCCCCATAGCTACCCATGCTAGCAATAATGTACTCAACCTCGTACATGCTTAAAGCTATGAACTTCTCATTCAAAACATCATGGCAAATCTCATACTAAGGAAGCACCCAAATGTGCTCATCTCATAAAAAGAAATCCCAAATAGCAACAATATCTTGATTTTTGGTAGCATCGAAAGTGATCTAAGCTTCAAATTTTGTGAAGAGGCTTAGACACACGTATTCCAAAGAACCTAGAAATAATTTGTGGAAATTCCACTCGGAACATGTTTTATTAAAATAATTAATTATTTTAATGGTGACCTAAGTCTAAACTTAGGGAAATTAAATAATTAAAGGGAAATAATAAAATAGAATGTGAATCTTCTAGAAAACACGGATCAAGTCAAGTTATGATCTTAGCCGTTGATTAGAGATCTAATCTCGGTCGTTGATATCTCAAAGAGAATATTATAAAAGAAGACTCGAGGGTCATTTGGAAGATGCACCAGTGCAGATACTCAATTTCCTGAGTAAATCGATTTTCTCAGTGATCGAAGTTTGGTAAGAGAAAATCGACTCATAGGGAGAGTAGTAGGTGGAGGACAGGCATAGAGTGTTCAACAACAATCTGAGGTGCAGGAGCAGGTGACGCAGTGACAGGAAGAGATAATGCAGAGGCTGGGAAGGAGCAATGCTGAAGGGTGACACAGTTCTGCGCAGTTCCCACTCAGAGCCAACGCAGTGATGACGCAGGAGGCTCAGGAGGGTTCTTTTGGGGTCATTTCTCATGTAATATCCCGATAGGGAATGTTCAGCAGATCATGCCTGAAAAACGCATTCTTCAGTTATGATGGCTTCAACTATCATATAATATGTCTGAAAATGCTCAGCAACCAAAAGAAATAACAGCAGCAACCTTTACTCAGCTTTTAAGGGCAAAAAGGCGGGGAAAAGTGAGGATTTTGGCCTTAAAATGAGTGTATAAGGAAATATGCGTAAAATGACGTCTCAAGGTTCTGGGATATGTTAAAATAGGTCAAGAGGGACTTCCATGTCGAATCTCAGCTCAAACAAAGGCGTTTTGCTAAGTTAAACAGTTCCTCCTTCCCGACTAGTCAATAAAAACCTTGATTTCCCAAGACTTTGAATATGCAGAAATTTTCTGAAGCAAGGGCAGCGTATTTTCTGATGGAATATGATGTATAACACTATAAATAATCAGAGAATGAGTTTTAGAACAAGGCATAGGCTTCCAGCAAGGTTAAACAACAGTTTTATATAGAAAACCCCTCAAGATAGAGGTGCCGCAAGACAAAGATTGATCCAGAAACCCTTCAGTGTTTTCTCCAGGAGGCTGAAGCTTATATTTATTATATTAAAGATCTGAAACTGATAAATACATGAAAACAGAGATCTATAATGAGACAAAATGCCCAAAGGGCTCTTTATTACTTTCCCCTTGGGGATTTCAGCAATACATGAAAATGCCAGAGCAGATCTGAGTTTTACTGCAGCAGATCTGAAGAATGATTCAGAATTTCTAAAGCAAACTTCAGTATCAGATCAGAAATATACTTGGATTGGTTGGCCAATCCAAGGATCACCCTCAATCAGAGATCTAACTCCAAAATGATGCCAAAACCCTTGGAACGCTGCTCCCTCAGCAATAACGCAGATTTGGGGAAAGAACTGCGCAGTATACCATGAAGAACATATAGGCTTGATGCCAAGATCTGATAATAAGCTCCAATATCTCCCAATCTGATCCTCCAAAGGAAAGAGAAGCTCTCCCTCTGAAAAACAAGAGAAAGAGGTGGTGTCGTAAGTCACCACGGCAACACCCTACAACACAGTATTACGCTGCTGCAGCAATAACGCTGTCCTGGAGGATGATGCTAAGAAAATAACCTTGCCTGAGCAGGCACTCGAAGTCCCCCGAGGCTAAGGGTGAGATCTCCGCACGGAGACACTCGGTGCACTAAACAGTGCAACAGACGGGCTAAACAGCCAGCGTGCCAAAGAAAGACAAATGTCTCACTCAATAATCAATAATCCAAGAATCCAAGCATGAATCAAATGAGGAGGCTCCTCCATCTTTTATAGTGTTGGTTTCCCTCCAAAACCCCATGTAGCCTCTCTCTCTCCTCCACCTCCTCATCCTTATCCACATTCTCATCCTTATCTGCGCAGAAACTTGGAGAAACTTCTAGAGTGTACATAGGGCCCCTCCTCCACGTGGTGTTGGGTCCCCCCTTGACTCCCCTTAAGTCACAACGTTGTGCTACTAGGTGGATGTCTTATTTCATTGAAGTGAGTTTAGACCCTAGTTACTCACTTTTTATTTACTTACAAACTATAGGTGGCAAAATAAACAAAATAGAATATTCCAATTTGCTGTCGCAAATTAGGAATATTACAGTCCCCCCCGGCAACATGTTGCTTGCCCTCAAGCAACTGCCTGAGCAAGTCTCCTCCTAGCGGATGCTCTCCACCGATACTGCAAAATATGCCTGGGTCCCAGATGTGCCACTGAATCTCCCCTGTACTCTGCATCATCTTGACATGAAGGGATCTCTCAATGCCAGGATCCCAAACTGATCTCTCATGGTACCAGCCAACCAAAAATCCTCCCGGATCCCATCGTCACCATGGCCAATAATAGCCCAAGTCCCATGGCTCGGACTATGCGCTGCCTCTAGCTATGACTGATGAAGACCATGACTCCGGATGTGCTATATCTGTCATGGTGTAAGCTGTCCCATCGACTGTGTACCAGCTCATCACCTCTCTCCACTCAAGGTATGAAGTGAGGAACATCTCTCTCATGTGGATCCTCCATCCCCAAGCAATCATCCAAACAAAATGAGCCACCTCCCGACAAGGAAACTCCTGAAAATCTCCTTCCACCTCAAGCTCTGGTAATGAAGGTGGGCTGAAAATCTGATCTTGGCAAGCATCATAGCTTACCCCATGCTGTCCTTCTCTCCATTCATGACAAGTGTAGAGTGTATGCTGATCTTGGGCTGCAAAATCATTGCCCTCCAATGGCAAAGTGAAGAACAATCCTCCAAAGAAGGTTCCTCCAACAATGAAGAATAGGCTGGCCCAAAACAATTCATCCATGAAGAATAGGACATGTGCATCATGGATCATCCTAATGAGATGTTTGCTGAAGGTGTTACATGAGGATACATAATGCAAACAATCTCTTACAAGGATACAACGTAGTTTCATCCACTGCAACTTCAGAAAATTACATGGCAAGCAATGTACAAGATTCATTACATCTACTAATGGATAGTAAATGGCTGAATATGACAACAAAATAAGACCAAACACTTGCCCATGGCTGTACAATGGATGAATATCAATCTCATGGCCCACCTCAAAAGAGAACAGATATGTAGTAGTGGTGGCCATGCCTCCTCCCATGCTCCCATTAGAACATGTAGTGTAGAAATTGTGAGAATTCTTCCCACTCAAAAACACATCCAACTCATGTGTCTCCCTCACAATCAAGCCTCCCATACAAATCTGATCTATATCAACAAATGGAGACATGATCAGCAGCAAAATGAAGGAAACGCTGAAGGTTACATGTGACGAAAAGAGGTACCAACAGCTTCCCCAACAAGTACAGCGCAGTTTTACAAGTTGCTGCTTGATAAGAGTACAAGGCAAAATGTTTATGTTAAACATGCATGTCTTCATATGATACATGATATAGTGCTGCAAATGAACATACATGAGGTGATAAAACATTTTCCCAAAGCCACAAAAGAGATGGTTGCCTCCATCATGTAGATTGGCCCAATAAAACTCATGGAGCAATATGACAAGCTTGCCCCCTTGTAAAGCAATGCACTTCATAGGAATGGCAAGAGTGTGCAAATCCATGAATGTATAGACAAACTCCTCACCATATGTTGGAAGTAAGATGGTACATGGATCCATAAATGAGTCCTCCATAGTGTTTTGGCATGCTATGAAGAAGAATGAACCATGTGCTACAAGAAGATAATCCTCCTTATGCTTGGAAATCCAAGTTAAGAAGAATATGCCATAGTGATAAACGTCTCTATCATCATTACCTCCTCTAAGTGCAACAAATATGAGGTGATCCTGGGACCTATGGGTTATAGATCCACCATATCTCTGCTGGGCACACTTCATCCATAAATCTCTGCTCCAAGGTGACGATGCTGTGAACTCATGCAAGTAAGCTCCTGTCAATACAAAGCTCTGTTCTTTGACATGCTTCTTGTCAAAGACTCCTCTAATAATGCTGCAACAAATATGGAATACCTCCCAAGATGGAAGTGCTTCCCAATCATCATCAAAGACCAAGGAGATAGTGCCATCTCCTCCTCCTGCAACATCATACAAAGTGTGAGAGCAAATCTGCCCTTGCTCTCCCAGAAACAAACCAAGCACCAAGACATTGCGTTGCCTCCCCATACCTCCATCATACCAATCATGTGATGAAGACACAATGAATGATATGAGTATCATATCAACACCATGCATCCATACTCTATGCTGCTCAATGATGCAAGTATCCCGCCATCTTTCCTTCATCCTCCGACTCTTAGGAAGAGTGTTTTCAAAGTGATGGCCAAACTCTTTCAAGAGTAACCAGCGCAGCCAAGCCTCCTGCTGCCTGGCATCACAGATCTGCAAGTAGCCTCCTAGCTCCTTGCTCATCATCCCCATCCACTCAATCACTTGTGGATGCCTCCTCCTTCTCCTCATTCTGGTACTCCTCCCATGAGGGCTACCATCCTCCCAAATCAAATTACTGATTTTGCACTTCATGGGATTTTGAAATATAAACTTCTCAAGGATCAATGAGACCCTATCAAGAATCAAATAGGTGGTAGGCAAAAACCTCCCATCATGATGTGTATGGCTCAAGGGATGTCCAACACAAGCACGCGAGATGTTATCCATCCGAAGATGTCCTCCATCTTCTATCTGCTCTTGTGAGAAGGGAAGAAAGTCATTGCACCCCATGGTGTGTCGAAGTGCATCTCCAGTGAGATCTCTCCTTGGGATCTCCCCTTCATCCATGTTGCACAACGCAGTGCAACCACGCTGCTCTTGATCTACACCTGGAACTTCTTGCAGGGCTACAAGAGTTCCTTCCTCACAAGTGTTGGTTGCCCCAACTGTTGATGCATGTGGCTGCTCCTCCATGAGTGTGACAGCGTTTTCACAAGCCTCCTCAAGAGGTGATGTGATCTCTTCTTCTTGATGAGAATTGGAAGCGCATGGTATTTCCTCTTCTTTTTCTTCAATCTTCTTGACCTCCTCAACAGTGGATGCATCTTTTCTGGATCTGAAAAAGAATAAACTCTCCTTTTTTACCGTTCCAGTCTTCTTGGGCTTAGAATCACAAGGATTAGTGGATCCCTCATGCATGGGAAGAGGTGATCTTCCAGTAGTATGCTGCAACTTTGAACTCTGTATGCTAGAAACTCCATCCTCTCTGAGCTGACAATAATCTTTGAAGGGCAAAATTGCTTTGAAGTCTTCCCCCATGGACTTCCATTCTCGGAAATAATCTCCAAAGGGTACATGACCACGCTGTTGTGAGATCCTCATATTTTCCATAGATAGCTAGCTCCACAGGCTGAGCCAGAACTATGCTTTGATACCACTGTAATATTCCCAATAATGAATGTTCAGCAGATCATGCCTGAAAAACGCATTCTTCAGTTATGATGGCTTCAGCTATCATATAATATGTCTGAAAATGCTTAGCAACCAAAAGAAATAACAGCAGCAACCTTTACTCAGCTTTTAAGGGCAAAAAGGCGGGGAAAAGTGAAGATTTTGGCCCTAAAATGAGTGTATAAGGAAATATGCGTAAAATGACGTCTCAAGGTTCTGGGATATGTTAGAATAGGTCAAGAGGGACTTACATGTCGAATCTCAGCTCAAGCAAAGGCGTTTTGCTAAGTTAAACAGTTCCTCCTTCCCGACTAGTCAATAAAAACCCTGATTTCCCAAGACTTTGAATATGCAGAAATTTTCTGAAGCAAGGGCAGCGTATTTTCTGATGGAATATGATGTATAACACTATAAATAATCAGAGAATGAGTTTTAGAACAAGGCATAGGCTTTCAGCAAGGTTAAACATCAGTTTTATATAGAAAACCCCTCAAGATAGAGGTGCCGCAAGACAAGATTGATCCAAAAACCCTTCAGTGTTTTCTCCAGGAGGCTAAAGCTTATATTTATTATATTACAGATCTGAAACTGATAAATACATGAAAACAGAGATCTATAATGAGACAAAATGCCCAAAGGGATCTTTATTACTTTCCCCTTGGGGATTTCAGCAATACATGAAAATGCCGGAGCAGATCTGAGTTTTACTGCAGCAGATCTGAAGAATGATTCAGAATTTCTGAAGCAAACTTTAGTATCAAATCAGAAATATACTTGGACTGGTTGGCCAATCCAAGGATCACCCTCAGTCAGAGATCTAACTCCAAAATGATGCCAAAACCCTTGGAACGCTGCTCCCTCAGTAATAACGCAGATCTGGGGAAAGAACTGCGCAGTATACCATGAAGAACATATAGGCCTGATGCCAAGATCTGAACATAAGCTCCAATATCTCCCAATCTGATCCTCCAAAGGAGAGAGAGGCTCTCTCTCTGAAAAACAAGAGAAGGAGGTGGTGTCGTAAAGTCACCACGGCAACACCCTACAACACAGTATTACGCCGCTGCAGCAATAACGTTGTCCTGGAGGATGATGCTAAGAAAATAACCTTGCCTGAGCAGGCACTCGAAGTCCCTCGAGGCTAAGGGTGAGATCTCCGCACGGAGACACTCGGTGCAATAAACAGTGCAGCAGACGGGCTAAACAGCCAGCGTGCCAAAGAAAGACAAATGTCTCACTCAATAATCAATAATCCAAGAATCCAAGCATGAATCAAATGAGGAGGCTCCTCCATCTTTTATAGTGTTGGTTTCCCTCCAAAACCCAATGTAGCCTCTATCTCTCCTCCACATCCTCATCCTTATCCACATTCTCATCCTTATCTGTGCAGAAGCTTGGAGAAACTTCTAGAGTGTACATAGGCCCCCTCCTCCACGTGGTGTTGGGTCCCCCCTTGACTCCCACTTAAGTCACAACGTTGTGCTACTAGGTGGATGTCTTATTTCATTGAAGTGAGTTTAGACCCTCTTTACTCACTTTTTATTTACTTACAAACTATAGGTGGCAAAATAAACAAAATAGAATATTCCAATTTGCTGTCGCAAATTAGGAATATTACATCTCATTTGATTATTTTGTGAGGAATTTATCCAATGTTTTCATAGGGAATTTATCTTCGTCACTACTGATTATAAAATGTACAAGAAGATTCTGCTGAATAATAGAAACCCTCATCTGCTGCACCGATTTTCCCACATCAGGTTTTCTAGGGACAATTGTCCAAATATTTGTGTCATTCATGTGCTAGTATTTTCCTTATTGTTTTTCTCAGTAATTATATGGTGAAGTCTGCATTTGAATTTATTTCGATATTTACTGAAGAGATTTATGCAAATAACTTATTTCTGAATAATAAGTAGAAGAAATAACATCCAATAATGCAGTAGAATTTCAAGTTGAAATTTTCACATGGTATTAGAGCAAGGTTGGGCAAAGAAGCAGGAGGGACGACGTCAAAGTGGATTCGTGGTGTTGTCGTGGTAGAAAATCGTACACCCAAGGGCTTATGCATTTCTTCTGCAGAAATTGTCCAGGAAGAGAAAAGCACGGAGAAGATGGAAGATCAAGTTTTGTCAGAGTTGGCCTCTAGGCTGAAAAAGGAATGTGCGTGCTTATCTAGCACTGCATCATCAGATGATTGGCATATTGATATCGGGGCTTCAGCCCGTATGACTAGAGAAAGAGATCATTTCTCTAGCTATCAAGAAGAACGGATGGACTTCCAAATTACTATGGGAAACAAGTCAAAATGTACCCCTGTAGGAAAAGGGACTATATCATTTCAGACAGAAGCAGGGGAGTTTTCAAGCCACTAATGTGCTGAATGTGCCAGGTATGGGCATGAATTTACTTTCAGTGTCTCAAATTCAAGACAAGGTATATGACGTATACTTTATCAAGAGAAAATTCTATGTCAAGCATCCAAGTTGGAAGAAGAAGGATCAGATTGGAACTCGAAGCAACAGATTCTACAAGTTGCAGCTCAAATCTCCAATGGCACTGATATGCAGCAATCAAAGCAACGAATCAGATCTGAATGAACTATGGCACAGACGAATGGGGCATCTACACCATGGAGCTCTGAGAATGCTCAGAGAAACAGTTACGAGAGTTCCAGTTCGTAGTACCAAACATGATGACGTGTGCAGAGGGTGTGTTTTAGGAAGATACGCTAAAGCATCATATTCTAGGAGAAACATTAGAGCTCTTGGTGGAAGTGAATATTTTGTCACTTTCATAGATGGCCATTCTAGGAAGACTTGGATTTACTTCTTAAAGGCCAAGGATGAGGTCTTTGATCGGTTCAGGTAATTCAAAGCTCTGGTAGAAAACTTGACTGGGAAGAAAATCAAAGTGTTGCGTTCAGACAACAGAGGTGAATATACTGATAAGGAATTCACAAATTTCTACGCAAGGGAAGGCATCAGAAGAGAATGGACAACTCCTTACATTCCGAAGCAGAATGGAGTTGCAAAACAGAGGAACAGGACTATTGTTGGGGTAGCAAAGACAATGTTATATGACCAGGATCTGCCTAGATTTTTGTGGGCAGAAGCATGCAGCACAACTGTATATATCTAGAACAGGACCCCTCACATGTTGGAAATACTGAGAGGGGGGTGAATCAATATTTATTTTCAATTGTTAATTATTGCCAGTTAGATTCTTCACAATTAAAGGCAGAGAGGTGTATAATAATAATATTTAAAGATTAATAAGAACTTCAATCCCCTTTTTTAAATAATAGTATACAATAGATGAGTGAGGGCACCAACCCTTATAATGAAACAGGCACCAATCTGTTGCCAAGCACCAACTTAGACTTTGATGAGGCTCCGACCTCTAGGGCTTTGACCCTATATTCTCAAGGCACCAAGCTTGTGTTTAGGAGCTCCTACTCTAAGGACACCAATCCTTCAGTATTGATAAAAATAAATGATGTACTTTGAATGTCCAACAATAATTCTTCACCATTCATTTCTTCATATGTTCAATTAGTTCCAAAAATGTGCTTGGCTGTCTAGTATTGGTCTCCACCACCAGCCTTCATTGTATTTATGTCTTCACTGTAACAATGTTTTAATCACAATCTAGATCTGAGAATGTGAATTTGAGTTTAGGCCATCCTCCATTGGTGAGTTCCTCAATCTCAGAAAAAATCCTCAATTGACATGAGTTTGTGGCAGTCCTTCACACTTAAGATATAGTAGCCCTTCAAAATCCAAACAACAGTGATTTAGAATTACAACACTGAGCCAAAGCCAACAGTTCGAGTCTTCTCCACAAGAATGATAGTCTGAGTGTGTTTATAGTCTACAGCAAGTCTGAGGAGTTAGATCACCTTCCAAGAAAAATCTGGGCTGCTGTGTAAGGGTACCGAGCTACTGAAGAAGAGATTGCTTCAAAGCTAAGATATCCGAACTACTTTAAGACAGATCACTGCACTGCAACAGGATTACCAAGCCACTACCAAAACAGGACCACTGTGATCATAGTCTGATGCAACAACACTGAGACAAGATGTAAGAATTTAGGCTCTAAACAGGTCCTGAGTCAATATGTTCTGATCTGAAATATGGTTGCCACAGGTTCATTGAAGTTTCACCACCTTTATCACCCTGCCTTACTGTATATATATTCTGAAATGAAGTCCGCAGAAAAAAAACAGTACAACAATCTGAGCAGGATATGTATTTAATTTTTGTTTTAATGTTCACGTTCCTGAAGGTTCATGAGTTGTGAACCTGTTCTGCACCTCTCTGTGTATATTCACTGAAGTTTCTTTAGGGAAAATGAGATTTAAGGCCTTTATTAATACATATTGGATGTAGGACGTGACCTTTATGAGGGAGGCCGACATTAGGGATAGTGCATAGGTCGGCTCAATAAATTAATATATACTTCTTGACTTGAAAATTCAATTTCTCCCTAACCATCGAGAATTTGGAGGCATATGAGGGCTCATTGGAAAGGAAAAATTCTGCTCTAGATGATGGTAAATGTTTCATAGAGAAATTCTATTTCCAAGATAGAGAAAAATAATTCTTAATGTGACTGGTAATTTATTTATGCAGAAATGGAGGTAGGACATAATGTCTTGGGATTCTTTATGGTTTGATTCTTCATCATGCCATATTTATATATGTCTTCATGTAGTCTTCCATCATCTATCATCTAGTCCTTCAACAAATATGTTCATTCATTCATCCTATTGCCATCAATGACAACTTGGATTAACAATCTCCCCCTTTGTCATTGGATGGCAATATTTTTCTTCTCTCCCCCTTTGACATCAATGGCAATGGGTGCCAATGTGCTCCCCCTGTCATGATGCTCCCCCTATCATGCTGTTCCTCCTGAGATGCTGCTTGATTTAATGTGATGCAAGAGCAATGACCCCCATTTTTTTGCGAAGATACTCAAATGCTTCTCGTGGAAGGGGTTTTGTAAAGATATTTGCAATTTTCTCTTTTGTATTGACGTATTCCAACTTGATATTTTGTTCAACAACTTGTTCACGGAGAAAAGGGTATTTGATTGGAATATGTTTGCTCTTTGAATGCATCACCAGATGTTTTGAAAGATTGATGGCACTAGTGTTGTCACAAAAAATGGTAATTGGTTGCTTAGTTTCTATGTTGACATCCTTCAAGGCTTCCTTCATCCATATAATTTGTGTACAACAATCAATAGCAGCTATATATTCGGCTTCAGCTGTAGAAAGAGATATAGATAATTGCTTTTTGCTGAGCCAAGATACAAGACAATCTCCCATAAAGAATGCATTTCCACTAGTACTTTTTCGATCATCCACGCTTCCGGCCCAATCAGCATCAGAGTAAGCTGTCACAATAAGAGTTGAACTCTTAGGATACCAAAGACCGAAATCAGTCATTCCTTTCAGATATCTGAGAATTCTCTTCACAACTACTAGATGGGATTGTTTAGGACTTGACTGAAATCTCGCTACCATTCCCACTTCTTGCATAATATCTGGTCTTGTAGCAGTTAAGTATAGGAGAGCTCCAATTATTGACCTATAAAGAGTTGCATCTATGAGAGGGGTATCGTCATCTTTACTTAATTTACAATCTGTAGTCATCGGTGTGCTCATAGGTGCACAATATTCCATCCCATATCTTTTGAGCATGTCTTTAAGATATTTTTCTTGAGATATAAGCATGCCTGCAGAGGTTTGAGATATTTGTAGCCCAAGAAAGTAAGACAACTCACCAATCATTGACATTTTGAATCTTTTGGACATATTTAGAGCAAATTCATGGCTCATTTCATCATCATTGCTAGCAAAGATTAGATGATCAACGTATACAAGAGTGATCAGAAGTTTTTCCTTGTCCATCTTCATTAGAGATTGCTACCTGCAACTCCCTTTTTGAAGCCTTCTTGTTGCAGATAGTGATCCAACTTTGCATACCATGCTCTAGGGGCTTGTTTTAATCTATACAAGGCCTTTTTCAGTTTGCATACAAAGTCTTTTCCTTCAGCAGGATCAAATCCTTCTGGTTGCTCCATGTAAACTTCTTCTTTGAGTTCTCCATTTAAGAATGATGATTTTACATCCATTTGATAAACCTTGAATCCTTTTGAGCAAGTAAATGCTAAAAACATTCTTATGGCTTCCATTCGAGCTACTGGTGCAAAGTTTTCTTCGAAGTCAATTCCTTCGATTTGTGAGTATCCTTTGCAAACAAGTCTTGCTTTATTTCTGATGATTTGTCCATCTTCATTCATCTTGTTTTTGAATACCCATTTTGTTCCAATTATATTTTTATCCTTTGGGCGAGGTGCCAGTTCCCAAGTCTCATTTTTTTCGATTTGAGACATTTCTTCTTCCATGGCCTTTATCCAATAATGATCTTTGCTTGCTTGAGAAAAATTTTCAGGTTCTATTAAAGATAATAAAGCAACATCATCTTTTCTTGGGGTATTTATCATCCTTCTTCAAGTTTGAATTCCTTCATCTATATTTCTGATGACCTATTCTTCCGGATGATGTCTTTGAATAAACTTGATCTTAGAGGGCGTTTGTGAAGGTTCACTTTGAGGTTCTCCATTCTCCTTTTCTTTTTCAGGTTCTTCTTCTTCACTTTGTTCAAAGAAAAGCTCATCTTCATGATCTTCAATTCTCTTTTCTGGAAGACCTTCATCAATCTTTACATCAATACTTTCCACTATTCTTCGTAGACGATTGTAGTAACATTTGTAAGCTTTGCTCCTAGTGGAGTATCCAAGAAATATTCCTTAGTCAACTCTAGAATCAAATTTTCTGGGTGAGTCATCATTTATTTTTATGAAACATTTGCTTCCAAAAACCCTGAAATATTTTATTGAAGCAGGTCTTCCTTTCCATAATTCATAAGGAGTCTTTTCATTATTTGGTCTTAGTTGAGTTCGATTTAAGGTATAAATTGCGGTGCCAACTGCTTCTCTCCAAAATTTTGGTTGCAAATCCGCTGCTAGTAGCATTGTCCTTGCCATTTCTTGAATGGTTCGGTTCCTTCTTTCAACTACTCCATTTTGCTGGGGTGTCCTAGCAGTAGAGAGTTCTCTTTCGATTCCATGCTCTTTACATAATTCATCAAACTCTTTTGAGGTGAATTCTCCTCCTCTATTCGTTCTAAGACATTTAATCTTAGAATCTTTCTCATTCTCAATGAGAGCCTTAAGATTCTTAAAACATTCAAATGCTTCGGATTTATATTTTATGAAATATATCCACATCATTCTAGTATAGTCATCAACAAATAGAGCAAAGTACCTTTCACCTTGAAGAGTTGGAGTTCTAGCTGGCCCACACAAATCTGCATGAATGATTTCCAAAGGTTTTGATGTTGAGAACTCCTTAGTTTTGTGGCTAGTTCTGGTTTGCTTTCCATGTTGGCATGGGCCACATACAATTTGATTTGGCTTGCACATTTTTGGAATGTCCCTTACTGCATTAATTTTGCTAATGTTGGCTAGGTTATCAAAACTTGTATGCCCCAATTGCTTGTGCCATAACCAACTTTCATCTGTTTGACTTAAATAAAATTTATCTTCATGGATTCTACTGAGAATGTAAACATTATTTGGTGTTCTTACTCCTTTTGCCACAAGTTCTCCTGAGGATGAGTCTCTTATTTCACAATTTTTTGTACTAAAGACAACATTATGTCCTTGGTCACAAATATGGCTAACACTTAAGAGATTGTGTTTGAGCCCTTCTACCAGCAAGGTATTTTGAGCCTTTCGTAGTCCATTGACAAGGGTAGCAGTTCCTTTTCCAGTGATTTTAGCGGATCCACTTCCAAAGTATACATTTCCATTTTTCTTGTTCAATGAGATAAACTTCTTTTGGTCACATGTCATATGTCTTGAGCATCCACTATCCACGAACCAATGATTTTCTTCACTATGAGCACATAGAGCTAGGCCACATTTATCAGTTTTGAGATTTACGCTTTTAGCTTTTTCCCTTTTGAGAGGGAAATTTTGTTCATTATGATCATAATTATCACATAATGAGCAAGACGGATCAAACTTAGCCAAAAGATCAAAGGAATTGGAAGTTTTGATTTGTCCTTGCTCTTTAGGACCACGTAGTTGGTTTGTTTGACCATTCAATCTTGGTGCTTCATTCTTATGAGGATTGCAATGTTTAGCTTGATGCCCAAAGTTTTTAAAATTGTAACAATGCCCAAGAAAAATAGTTTGATACTTGTTGTAGTATCCATAGCTTGAACCAACATTCTTCCTTGGAGTTGCTCTTTCTTCAATTCTTGGTTTTGAGATGGGACTTTGCTCCTGACGAGATGACTTTTCTTCTTTTGGATGGCAAGAGAGTACATCAGCATAACTTTTGGCATTATTCTTTGTACTTGATGATTCTCCTTTGAAACCAATTCCAGACTTGTCATGTTGAGGTTTTTGAGTATTAAGAATGTTGTCAAGAGCTAGAGAGCTTTTCCAACTCCTTTTGACTTGCTCTAATTCTTTTCTTAGAGATACTATTTCAGCTTCACGTTTTTGATAGATATCATTCTTCTCTTTTAACTTAATGTTCAAGAAGTCTTCCCTTCTTTTTGTAGATTCTCATTTTCTTCAATGGCACTCATCAACAAACTATCCATGTTTCTTTCATCTTCCAGTTCTGAGTCATCATCATTTGTAAATTCCATGAATAACATTTCTTTGCTTCCAACATAATTACTTTCCTCATCTGATTCATCATCACTTTCTTTGTGATGACACATATTTCTAGTTGATTTCTTTTTGATGACTACAAATTCATTTTCATCTGACTCACCTTGTTTGGAGAAGAAGTTCTTCTTATTAAACCCTTTCTTTTTGTACATCATCCTTTTAGAGTCCTTTTCATCATCACTATCATGTTTATGAGGACATTTTGCATTGTAATGACCTATTCTTCCACAATTGAAACAAATAAGAGGGTACTTACCTTTTAGCTTAGATCCCCTTTTTAGTCTTCATACAAATTGAGCTAATTCGTTTTCAGTATCAGATTCATCGTTGTTGCAATTCCATCCTTTTCCTTCTTTTGTAGATCTTGAGACTTTGAACGCTGCTTCTTTGAAATTTGGACTCCCTTTCCTCATCTCATAGGCGATGAGAATTCCATGAAGTTCATCCATCTTGAGAGTATCTAGGTCCTTCATTTCTTCTATGGCACTTACTTTGGAGTCAAATCTGTCAGGAAGCGATCTCAGGATTTTTTGAACAATGGTGCTTTCTTCAATATTTTCTCCTAGTCCTTTAAGAGAGTTAACCACTTTAGCTACTCGGAGGAAGTATGATGCAATATCTTCTTCATCATCCATTTTCAGACTCTTGAATTGTCTTCTATAGGTTTGATGCTTTGCCTTCTTAACTTTGGAGTCCCCATCATATAGAGAAACCAACTTATCCCATACTTCTTTGGCTGAGTCACAGTTCATGACTTTCGTAAATTTGGAATCGGTAATTCCACTAGTGATGGAGTTTAAAGCTTTAGCATTAGCTATGTAGGCTCTTATTTCATCTGGATCAGTTGGAAAACCAGAGGGAGCTTTGTACCCATCCAAAACAGAGTGCCATACTTCAGGGCCAAGAGACATTAGAGAGTAGGACATCCTCTTTTTCCAAAAACTAAAATTTGTTCCATCAAAGACAGGTTGTTTCCCTGTTGCTTCTATGTTCTTCATTGTGCCTAAGAATCCTTCTTCCAGTTGTTAGGTTGATAATGAAGAAGCTGGCTCTGATACCAATTGTTGGAAAAACTGAGAGGGGGGTGAATCAATATTTCTTTTCAATTGTTAATTATTGCCAGTTAGATTCTTCACAATTAAAGGCAGAGAGGTGTATAATAATAATATTTAAGGATTAATAAGAACTTCAATCCGCTTTTTTAAATAATAGTATACAATAGATGAGTGAGGGCACCAACCCTTATAATGAAACAGACACCAATCTGTTGCCAAGCACCAACTTAGACTTTGATGAGGGTCCGACCTCTAGGGCTTTGACCCTATATTCTCAAGGCACCAACCTTGTGTTTAGGAGCTCCTACTCCAAGGACACCAATCCTTCAGTATTGATAAAAATAAATGATGTACTTTGAATGTCTCCAACAATAATTCTTCACCATTCATTTCTTCATATGTTCAATTAGCTCCAAAAATGTGCTTGGCTGTTTAGTATTGGTCTCCACCACTAGCCTTCACTGTATTTATGTCTTCACTGTAACAATGTTTTAATCACAATCTAGATCTGAGAATGTGAATTTGAGTTTAGGCCATCCTCCACTGGTGAGTTCCTCAATCTCAGGAAAAATCCTCAATTGACATGAGTTTGTGGCAGTCCTTCACACTTCAGATATAGTATCCCTTCAGAATCCAAACAATAGTAATTCAGAATTACAGCATTGAGCCAAAGCCAACAGTTCGAGTCTTCTCCAAAAGGATGATAGTCTGAGTGTGTTTATAGTCTACAACAAGTCTGAGGAGTTAGATCACCTTCCAAGAAAAATCCGGGCTGCTGTGTAAGGGTACTGAGCTACTGAAGAGGAGATTGCTTCAACGCTAAGATATCCGAACCACTTTAAGACAGATCACTGCACTGCAATAGGAATACCAAGCCACTACCAAAACAGAACCACTATGATCACAGTCTGAAGCAACAGCACCGAGAAAAGATGTAAGAATTTAGGCTCTAAACAGGTCCTGAGTCAATATGTTCTGATCTGAAATATGGTTGCCATAGGTTCACTGAATTTTTACCACCTTTATCACCCTGCCTTACTGTATATATATTCTGAAATGAAGTCCGCAGAAAAAAAAAAAACAGTACAGCAATCCGAGCAGGATATGTATTTAATTTTTGTTTTAATGTTCTCCTCCCTGAAGGTTCATGAGTTGTGAACCTGTTCTACACCTCTCTGTGTATATTCCCTGAAGTTTCTTGAGGGAAAATGAGATTTAAGGCATTTATTAATACGTATTGGATGTGGGACGTGACCTTTATGAGGGAGGCCGACATTAGGGATAGTGCATAGGTCGGCTCAATAAATTAATATATACTTCTTGACTTAAAAATTCAATTTCTCCCTAACCACCGGGAATTTTGAGGCATGTGAGGGCTCTTTGGAAAGGAAAAATTCTGCTCTAGATGATGGTAAATGTTTCATAGAGAAATTCTATCTCCAAGATAGAGAAAAATAATTCTTAATGTGACTGGTCATTTATTTATGCAGAAATGGAGGTAGGACAGAATGTCTTGGGATTCTTTATGGTTTGATTCTTCATCATGCCATATTTATATATGTCTTCATGTAGTCTTCCATCATCTATCATCTAGTCCTTCAACAAGTATGTTCATTCATTCATCCTATTGCCATCAATGACAACTTGGATTAACATCACAGAGCATTGGGCAACACAACCCCCGAGAGTGTATTCACAGGGGTGAAGCCGGAGGTAAGTCACCTCAGGATTTTTGGGAGTGTGGCATATTGTCATGTTCTAGATGAGAAACAAAACAAACTAGTCCAGACTATTGAGAAAGGGTATCTCATGGGATATAGTGAAATATCCAAGGCATACAGAATCTACATTCCAGGTAACAGGAAAGTAGTAGGAGGAGGGATGTGAGATACATGGAGGATAGAGTCTTCAGAAAATCCAGTGAAATGCCTACCGAAGAACAGTCTGAGGATGTGCCTCCTGTCTAGCGACAACTAGGAGAGGATCCAACAGATGGACAACCATGAAGATCTAGCATTGTGACTAGTACTAATATTTCTTCGAGAGAAGAAAATCTAGGTAGCTCACAGTTGATGGGACAACGAGAGGAAGAAATGAATGAGTTGACCACTACCAGTAGCAAAATCAACAGAGGCATGACAGACACTGAGGGACGCATAAGAGTTTGTTGGAGCTCCTAGAACCGAGAAAAGGCAAAATAGACAGGCTGACAGATATGAGGCATTGGTAGCATGGGTTGATGAACCCTCTAGTGTTCAAGAAGCGATTCAGCACCAAGTCCGGGTGGATGCTATGGTAGAGGAGTACAATTCTATCATGACCTATGATGTTTGGGAAGTTGTACCTAGACCATAGGACAGGTTAGTTGTAGGTTCCAGGTGGATCTACAAGATTAAATATGCTGCAGATGGCACCGTAGAGAAGTACAAGGATAGGTTGGTTGCTAAGGGGTAAGCTCAGAAAGAAGGAATATACTATGAAGAAACCTTCGCCCATGTAGCCAGATATACCTCTATCAGATCCATTATATCCCTTGCAGCGCAGATGGGATGGGAGATTCACTAGATGGACGTCAAGACTGCATTCTTGAACGGGGTGATAGAAGAAGAGGTTTACATCGAACAACCATAAGGCTTCGAGACACATGAGAAGAAAACTCATGTATGCAGACTAAAGAAAGCCCTGTATGGACTCAAATAGGCTCTGAGAGCATGGTATGGTCGGATTGATAGTTACTTGCAGCAGATGGGATTTGTCAAGTGTGACGCTGACCCCAATCTCTACTATCTCACAATAGAGAATGAGCCACTGATTTTGGCATTGTACGTAGATGATTTATTTTTGACAGGATCATCTAGGCTCATCAAACACTGCAAGAGGAACCTGGCAGAGGAACTCGACATGAAGGATTTGGGGCTGATGCACTCTTTTTTGGGAGGATGCTTCAGGATTAGAATAGTATGTAAGAGGCATATTGTTAGAGAACTTTCCTCGCTAAGAGGGAGTGTTTAGTTTTGGTAGCATCGGAAGTGCTCTTAGTCTCAAATTTTGTGAAGAGGCTTAGACACACGTACTCCAAAGAACCCATAAATCATTTGTGGAAATTCCACTCGAAACATGTTTTATTAAAATAATTAATTATTTTAATGGTGACCCTAAGTCTAAACTTAGGCAAATTAAATAATTAGAGGGCATTAATAAAACAGAGTGTGAATCTTCTAGAAAACACGAATCAAGTCAAGTTATGATCTAAGCCGTTGATTAGAGATCTAATCTCGGCTGTTGATATCTCAACGAGAAGATTATAAAAGAAGACTCGAGGGTCATTTGGAAGATACACCAGTGTAGATACTCAGTTGCTCGAGTAAATCGATTTTCTCAGTGGTCGAAGTTTGGCAAGAGAAAATCAACTCAGAGGGATAGTAGGTTGAGGATAGGCAGAGAGGGTTCAACAGCAATCTGGCATGCAGGAGTAGGTGATGCAGTGCCAGGAAGAGACAATGCAGAGGCTGGGAAGGAGCAATGCAAAAGGGTGGCACAGTTCTACGTAGTTCCCATGCAGAGGCAGCGCAGTGATGACGCAGGAGGCTCAGGAGGGTCTTTTCGGGGTCATTTCTCATCTGATTATTTTGTGAGGAATTTATCCAGTGCTTTCATAGGAATTTCTCTTTGTCACTGTTGATTGTAAAATGTACAAGAAGATTATGTTGAATAATAGAAACCCTCATCTACTGCACTGGTTTTCCCACATTGGGTTTTTCAGGGGACAATTGTCCAAATTAGGTGTCATTCATGTGCTAGTATTTTCCTTATTGTTTTGTTTAGTAATTATATGGTGAAGTTTGCATTTGAATTTATTTCGATATTTAGTGAAGAGATCTTTGCAAATAACTTATTTTTGAATAATAAGTGGAAGAAATAATATCAGATAATTCAGTAGAATTTAAAGTTGAAATTTTCACACAGTACATCTATGTAGTCACATATCATAGGAATAATATTTCATCTTAAACTCGGTGGCCAACTCCCTCTTACTCTTGATCATCAGTGGCTCACTACCTGTAAAGAATAATTCATCAACATATAAACCCAAAATCAATGCATACCTTGGACCAACTTACAGGAATGGATCATAACTGCTTCCAGGCTTCAACAACTCTCTATCCATAGAGTGCTTTCTTAGAAACTTCCATGTCACAATAGTGATGTGAGGGTATTAGGGCTACTTTTAATTGAAAATGGAAATTATGTAAAAATGATGAGTAGATAGAGATAAACCCATACAAAAGCTAAATACATTGTTTTGCAAAAGGAAAAGGATAAAAGAGGAGGGGTGTAATAATCTAACTAGAAAAATACAGTGAAATATCAAAACATGAACTAGCTACAACAAACAAATAAACATATAATCTAAAAACTTCACAAGAACAACAAATTTAGTACACTATTTAGCAAAAATAATAAAGCTGAGCCATTTTATTGAATATCCAATGAGAAGTTGAGTACAAAATATAGTGGAATGTGAAGAAAACTCCACGCTGAAATGGCTCAATGGTTGTACGCTCGCGGCTCGACCCATAAATTCACTGTTGTTGTTGCTAGAGGGAAATTCATATTTGAGGCCTCAAATCTGCTCCAAAAATTTTGAAAGATTTGGACAATGCTCTCCAACCCTGGACCAACAAAACCCATAAAGATTTTGCGCTAATTCGAACTTCCCAAAATTACCCAAAAATCAAGTGAAATCACGTACTGCCCAACCCTTCGTCCAAATCTATATTTGATCCACCCAAAATCCTCCACAAAAATAACTGAGAAACCACTGAAAGATGGCGCTAAAATGATAGAGTGAAATTTTAGCTATTTCTCGACACAAGGTTGCAACAACTGCTTCAACGAAAACGACCCAGAAAACCCCTAGGTAGGCCCTAAGGAAGAATAATACAACCCACATAAATATCCTACAAGTTCTCAAGTTAAATCTCCCTATTAATCTCTTCTTCCAAGCAACTCTACTTCTGCTACTGTGTCCCCCTTAAAAACTCGTTCCACCTGTTGCGGAGTGTGAAAATATCTGAATACACGAATGCATAAATCCTACAATAGTATCATGGTTTACTTCTCCTACTTGTGATTAAATTATACAAGTTCCTTCCAGAAAATATTCAGAAAATACCGAAGTAAACACAACTAACAACCTACACACATACAGATCTTTTATTGAATATTACACTCATTCATCAAAGTGACACACAGATTTTTCAGACAACAGTCCTCGGAAAAACCCAATGCGGGAAAACCGGTGTAGCAAATATGAGGGTTTATTATTATTAAGTAGAATCTGAGTACAACAAATCTGGGCACCCAACTGGTTAACCCGCTAGAGAAAATAATAGAGCTGTAGTAATACTTGCTGTTCTGAGACCAAAAGCTTAACTGATCCACACCCTCAAACAGGATTTACAAGACTCAGCTAATTTTTGGCCCTAGAAACCTTAGTGCTGCCCCTAAAGCCCGAGCATCAGCCCTGCTAGGCTCTGCGTGCCACTGCGCTGCTCAGAAGGGGATTGTGTAACCCCAAACTAGATGATGCAGTCCTGACGCTACACTGGAAGGCCTCTGCGTAACCCTGGTGGCCTCCTGAAGCTGTAGCGCTGCCCCTCCTGGGCCTACGTAGCACTTGCGTAGTGGCTGAAGCCTCTACGCTGCGCAATTGCTAAGTAGTTGCTACTGCTGCTGCTGCCCTTGCTTCTCTACGTTGCTCCTGAATGCTGCTCCTCTGCCTCTTGCTGACTCTTGCCTCCGGGATTAGATCATTCCCTTAGCCAATACTACCCCTCGCTGCAGAAAACTCTTTTGGAAATTCTTAGCAAACCTGCCCTAGAATTCCAGCTCAGTCTTTCAGCTTTGCCTTCGTGTGTGTGTGTCCAACTGACCCTCAAGCCTTTCTCTTATACTTTTTCATTGAACACATCAACGACCGTGATTTAATCTCTTATTAATGGCTAAGATTAAAAGACTGCTTGATCTGCGTCACTTAGAACATTTCATCACATGTGTTTAATTTATTCACCTTAATTTTTCTAATTTCCCAAGTTAGACTTAGGGTCCTCATTAAAAAAAATTAATTATTTGAATAACTTCAACACCAGAGGAAATTTTTCCAAACACTTTCTGTGTTTTGGAGGTGATGTGTTTCTTAGCCCCTCCACAAAGTTTCAGGGCTAGAGCACATCCGATGTTACCCCAATACAGAAAATATCAACACTCCCTCTTAGCACGGAGTGTGCTGTAGCAATACATCCACACCATGTATCACGAGATCTTGTCATTCGTCTTTGCGCTGTTGATGCTTGGCCTGCTGCCCTCTATCCACTACGTTGCTACTCTTTGTACTGCTGCCCATGTCACTGCCACTGACACTGCCACATTTGTACTGCAGCTCCCTCTCAACTCGCTGCATCTTGTTGCCCATAGCACTGCCACTGCTCACTGCTGCGCTGCAACTCAGTTGCCGAGAAGTAAGCAACTGAAAGACTTCTGCCCAATCGTTGACAGACAAGTCAGGCTGCATCCCATCACTGAAACTTCCTTGGATGCTTCTTTATGTCGTCCTTCTGAAGTCACTGCGCTGCTATAGCTCTGCATTGCACGAGCACTGCCTCTTTGTGTTGCTGAAGTCCCATCAGCCTCTGCGCTGCTGCCTCTACGCTGTTGTTGCCTCTGCACTACGCTGCTCACTCTATAGCATCTCTGCACTGCCCTTTGCTTCACTGTGAACTTCTGCATCCATCTTCTTGTCTCGCTACCATCTTCAGGCTCCCGTAGCTCCTATGTGATCCAAGAGTAGGGCTAACTCAAGGATCCTGCCATTTTGACTTGTAGCTGCTCTACAGATGCATGTCACCCCACTTACGTGGCTCATGAGCACTCATGGCTACATCATCATCACTCCCATCATCCTTTGCTGCTGCAGCCTTGGAATCAGAAGCTCCTTTGTCCTTCTTCTTAGGACAAGTGCTGGCGAAGTGTCCAAGTTCGCCACAGTTAAAGCACCCTACCTTGGATAGGTCCCTCTTCTTCTTCTCTAGATGCCTTCGTTCCTTTGATGCAAGGGCTGAATCATCTTCCTCTTCTTTCTTCACCCCGAATGTTCCGCTGTTGCTGTTTTGCCTCTTGGTGATTCTCCTGATCTCCTCTTGGCGAAGGATTGCCCACATGTCTGCCTAGGATGGTAACGCTGCCCTGCCTAATATGATTTGGACAAACGTTTCCCACTCCTCGATGATTGCATTCAGGGCAATCCTTACCAAGAGCCCTTCGTCTGGAGGTGCACCATGGCAATCAGTTGATTCCGGAGAGTCTGAAGTCGGAAAAGGAAGGGATCTACCTCCTCACCCTTTTGCATTTGGAATAGCCTCATCTAATTCTCTAGAAGCATCTTTCGTTTAACGGAGCTTCCCTGATACATCGCTTCCAATGCGGTCCACATCTCATTTGTCGTCTTCTTTCCAGCAATGTGTGGGAAAACATGATCCTTAACTCCGTCCATGATCAAACACTTAGCCTGCGCTTGATTTTGATTGAATTTCTTCAGAGGATTAGGATTTGTAGGCTCAAATAGGACATTCTCCGCATGGTTCTTGATGCCGTACTCTTCCAGGACTGATAGGATCTTGGCCCTACAGATGACGAAGTTGGACACATCGTCCAACCTGTCGTGATCTCTCAGCCTATGAGAAGCCATCTAGCTCAAATCTAACGGAACCAGTACTCCTCTCCCTCTTTTTGTTGCAACACAGAAACGCTGGATCCAAGATTCTTGGTGACTAGAAACCCTCTAGTAGTTGCTCCTTTTGAAAACTGATTTCCTTCCTCGAAATATTCAGTCGAAAACAATCAGACAGTTCTCTCTGATATTCCTGATCCGTTCTCAGATCTGTTTGGTTCAGATCTGCTGAGTGATTGTCTTCCTCCCGCTCTTTTTTGACTTAGCTAGGCATAGTTCTGCATTGACAGAATCTCCACCACACCAGCGCTGCTGAAGAATTGAAGCATTGCTTCCGGATCTTGGCAAACAGACAAAAAGATTGGATTGCGTCTCTCTAGCTGGCCTCTACGTGAGTAGCCTGGCCCAACGTAGCCTCTGCGTTGCTCAGAAGTGGACTACGTAACCCCAGACTGGGTGATGCAGTCCTTATGCTGGCTTGGATAGCCTCAACGTAAGCCTTACAACCTTTTGAAGCTGTAGCGCTGCCCCTCTCTAGGTATGCGTCCTCTTGCTGCTGAGTTTCCCTCTCTGGATCTCTGCGGCTTCTACTGCTACCCCGCAAAAACATATTCTTCAGTTGATTTGCTGGAGATTTAGCTTGATCTGCAATTGCTCTGATACCATGTGAAAATTTTTGAATACACTAATGCAAAATTCCCACTGTAGTATCATGGTTTACTTCTCCTACTTGTGATTAAATTATACAAGTTATTTCCAGAAAATATTTAGAAAATACTGAAGTAAACACAACTAACAACCTACACACATACATATCATTTATTGAATATTACGCTCATTCATCAAAGTGACACAGATTTTTTGAACAATAGTCCCTCGAAAAACCCAATGCGGGAAAACCGGTGCAACATATATGAGGGTTTATTATTATTAAGTAGAGTCTGAGTACAACAAATCTGGGCACCCAACTGGTTAACCCGCCAGAGAAAATAATAGATTTGCAGCAATACCTACTGTTTTGAGACCAAAATCTTAACTAATCCACACGCTCAAATTGGATTTACAAGACTTAGCTAATTTCTGGCCCTAGAAACCCCAGCGCTGCCCCTAAAGCCCTAGTGCCAGCCTTGCTAGGCTCTGCGTGCCCCTGCGCTGCTCAGAAGGGGACTGCGTAACCCCAGACTGGGTGACGTAGTCCTTACGCTGCCTTGGAAGGCCTCTGCCTAGCCCTGGTGGCCTCTTAAAGTTGCAACACTGCCCCTCCTGGGCCTGTGTAGCGGCTGAAGTCTGTGTGCTGTGCAGCAGCTGCTGCTGCCCTTGCTTCTCTGCGCTGCTCCTCTGACTCTTGCTTCGGGATCAGATCATTCCCTCAATCAATACTACCCCTCCCTATGGAAAGCTCTTCCGAAAATTCTTAGCAAACCAACCCTAGAATTCCAGCTTAGTCTCTCAGCTATGCCTTCGTGTGTGTGTGTCCAACTGACCCTCAAGCCTTTCTCTTATACTTTTTCGTTGAATACATCAACGACCATGAATTATCTCTTATCGACGACTAAGATTAAAAGACTGCTTGATTTGCGTGACTTAGAAAATTTCATCGCATGTGTTTAATTAATTCATTTTAATTTATCTAATTTCCTAAGTTAGACTTTAGGGTCCTCATTAAAAAAAATAATTATTTGAATAACTTCAACACCAGATGAAATTTCTCGAAACGCTTTCTGGGTTTTGGAGGTGATGTGTTTCTTAGCCCCTCCACAACTTTTTAGGGCTAGAGCACATCTGATGCTACCCCAATACACAAAATCTCAACACGGAGATGAAATGGCTCACAAAATTTAGGAAAATAAGTATCCAATCAGCTCCAAATTTCTCTCCTAGGGTGAAACTCTAGGTTCACCAAAAGAGAGTTGGGATTCTCTGCGTGGAAATCCCTATGCTAAGCAACACTGGTTGATTAGCTCAACAACTTAAGCAAACCTTCCAATTAAGAAATGAAATGCCAAAACCAGAATGATCAAAATGAGGCTCTAACCTTCCTTTTATTTTTTCTTTCCCTTCTTCATACCATGGTTCAATTTCTTTCACACTATGATTTGATACCATGGTTTGATTCTTCCAATGGTTCGATTTCCATGCTTGGTAATCCCTACATGGCCCATGAAAACTATGTTGAAGCTTCTCAGCTCCCTTCTGCTTTAGTGTGGATTTCTTGTTTGGCTGCAATCTCTGGAAAACCAAATCTTCCACCTCAAAATGTCGTTATACTCTGCCCCTGTCTACATATAACTTCAGCTGGTCATGTGCCATTTGCAAGTTATCCTTGAGTGTTCTAAGGATATCTTGGCTCTCCTATATCCAATCTTTGGCCCCTAGAGCTCTGCTATCTGTAAAACCCATATAAACAAAAGTTAGTGCATAATAACCATATAGAGCACTAAAGCGTGTCATACCTATGGACATATGGTATCTGGTATTGTGGCAATACTCCCCAAGGTGCAACCACTTCACCCACGCTCTCTGCTATGCAGTCACATAATTGCGTAGATATACCTCCAACCACTTATTCACTATCTTTGTTTGCCCATATGTCTGAGGGTGATAGCTAGTGCTGGGAGTCAACTCTGTGCCCACAAGGTGAAATAACTCCTGCCAAAATCCACCCATAAATTGTCTTAGGCAGCCCATGCAACCTAAACACCTCCTAGAAAAACAACTCGGCCACCTGTGAAGCTGAGTATTGAGTTGGAATAGAGAAAAATTGTGCAAACTTTGTTAGCATGTTAACAACCACAAAGGTGCAATCTCTCCCTTGCACTGGGAGAAAACCTGTGATAAAATCCATTGATATGCTCTCCCACTTCCTCTGAGGAATAGGAAGAGGCTGTAGCAATACTTTCGGGTGTGTGTGCTCTCCCTTGTTCCTATGGCATGTATCACACTCCCTAACATGCTTCAAAACATTCTCCTTTAGACCCCTCCAAGTGAAATTCTCCCTAATGGTCCGATAAGTCTTGTAGAATCCCTGATGCCCTGCCAAAGGTGAGTCATGAACTGCGTGCAAGATCTTCTCCATCAGCTGTGAACGTGGTACCAAATAAATCCCGTCTTTGTAGTAGATAACACCATCCATCACTTGGTACGTGTCATCGCCATGAGTACCATCCAAGATCTCACATGCTTGTCGATCCTTGGAGTACTCCACCAAAAGATGCACCTTCCAATGTTGTATGATATCCATCTAAGAAAGTGTTGCGGGCCTCCATGATAATGCATCAACTACTATGTTATGCTTGCCCTTGACATACTCAATCTCAAAATCATATGCTTGGATCTTACCGACCCATTTCTGTCATCTCTTTTGCAAGTTCTGCTGCTCCAAGAAAAAATGAAGACTATTGTGATCAGTCTTAACCTTGAACCTGTTCCCCACTATTTATTTCTGAAACTTAGCCAACACATGCATGATTGCTAGCATCTCTTTGTCATATATGGGATACAATCTCTCATGTGGCTGAAGTTTTTGGCTCTCAAAGGCTATGGGGTGACCTCCTTGTGACAAAACTACTCCAATGTCTTCTCTCGATGTATCACACTCCAAAAAAAATGAGAGTAAAAAATCAGGAAGGGCCAAGACAAGACAACTACTTATCACCCTCTTGAGGCGCTCAAAAGCTTCCTGCGCCACATCAGTCCACTCAAAAGCCCCTTTCTTCGTCAAATCTGTGAGGGGTGCTTGTAATTGGGAAAACCCCTTCACGAACCTCCCGTAATAAGTACAAATGCCCACAAATCCCCTCAACTTTGTCACATTCTTGGGTGTAGGCCAATCCATGATGGCTCTAATCTTCTCTTGATGCACTTGTTCTCCATCCTCCCCAATCACATGTCCATGATATAACATCTCTTTCAATTTGAAATCACACTTGGACATTTTCGCATACAGTTGCTACTCCTGTAGTATGCGTAAGACCTCTTCCATGTGTTGGAGGTGCTCCTCCCAAGTCTTGCTATATATCAAAATGTCGTCAAAGAATACCAAAACATACCGTCGCAACTGCTTGCAGAACACATGGTTCATATAAGATTGAAATGTGGGCATTGGTTAGTCCAAAAGGCATCACCAAGAACTCAAAGTGTTCGTAGTGGCAGAAAAAGGTGGTCTTGGGAATCTCCCTCCCTCACTCGGATTTGTTGGTACCCTGATCGTAAATCTATCTTAGAGAAGTACTTCGCTCCTCTAAGCCCATCCATCAACTCATCAATGCGTGAAATAGGATACCTGTTCTTCATTGTATTTTTGTTGAAGGCCCTGTAGTCTATGCACATGTGAAGGGTCCCATCCTTCTTCTTCACCAACACTACTGAAGAAGCGACAAGACTCTAGCTGGTGCTGATATGTCCCAATCTAAAAAACTCATGTATAGCTCTCTCAATCTCATCTTGGTATGCCTTGGGATGCTCATAGGGAGTGGTGATGACTCCTTGCACCCCCTGTTCTAGCTCAACGGTGTGATTGAACCCTCTATTTAGTGGCAGGCCTGGTGGAATCTCCCCAAATACCGCCTGATGCCTCTCCAAGAGAGCCAATATGTCCCGATGTGTTTGCTGCTTTGGCCCCCCTCTCTTTGAGATCCTCAACTCTACAACCCACTCTGTCACCACGCATCAAATCATCCTCCATCTTGTGCGCAGACACTGTCTGGGGTGGATATGAATGCATACCCCTCAAAGCTACTAGCTTCCATCTGGCCTTATGAGCTCCATCTCCAATTTCCTTCAATCAGTGGTGACACGTCCAAGAGAATACAATGACTAAACTCCCATTACCACATTGGTGTCCGGAATGTCCACCACGAAGAAATGGTCTGTCAACAAATAGTTCTCCATGGTCATTGTCATGTTGGGAACATACCAGGTACACTGCATAGTCCTATGTCCTGGCTCCAGTACTGAAAATCTCTCGAAAGCCTGTGTCTAAATTCCTCTATGCTCCACCAACTATGCATCAATAAAACTGTGGGTTGCCACACTGTCCACCATCACGGATACACATTGTCCTTGCATTGTGCCTTTGATCCTCAGTAGTCAAATACTTCAGAACATCCCGAAGTGAAGAAATAACTCCACCAATGGGCAAGAAATCTCCTCCACTCGGTGGGGGTGCTGGGAAACCTCCTCCCGAGCTCTGAGGTCCACCCTCACCTACTTCTACCTCTTGATCTGCATCCTTCTCCTCTGGCTCACTATCTGAAAATACCTCTATGTAGTGGGACTTTCCCTTGGTATACCGATGCCTTGGTGCCCATGGCTCCTGATAAGTAAAGCATCATTTCCTCCACTGGAGGTACCTCCTAGTCTCATCATTCAATTGTCCCTTCCATGTCCACTTCTTCTGAGAAGGTCTGGTGTCTTTTCCCTTCTGAGGGAAGGAGGGTTTAGTAGATGTTGGAACCCTCATCGTTGGAACAACATCTAGCATGTTTTGTGCTAGGCTAATGGCATCCTTTAATGATACTGGCTTATAAGTTTGCACCCAACCTCGCAGAAGCTCGGCTAGAACCTCAATAAACAACATGATCAATCTCGCCTCGGAAATATCTAAAACCATCACCGTGAGCCTCTGAAACTTTGCTATGTAAGCCTCTGTGTTTCTTGTCTGCTTCAGGTTAGCCAACTTCTTGAAGTGCAACTTCGAATCCTTCCTATCAAATCTCTCCACCAGCCTGCGAGTGAACTCACTATAGGATGTGATGGACGCATGCCTAAGTGTAACTAATTCGTGATACCACCACTCCTGCGCATCACCCTCCAAATGCAATGTAGAAAATATGATGGCATTTGCCTCTTGCATGGGATTCAAACTAAGTTAAGTGTCTAGTTTCTAAACCCATGATCTCGCAGAACTCTTGGCTGACCCATCAAATCCATGCAATGTCACCTTCCCTGCCAGCTTTTGATTATTCGAGTTTTGATTCTGCTGTCCTCATCGGTTATAAGTCCCTACCTAGGGCTGATACTTCTCTTTCAGATGGCAATAATTTGCAAAAGTATCCTCTTGACTCTAGGATCTAGTGCTTCATACCCATCAATGCCATCTGTGAATGATTTGACTAACTCAGTCAATGCATCAACCCCTCTCTCCCGCTTTGTTTCCTCTGTGAAGCGCGACATAGTAGGCCGAGGAGTCTGACCATACGTGTGGTTTGTGCGTGGAGGTATATGGCTCCCTTCTCCTATTTTGAAACCTCCTTCCCCTTCATTGTTTCCTCCAACACATTGAGGTCCTCTTGAAATATTCGGCATTTGTAGTGCTATCATCGGCCTCATCATTTCCATGATTTTCTGATTCAATCTAGCCAAATCCTCCATAGTGGGTCACACCCACCCTGCCTAGGCTGCTCATCACTGTTGTCCCACATGTAGTCTCCAGCGTTCTTGAACTCTGTATCAAAAAAATGCTCAGGCTTGTCTTCTCTATCACGACCCCTACCTCTACCTCTGCCTCTGTCTCTAGGACTATAAATAGCTCCACCAAATGGCCCTATCATGACATGCTTTCGAGTCCACAACTGGCCAAGAACGTGCTTTGATACTACTATAATATTCTAATTAGAAAAATATAGTGAAATATCAAAACATGAACTAGCTACAACAAACAAATCAACATGGAATCTGAAAACTCCACAAGAACAACAAATTTAGAACACTATTGAGCAGAAATAATAAAACTGAGCCATTTGATTGAATATCTAATGAGAAGTTGAGTACAAAATATAGTGTAATGTGTGCACTTTGGCTTGCTAAAGAAAACACTCAAAACCCAGGTGAGAATGAAGAAAACTCCACGTTGAAATGGCTCACTGGCTGTACACTTTGCCAAAACTAACAAAACCCATAAATATTTTGGTCTAATTCCAACCTCCCGGAATTACCCAAAAATCAAGTTAAATCACCTACTGTCCATTGTTGCATCCCACTGGAAAGTCTACTATTGATCCACCCAAAATCTTCCACAAAAATAATTGGGAAACCATTGAAAGATAGCACTGAAATGATAGAGTGAAATTCAAGCTATTTCCTGGCACAAGGTTGCAACATCTGCTTCAACAAAAGCAACCCAGAAAACCCCTGCGAAGGCGCAAGAATAGTACGACCCACACAAATGCAACAGTCTCAGCCTCCGAAACTCCACAAGGAAATTCGTCGTCCAAGTGAAATTCCTGCAAATTTTCAAGGAAAATCTCCTTGACAACCTCTTGCTCCAAGAAACTCACTTCTACTACTGCGTCCCCTTGAAAAATTTGTTCCACTTGTTGCAGAGATGAAATGTCTCACAAAATGTAGGAAAAGAAGTATCCAATTTACTCCAAATTTCTCTCCTAGGGTCACACTTTAGGTTAATTGAAAGAGAGTTGGGATTCTCCGCTTGGAAATATTTTCTCCTAGGGTGACACTCTAGGTTCATTGAAAGAGAGTTGGGATTCTCCGCTTGGAATTCCCTGTGCTAAGCAGCACTGGTTGACTTAGCTCAACAACTTAAGTAAACTTTCCAATTCAGAAATGAAATGCCAAAACCAAAATGATCAAAATGTGGGTCTAACCTTCCTTTTATTTTTGCTTTCTCTTTCTCATACCATGGTTCGATTTCTTTCACACTATGATTTGATACCATGTTTGATTATTCCCATGTTTCGATTTCCATGCTTGGTAATCTCCAAAATTTGACTCCACTTTAATTTTTTTCTTCTTTTCCTAAGTCCCAACCATTTCCTTTTCTTCAAAATT
Source organism: Pinus albicaulis (assembly GCA_034641835.2). NCBI lineage: Eukaryota > Viridiplantae > Streptophyta > Pinopsida > Pinales > Pinaceae > Pinus > Pinus albicaulis. The sequence goes on along the minus strand of CM076569.1, from coordinate 562,224,526 downwards.
TATTAAATATCTCTGCAACTTATTTCTCCTAATTATATATATATATATATATATTATTTCTCCTAATTTTATTTATCTAAATATATATATTAATCACCAAAATTGGGAATTTCCTTGTTAAATTTTTTAATTGGGGACATGACAGGGGGGCACTACTTTGCACCATAGGGGGGAGCTATTTTTATCATCGTTAATCACAATGAACGTATTAATGCGAAGTTTGATGGTATCCTTCTGGGAATACTTGCTACTAAGAGGACTTGGTTGGGGATACATGGGGTGTCTAGGTAACTGTTGAAGCTCTCCTAGTATCTAAGGCCAAAGAGAAAAATCTCGTTGGATGCTTGACCACTTTAATTTTGTTGAGAGACATTATCATATTGAGACCCACTAGAGCAGGTGCATCTCTATGGCTTTATGTAGGTAGGTCATTGTTTCTTGACATAAAAAAAGGACATGGATTGCCTTGTCAAGTTACTGGCATTTGTATCCATGGTTGGTGTGTGTACATGTCACCTCACTTGATATAGGATGGATGGAATAGGGGACCAACCTGGAAATGCTTTCCTTACAAAGGTTTCATGAAGGCTATTCTCTAACATTTGTAAGTAATCACCTCTAAAATATAGAGAGCTAAAGATATGTGATTTGGATAGCAAAAAGGTAGTTAGGGACCTTTGAGAATCTTGATATAAGCAATTACACCTCCCTACGATGTTGTAGTATATGGGGAATTGGAAGATGAAGTGCTTCTCCATCTGAATCCCTGTAAATGACGCCATTGATAGATCGTATCCATCCACATAATGTGGTGATCAGACTTTACATGTAAGTAGCAACAAGATACCCTTAGTTGTCTTGGCAAGATCCTATGGTTATGTGACCAATGATGGCAAATGTAGTGAGGAATCCACATTCCCCTCTAATTTCTCATGGTCTCTACTTGATTCCTTGTGATTGTAGTGGTGCACCCTTCTTTGTGAAGGTGCTATAAGAGTATGTATATTCCCTTGTCATAGTTAATAGCCTAACATATTGTACAAATTTCTTTCACAAGTTGCCTCATCTACTCTTTCTCCATGGGTGTGCTTGAAGTACTCTGTCTATTGTAGAAATTTCTGAATCTTAACTCTTATGCAAAAATTATTTCTGTTAATCCGGTTAAGCTTCTCTTACTTTATACAAGTTATCAACTGAATAAATTCAAGTTAACATCAAAGCAAAACACATAACAGATCTCTACCAATTTAGATCTAGAATAAGCACATGCACACAAAGACAAAGTGACACAGTGATTTCTGGACAAACTGTCCCCAGAAAAACCCAATCTGGGAAAATCCGGTCTCTAGCTACTGGAGGGCTCTATTATTAAGAATATTTCTGAATACACAACTCTGGGTTCCAGATGTAGAAAACCCTACAGAGAAAACTCTAGATTTGCAGCACCTGGCTGATCTAAGACCAACAGTACTGACTGATCCACACCCTCAAACAGGATTTACAGAACTCGGCCAGATCTAGGCCTAGAAACCCTAGATCTTCCCCTGAAAGACACTGCGTCAGCCTCTGAAGGCCTCCAAATGCTCAACGCTGTCATTGGAAGGGACTGCGTTACCCCAGACTGGGTGATGCAGTCTCTACGTTGCCCCTAAGGGTCTCTACGTAACCCCTAAAGGGCTTCCTGAAAATCATGCTGTCCTTGCTGCTGTTGCTGTTGTTGCCTTCCTTTGCACCGTCTTTCCTGATCTCTTCTCTGCTTCTTGTGTATTCTAGACCCCGGGATCAAATCATCCCTTTGGTCTAAATTCCCCTCTCTGCAACTGAAACACTTGAGAATTCTTAGCAACCCTGCCCTAGAATCTTAGCTCAGCTTTAGTGCTCTGCCTCTATGTGTCTTACAAATTACCCCAAGCCTTTCCTTTATATTTTTCTCGTTGACAAATCAACGGCCATGATTAAATCTTTAATCGATGGTTAAGATTAAAAGAAAACTTGATCCGTGTGACTTCAGACAATTTCATCACATGTTTAATTAAATTCACTTTAATTATTTTATTTTCCTAAGTTTTAACTTAGGAAATACGTTAAAATAATTAATTGAATTAATATTTCCTAAACCAGATGAAATTTCCCAAATCCATTTCTGGATCTTGTAGATCAGGTGAACTCTAGTCCTTCCTCAAAATTTGGGACTTAGAGCACAACTGATGCTACCCCAAATACACAAAATCTCAACACTCCCTCTTAGCATCAAGGGTGTGCTCTAGCAATACATCACACTTATGAATTACATGATTTTGGGCACTGGTTCTGTGCTGCTGAAGCTTGGACTTATGAATTACATGATTTTGGGCACTGGTTCTGTGCTGCTGAAGCTTGGCCTCCTGCTACTCAACTTTGCACTGCTACTGCCATTCTGTACTGCTGCCCATGACTTTGCCACTGCAACCACTGTACTGCAATTCCCTCTCAATATGTTGCATCTGTGCTACTCATAGCACTGCCACTGCTGATCTGTTGCACTGCAACTTCAGTTGTTGAGAGAAACAACCGAATCTCCTGCCCAATCTTTGACAGACAAGTCAGATGGGCTGCATCCTCATCACCGAAGCTCCATAGGCTACAGATTTGTGCTGGCATATAAAGAACGATGCACAACTACAACTCTGCCTGCGTAATCAGACTCCCTCTGCACTATTGAAGTCACATCAGCTCCTTGTGCTGAAATCTATCACGCTGCTGCTACACTGCGCTATCCCTCTGAAGCTCTCTGTGTTGCTGCAACTCTGCACTGCGTAAGCAGTACTGCACTGCGCTGCTGAAGTCACATCAGCCTTTGCGCTGCTATTGCTTCCATGCTACTACTGCTATGCTCTGCGCTACTACTACTTCTACACTGTTGCTGCTATGCTTTGCGCTGCTCCTCCCAACCTCTAGATCTGCCTCTGCCTCTGCTTTATCTGTGATCTACACACCTAATGCTCCACTTGTCTCGCTATTGTCTTAAGGTTGTCGTAGCTCGCTTGTTGATCCAAGAGATGAGTTGCTCAAGGATCCCGCCTTACTTCCATGTAGCTCCTCTACATGTCCATGTCACCCCACCTCTGTGATTCACGAGCACTCATGGCTACATCATCTCCGGACCCATCATCCGCCACCGCTGCTTTGGAAGAAGATGCTTCCTTGTCCTTCTTTTTTTCTGGACAATGGCTGCCAAAATGTCCCATTTCGCCACACTGGAAGCACTTGATCTTAGAAAGATCCTTCTTCTTCTTTGGCTGCTTCTTCGATGCCAAGGCTGCATCTTCCTCCTCTTCCTTCCTTTGCTCAACCTAGGGTTGTGCTGCTTCTTGGTGAATCTACATAGTTCTTCTTGCCGCAGGATTGAACATAAGCTGTCCCAATCTGGGAGGTCTGCTTTGCCCAAGATACGTTGGACAAAGATTTCCCACTCATCCATGACTGCATTGAGGGCAGTCCTGACTATCACTGCATCATCTACGGTTGCACCTATTGCACTCAGTTAATCCTTGATTGATTGTAATCTGAAGTGGAAATGCTCGATGTCTTCTCCCTTGGTCATCATGAATGACCTCATTTGGGCCTCCAACAACATCTTTCTTTGGACTGATTTCCCCTCATATAGGGAAGTCAAGGCCTTCCACATATCATTGGCTGTCCTTTTCTCAGCTATGTGTGGCACAATATGATCCTTGATACTGTCCATTATCAGCAACTTGGCATGCCCATCAGCTTCTCTATGCTTCCGTAGGAGATCCGCATCTGTCGATGTGGCTAGGGTCTGCTCTGCATGGTCTCTTAGACCGTATGCCTAAAGGACAATCAGGATCCTTGCTTTCTACAGTTTTAATATCCCCAACGGGAAATAGACAGTAATACACATAAATGCAACAAACAGATATATAGAACAAAATGCCGGAACCAGAATATGGAACCAATACACATAAAATGCCAGAACACTAAGCCATTTTATTAATCTGAGAATACATGCATATGGGTACAAAGATAATCAGAATGAGTGCACCTATCCTTGCCCTAGGCAAGTGGAGACCCTCTCAGAATAAGAAATGGCTGCAAAAGAGACTGCGTCCTAGCTGGCTGGAGAAACTGCCGTAGAAAACTGCTGCTGCAATGAACTGGAACTAGGGGCTAATCCCCTCACTGGAATGAGCTGAAAACTGGAAGGCTAGCTGACCTCAACCCTCCGGACAAAACCCAGAAATCGTGAAGCAAATGCTCCACCCCCGAATCTGCTCCAAATAAACCCTCTCCAGAGAAAACGCTGTCTCTCCCAGTGACAGCGCAGAAGCCCAAGAAAACGCTGGGAAAAAGGGCTGAATCCACCTGCAAACCCTCCGGATGAAATAGCAAAACTCCTCAGGGCTGGAAAACGCTGAAATCTCTGCCAAATCCCCACACAACAAACCTGCTCTCAATAACTGCGTCCTCCCTAGCTGGGACTGCGTCCTCTCTCCTAGACTGCGCAGTCACAAAAGGGGCAACTCCTCTTCAAAACGTCCACCAGAAAACTACTGCAAATCACCACTGAAACTGAAGGAAAAACCTCGCTCGAGCAGGCACTCGAAGTCCCCCGGAGCCAAGGGTGAGATCTCCGACCAGAGACACTCAGTTTGCACTAAACAGTGCTGCAGACCGACTAAACAACCGGCGTGCTGAAGTAGACAGAAGTCTAGCTCTCAATATCAATAACATATCAATAATGCCAAATGGAGTGGAAACCCCACCTTTTATAGTGCTAAACTCCTTCCAAAACCCTAACTGCGTCCTTCACCCTCCTTGGCCTGCGCAGTTACCTTAGGGTCAGCGTGAGGCCTCCCCTCATATGCGTGTGGACCCCCAAGGCCACCCCTTTAAGTTACAACGTCCATCAACTAGGAAAGCACTTTATTTTATAAAGTGAGATGACCCCCCCTTATTTCTCACTTTATTTATTATTTTTAGCTAAAGCGGCAAAATTAAACAAAAATGAAATATTCCAATTAGCAATGCTAATTAGGAATATTACAACAGTGAAAAGTTTGAGAGGCCCTCTAGCCTATCCTGATCACACAGTCCATGAGGAGCCATCTGCTTAGAATGTGTCAGAGCTCCTCTTCTCTATGCTAGAGATCTGGATCTAGGGTCCTTTTTGAACTAGGCACTCTTTGCTCCTTCTGACACTTTATTTCCCTCCTTGAAAATCTACCAAATCAATTATGATTCAACTTCTTCTTTGATCCTCTGACCAAACTGCAAGTTTACTTTGGCAAGAAACTCTTTGAGAAGCTAATCTCTTCCCAAACTTTGTCACTTGTGCTAAGGTTAAAAATCTAAAAACTTCAGAAGTTTAACCCCACCAGCTCTTTTGAATTTATGCAACTTTTCTGCAGACTTTTTCTGGGTCTGACAAATTTAGATCTGAATCACACTGGTTGGCTTCAGACCTAACCAGTGTTGTTTTTGAGCTGCCTCTGCGCAGTAATTGCATGGGCTTGCTAGGACACAGCGCTGGACAACATCACCCTTCTCTCTGCGTGAATCTCCTCCTGAAAACTGCGCTGTCCCTTCAGATCTGCTTTTCTGCTGCCTTTCCAGTTGCTTTTTGCAGCTAGATCCTTCAGATGCTTCAACTGGTGACCCTTCTAGATCTTCAATTGCTCTGATACCATGTAGAAATTTCTGAATCTTAACTCTTATGCAGAAATTATTTCTGTTAATCCGGTTAATCTTGTCCTACTTTATGCAAGTTATCAACTGAATAAATTCAAGTTAACATCAAAGCAAAACACATAACAGATCTCTACCAATTCAGATCTAGAATACGCACATGTACACATAGATAAAGTGACACAGATATACTTGGAAAAACTGTCCATGGAAAAACCCAATGTGGGAAAACCGGTCTCTGGTTGCTAGAGGGCTCTATTATTAAGAATATTTCTGAATACACAATTCTGGGTTCCAGATCTAGAAAACCCTACAGAGAAAACTCTAGATCTACAACACCTGGCTAATCTAAGACCAACAACACTGACTGATCCACACCCTCAAATAGGATTTATAGAACTCAGCCAGATCCAAGCCTAGAAACCCCAGATCTGCCCCTGAAAGACACTGCGTGAGCCTCTGAAGGCCTCCAAATGCTAAGCGCTGTCACTGGAAGGGACTGTGTTACCCTAGACTGGGTGACGCAATCTCTACGTTGCCCCTAAGGGTCTCTGTGTAACCCCTGAAGGGCTTCCTGAAAATCACGATGTCCTTGTTGTTGCTGCTTTTGCTAGCTGCCATCTGCTGCTGCTGTCGCTGCCTTCCTCTGCATTGTCTCTCCTGATCTCTTCTCTGCTTCTTGTGTATTCTAGATCCCGAGATCAGATTATCCCCTTGGTCTAAATTCCCCTCTCTGCAACTGAAACACTTGAGAATTTTTAGCAACCCTGCCCTAGAATCTCAGCTTAGCTTCAGTGATCTGCCTTTGTGTGTTTTACAAATGACCCCAAGCCTTTCCTTTATACTTTTCTCATTGACAAATCAACGGCCAAGATTAAATCTTTAATCAATGGCTAAGATTAAAAGAAAACTTGATCTGTGTGACTTAAGACAATTTCATCACATGTTTAATTAAATTCACTTTAATTAAATACATTAAAATAATTAATTAATTTAATATTTCCTAAACTAGATGAAATTTCCCAAATCCATTTCTGGGTCTTGTAGATCAGGTGAACTCTAGTCCTTCTTCAAAATTTGGGACCTAGAGCACAACTGATGCTACCCCAAATACACAAAATCTCAACATCTACCACATTTTGTGGAAGTAGTGCCTTTGTAATTAAAGTACTACTTAGCATGCTATCTTTGCCGTAGATGAACCTTTTTTGTATAACTGTGTGCTTCTCATTGGAAAAATAAATGCTGCTTGATTTCCCCCTCATTTGATTCACAAACTAGCCCCATGATCACATTGCTTCATCTTCCTATTTTGCACCTTGACCTGTGAGAGCTTGTTCTCAGTTGGGCTTTGGTGTATTTTCTCTTCCAGGATACACTGAGCATGGAGTACTCTTGTATCTTTATTTTGGACGCAGGATTGAAGCATTCCATGTAGTATTGTTGTTTTTGCTGCATTTTTCTCCTCCATTTTCCTTTCTGTAGCACCTTTTTGTATGTCTGATTTGTAACATCTTAGTTTCATATGGAATGACAACTTGACCCATTATAGCATAACCTCTACGAGGCTGTGATCATATTCTCTGTTTCAGACCCTACTGGAGATACCAATTAAAAAGGTAACCTCTTGCTGCTGTAATATATTAACACGCTCTTTACATGCTGATGACTGTTACAGGCTTGAAATCCTATGAGTGCAACTATTATTTCCAACTCCTTCATGATTTTGCCATCTGTATTTGGCACTGTATTGTGCTGTTGATATTTGTCCAAAATGACTCTTGCTTGGGCTTGTACATACACCAGTCCTCTTCTTTTCTTCTATTGACAATCCTCTGATTTGGAAATGTACATTGGAGAGAAAACTCGTGTCGAATCCCATATAAAAGGTCAATGGATCCACATTTGATGGTTGGACATCCTTTCCTTCACTACTTGTTATTTCTGGTCAAGGGTTTCTTTCATCGTATTATGCACTATACTGTCTTCAGAATGGTTCATTACAATATGCTCATCTTTCAGTCCGCCTCTTTAAGGATTTGATATACATGGAAAACTTTAGTCTGAGATCTGTAGTTTGAATATCTAACAGATTCAGTGAAGAGAACAGCCCATTGAGTTCCAAGATTTTCATCTTCACCCTCTGGCGATAGTAGAACCTTGCTATTAGAAACACCTTCAAGATATGTGACCTTGGTGTAAAAGGTATATTTCCTTATTTGTCATAAACTTGATTAACTGTGAAGGATGTGAGGACTGGACTTCATTTGTATGACTTCAGAAAACTCCTCGAATATCTCAATATCAGTCATGTCTTCAAGCTTCAATTCATTACTGGAAACAGAATTCTGTTGCTTACCATGTGTGTCTATGGATTCATGATTTATCATGGCATAGAGAGCTGTAAAGGTACAATCTGACATTCCTTCAATCTGATATGGATCAGACAAACTATTTCATCAAGAATACCCATGTTAACATGCTTGTAAAAGGACACTACCGCTATCTCTGAAAATTGTTCATGCTGAAATTCAGTGATTTCTCCCTTGATTGGTCTTTTAAATTGGTAATGTTGTCCATTTTCTGAATGCTGCCCCTGATCAGAATTACCAAAAACACCACACATACCTGCTACTGATTGTGGAAAAAGGTGACCATCACCTTGATAACTTAATTCTGTGACATGTTCAACTATAGTAAAATGCTGAATACTGACCTTATTAATGATCTCTTTGGCACAGTTAGGCATGCAATAATTATCTATATCAAATCTAGCTGAAAATGATGTATGAGCCAAACCCATGTGATACCCATCAATACAATAAGCAACAATACTATTCTCATGGCCGATGTTTGCAAGGAGACAATTTTCTATATGGATTTGAGAGAAATGTGGCACTAAAACATGTTCCACGTCCCTTTTGTCAGAGCCATTTTCAGCATTGAAAGTTTGAGATTTTGAGAACTGTCAAAACCAAGCTTGAAGGTTTGCTATCTCCAATCCCATTGCAACTGATATTGTAGTGTTCATTCTCCATTCAGACATGATCATGATTAGGGTCTTCTACATTCATGAATTCATCTTGTTTGGCCACTGACCATTTTTTTAAAACACCAGACTGAGAGAGAGGATGTGAGCATCTTTCTGCCTGTACCTGATGTTCTATCATAAAAACAGAGGTACCCTGATTTTCTGTCAAGACATGAATATTGTCATATTTCAGATTTGAACCTGAAAAGGGATGATCAACTTGTATTAGAACAGATGCGTACTCATACCCAGCACATCCATTACCAAGTTTGGTCAAATGAGCATCCTCAGAATGCAATCCTAAATCTCTGTTTTGTTGACCACTGGGTTGCAAATATGGACTGCTTTTATAGCACCAACTTTCTTCATCTAAATGTAGAACACCTTTGTTCTAAATCCAGAATATCTTCTTGATTCTCTTCATCGGCTTCATAATTTTCAACAGAGTCACGAGAATCTGCACTCTATTTTTTGACACTATTCTTTGTAAGAGCAAGGACACCATTTATGTTCTTATCTTCATTGTTTTGGAAAAGGTTTCCTTGAGAAATGATATTGCCTTCATCTCCATCATCTGGATGAATGCTTTAACTGTCATTCTTCCTATCATTGGTCTGATTTTCAAAAGTATACAAGCTTTGGAAATGTGGCATTTTCATTTTATCACAACCTGAACCCATCATACCACAAGGCCCCAAATCTGCACTGTATTCCTCTTCTTTACTCTCTGTGTGATATTCAAGGAGGTCACGGTCATCCACTTCCCAGCCATCATTCTTCATCAAAATTTTGGTCAAAACTTGTCACAAAGACAACACTGCGCTCCTCTCCTTTGTGACTGTCAAAGGGCTGTGAGCATAGTGTAATGTTGGAAGCATTTACAAAGCTGGCAGTTGCTCTAGTTTCTAAAAAGAAAATCAAACCCATAAGCATGACCACTTTTTCCTTGTCCATATATTCATCACTAGGGCTGCCATCAAGATGTACTTCCCAAAGTCTGTCCTTAGAATCAATCTTCAAGCCTACTTTAGGGATGCCAACTGTCTTGCTAGATTCCTCTTCTGCGGGACTAGAGTTGCTTACTATCACATGAATTTTGTTAAAGCATCCTCTGTTGTCATAATGTTCATTGTCAAAGACTGGTGGCCCATCATTATACAATATGTATGACCTGCCACTGTTCTTCTCTATGAATGAATCTTCAATGATGCTGCCATTATCATAGTTCTTATGGTGTTATTCATTGATGTGTGCAGTTGGTTATGGCTATTCGTTCGTTGAAATTGAAAATTCTGTTCATTAAGAACACATTCAGCTTTCAGTTCATCCATCTGATTATCAGCATTATAAGTTATAACCTTCATCATCTGATCTTTGGTGGCAGCATGGCTTGTTAGACGGTTGGAAATGCTCCTAGACATGTCAAAAAACTTTATATTGGTATGAACACCAAGGTACTTTACATTGGTGTGAACAGTAAGGTTTGGAAATAACATTTCACCAATATTGAAACTAGGGTTATATTGTTCAACAACTTTATTGTAAAAGTGCAGATTTTGAGGAAAGTTGATTATTCCTTCAACCTCGGGAAACCCTCTGTATTCCTGCACAGTTTTTTGAAGGTTTTCATTGCCGGAGGAAACCTTAATATGATTACACCTACCCGAATCTTCAAACCGAAGATCACCAGGTTCCCTTCTGCCAATTGTCAGCCTTTCCCTGTCAATGGAATTAGGTGACTGGAAATGCATGTTCTCCTTATTTGTATTTGTGAAACTCTAGACAGCTGGGTCATGTATTGCAGTCACATTCAATACGTGCAGCAGCATAAGAGCTCGTTTCATTTCTGAAACTCTAGACAGCTGGGTCATGTATTGCAGCTACATTCAATGCGTGCAGCAGCATAAGAGTTCGCTTCAAACTTTGGAAGGTCTCTGTCAAAGTTAGTAAGCTGCCTATTTGGGTATCCTGGAGGCTAGGATATGTAGTTTTTAAGTTTCTGTTGTTTGGATTGTAGATCTATGGAGGGTCTACAAATTTGGCAGTTCTTGTCAATGTTTCGGAACCACCAACCAGGTCCATTGTCAAGACATGAGTAAAGATGAAGAGGTGGAAGAGAAGAAATGGTATAAGCAGAGTACAAACACCATCAAGAAGTGCACCATTGGAAACGCTGGAAGCCAACCTGAAAATAATAAATGAGAAAAGTGCAAAGGTGAAATAAATATAATGTAAGTGACTATGATATATAACTATATATAATAAAGTATATCAGGTTATAACTATAAGTAGACTATATATATATATATATATATATATATATATATATATATATATATATATATATGAATCAAACTATGAGTATAAAGTAGGTTTTATATATATATGTGTGTGTGTGTGTGTGTGTTAATTAAAATGTGAATAAACTATATAACTTAAAATTTAACTAAAAGATTAACTTTATCATAAAGTTAAAATTAAATAAAATCTATAATGAAGCAGACATGTAAAGACTAGAATAAGGTGAAGGAGAATGAGAGAAAAATGAAGGAGGGAGGGAGGTGGAAGTGGGGGAAGAAGGGGGAGGGAAAATGCAGTAGGGAAGGGAACAAGGAGAGAGTAAACAGGGAAAGATAAAATAGAACAAAAGGTATCATAGTCACTTACATTATATTTATTTCACCTTTGAGCTTTCTCATTTTTCTATTGTTTGGATCTTTTTCTTGTTGACTTCTAAGTTTCCAATGGTGCACCTCTTGTTGGCATTGGTACTTTGCTTATACCATTTATTCTTTTCCAACTCTTCATCTTTACTCCTATTGTGACAATGGACCTTGTTGGCAGGTTCGAAATGTTGACAAAAAGTCCCAAATCCGTGGATCTTTATCCAAGGATATTTTCCATATCCAGTGTGGGAAACAGTAGATGCAAATCCCAAGGAGCCATCCTTTATCCATGCAAATTCAAAATTTATGATAAATGCAATTTCGCACTTTTTTCACAATGGAATCACCAAGGCGAGTTGTCGAATGCCGCAACAATGGTGTTTGCCCACCCCACAAGTATGAATATTTTAGAAGCTGTAAGAACAAGGACTTCGTTTTTCCAGTGGAGTCACCTAGATGGAAATATCTTCAAGCTTGGGCTTCGTCCAATATCATTTTCTGAGAAATGGACTTTCTTCTCAACAATGACACAAAAAATGTTACAACAAATTCTTGCACTTCTTGAGATAATGTTCGAAAGCTAACCCATTACACATCTTAGAGGGCGCAAATGTCACCTCCTCAACCCTCTTCTCACTTTTGGCTAGCTCTCCTTTGGCTCATTGGGGGGATCCTTTGGATAGGAATGCTAGGGCTTGTTAGTTCCAAAGTTTGAGTTAAAGGGTTTCTATGGCCCATTCTAAAGGATTAGATCGAGCAATAGAGGTTGAAATAGGTTCCTAAGCATATAGAATGAAGGGATTACCAGATTACCGAATCAAATGGGTGATTAAGGATGGAATATTAATGACTTAGCTTGCTTATATATATATATATATATGTATATGCATGCCTTTGGTGTAGGAATTTACAGGGTAAGTTCCGTAGATCAAAAACCAAAGGTCACCGTTCACAAACAAATCACAAATCAGTACACCAATATTATCATGTGGTTAAAACCCTCCAAGAGTGAAACAGTCCATGGCTTGAGCCAACGCGGCCACTTCAGGCAATGTATTAATATAAAAAGAAAGGTTACATATGTTTTTCTCATAAACGGTTACCAGACAAATGACCCTTCATGCTCTTTAAATAGAGATCATGGACCAATCGGGTGTTAAGCCACAGATCAAGTGTCGTTAATATCGAGGAGAGAGTGAACCATTGGATCACTACAAATCGTGACTATCGGATTATAAGTTACAAATGTACATAGTAAAGAAACACACTTTACCTAACTCTACATTAGACTAAGTTATTCTTAACTATTTCCTATGTGTCGAAATATCCTAACATCCCCCCTTAAGAACAACTTGGGATAGGATTGAAGGATTTACAAAGGTGACACACAAGGAGCCTATTTCCTATGTGTCGGAATATCCTAACATCTCCCCTTAAGAGCAAATTGGGATAAGATTGAAAGATTTACAAAGGTGACACAATAGGAGAAGAAAGGAGGTCTTAGATCCTATTCCCCCCTTAATGATAACTTTCCTGAACTCCAAGCATGGATCGAAGTTTGGTAAACTTCACTTCTGTGAGAGCCTTTGTAAAGATATCGGTTACTTGATCATTGGTTGGACAGTACTGCACTTCAAGAACACGATCATGAATGAGCGTTCTGATGAAGTGTATGTGGAGCTCAATGTGTTTCATACGTTGATGTTGGATGTGTTGGATGTTGCTGCTGAAGACCAAATTCAGACAGGATCTGACGAAGCCACATGGCTTCCTTGCTGGCTTCAACTGCACCATGATACTCTGCTTCGGCCGAAAAAAGGGAGACGACACTTTGTTTCTTACAAGATCAAGTAATAGGTCTTGAACCAAGAGTGAATACATATCCTGTAGTAGACTTTCGATCATCAGGGTCACCAGCCCAATCAGAATCAGTGAAACCAATCAACAATGAAGATGCTCCTACACTGTAATGAATCCCGAACTGAACTGTACCTCGAATATATCGAAGTATTCTTTTAGCTGATTTCCAGTGACTTTCATGAGGTTGGTGCATAAACCGAGCGACGAGACCAACGACAAAGGAAAGGTCAGGACGGGTATGGGTTAGATACAGAAGTTTACCAACAAGCTGACGGTATAAGGTAGCATCAACTTCAGGGGTAGTACAAGCGACTAAAAGCTTGACTCCAGACTGAAGGGAGAATGGGCTGGCTTACAATCTTCCATGTGAAAGTGGTGTAGAAGATCACAGGCATACTTGGATTGAGAGAGGGTAATGCCTTCTTTGGATTGTAAGACTTGAAGAAGACCAAGGAAATAATGCAAGTGTCCTAAGTCTGTCATTTCAAAATTATTTTTGAGGCTAGACTTCACATGGTTTATATGGTTTCGATCACTACTAGTAAGGATAAGATTGTCAACATAAAGAACAAGGATGGTGAAGGGCTTACCTACTTTCTTGGTGTAGACAGTGTTGTCAGAATGACACCTAGAAAAGCCATTATCTAATAGAAATCTATCCATTTTGGCATACCAAGCCTGAGGAGCTTGTTTGAGACCATAGAGAGATTTCCTAAGGCGACAAACAAGGCTAGAGTCGTTTTGGATAAAGCCAGGGGGTTGTCCCATGTAGATTTCTTCATGCAAATCTCTATGTAAGAAGGCAGATTTAACATCCATCTGATGGACTTCCCATTTAAAGGAGGCAGCAAGGGAAAGAACAAGGCGGATAGAATTCATTTTGGCAACAGGGGAGAAGGTTTCAGTATAGCCAATGCCTTCAACTTGTGAAAATCCTTTAACAACAAGACGAGCCTTATGTCTATCCACTTTTCCATCTGGTCCAAACTTTGTTTTGTACACCCATCTGCATCTGAAAATTTTTCTTCCTTTTGGAAGAGGAACAAGATCCCAAGTATCGTTCGCCAATAAAGAACGATATTCTTCATTCATAGGTTCATCCCAATCTGGATGATCGGAAGCTTCTTCAAAGGTTTCTGGATTAGGATTTTCTGGAACTTGAGCCAATAAGGAAGAGGCTCTTTCGAACTGAGAACGTGTACGTCGTCTATCTGCAGGGTCACTTGCAAGAGAACCTATTGCATCCCGAGTAGAGCGAACCCATCTTGGAAGCTGTGGAGTAAAAGGAATAATTTCAAGAGGTGGAGGAGGATTGTCATCCTCGCTGTCATTATCTGAACTAGAAGGAATGCTATTAAAAATAGAAGAGAGAGAGAGAGAGAGGTGGCACATATGTCGAATCAGGCGCGCAGATCAAAGGTGGCACACCCGCCAAACTAGGCTCGCAGACCGATATATTTTCATCAAATTTTACATCTCTTCTAATGATTATATTTTTGAATTTTGGTTGAAGAAGTCTATATCCTTTGACATCTTCAGAATATCCAACAAAAATGCATTTTTCACTCTTAGGTTCTAAGGCTTTATATTTCGCATCTGGAATATGGGCCCAAGCATCACTTCCATAAACACGAAAGTGACTTACATCTGGTTTGATTGAGCTCCAAGCTTCTTTTGGAGTTATATTCTTTAAAACCTTAGTAGGAGTGCGATTTACCATGTAGTTTGCATAGTTAATTGCTTCTGCCCAAAAATTGAGACCAAGTCCTTTAGATTGAAGCATACAATTAGCCATTTCTTTTAAGGTGTGATTCTTCCTTTCAACTACACCATTTTGTTGTGGCGTATATGGAACAATATGTTGCAATTGAATGCCATGCTCAGTGCAAAAGTTGATAAATTTGTTGTTAACATATTCTCCTCCATTGTCTGATCTTAACTTAAGAATTGGATGTCCATATTGTTTCTCAACAAAGGCCTTAAAGGCCAAGAACATGTTAAAAACTTCACTCTTGAGTTTTAAGAAGTATACCCAAGTGCTTCTGGAAAAATCATCAATGGAAGTTAGGAAGTACTTGCAACCAGAGAAAGAAACAACACGAAGTGGACCACATAAATCACTATGCACACGTTGCAAAGGGGTTGAAGCGTGCCAAGAGGCACGTTTTTCATAGCTATCTTGATGATGTTTTCCGAGTACACATCCAGAGCAAACACCATCTCGGCAACATACCATAGGAAGACCCGTCACCATATTTTCCTTACATAGAGTTTGAAGAGACCGATAGTTTAAGTGACCAAATGGCTCATGTCAAAGTTTTCTCACTTCATCATTATGAGCAACAAAAATGGAGGGAAGACATGATGACCCAAAGTTGTTAAACTTATACAACCTTGTGGAATCATCAACAATTCCAGTAGCTAAAATATGTCTAGGATCTTTGAGGTCCTTTATTACAACATCATGAGGTGAGAATTCTACTATTTTCCCTTCACCTGAATGAGTTATCTAATAAACAGATAGAAGGTTGCATGACAAGGTAGGAACACATAGTACATCATTAAACTGACCATTATCTAGATGAATGGTTCCAAATCCTACAACACTAAGAGATCTATCATCACCAACATAAATATGTTTGGTGTTACAATCATTCAAAGAAGAAAACATGGCTTTATTTTTGGTCATGTGGTAAGAAGCTCCAGAATCAATGAGCCACTCATGAGAATGAGAAGAAAAAGATACATTTAATGCATAACCAAATCTTGATGCTTGACAACCATAAGCAGAATGTGCCATTCCTGAAGATGAAGGTGAAGAGTGCTCCAAATTGATGTTGTGCTTCTTCATTGCTGCTTCTAAGGCTTCCATCTTCTTAAAACATTTGGACTCTATATGGCCATCACGATTACAAAAGTTGCAATGTCTATCTGTCTTCTTCCCTTCGTTTTTATTTGCCTTATCATTTTGGTGAGTTTCTTTTTCAATTTGTGGCTGAAATTGCTTAAGACCCTTGTTTGGTTTCGGACCATACTTTTTAGGATACTGCTTCTTGGGATTCTTTTGATATGGTTGCTGTTGGGATGCTAAGGCTTTCTTAGAAGTGTTTCTAGAAGTGATAAGACCAAGGTGTAAGAGTTTTTCTTGTTCTCTTATTAAAGAATCGCAAAAAGCATCAAAAGAGGGGTTCTTGTAGGCGGTTCCTGAAGAAATGATGGCTTCTCTAGTGGAATGGAATGTGGAAACAAGTACAGAGTATGCAGGGTCAAGCTTAGCAAGAATGGAATAGATGAGGCTACCATCTTCCTTTTTGACCTTACAACCTTCTAAAAGAAGTCTAAGGGTCTTGAATTTGGACAAAAAATCTTCAATAGAGGATAAATTATTAGGGTCCAAAGTAAGCAACTCATTTTCAAGCTGGTGGGCCCTGATTTGATTTTGAATGCCAAAAACAGTGTTTAGCTTTTTCATGGCTTCATCAGGGATGTCAATGTCAAGGATATGAAATCAAAGATCTTGAGCAATGGACATTCTTATCAACCCTTGTGCTTGATCTTGTTTATTTTCCCATTTAGTGACTTTATCATCATCAGAAGGTTTAGTTTCTAGTTCTGTGGCTATTCTATAAAGCCCTTTACTTCTAAGTATATCTACCATGTGCGGTAGCCATTGGAAATAATTGGTGCTGTTAATAATAACCGTGCATGCACTTTCCATTTTTTAAAAACACTGAAGCTGAAAAGAGCTGAAACTCACTGATGCAATGGAAAGATCACGCAAAAATAGGCCGATTAAAAAAAACGGCTCGAAAAACGGCTTCCAGATGAAGAAGTTATGCCTTTTTGAAAAAAAACTAAGTTGTAGATGCCGAATAGTTACGATAACAGTTTGAAATTTGATGATGAAGTTCATCTTTTAAAAAATCCCGCCCCTTTAACAAAAACGTTTTACAAAAAGAAGCTTGAGAAAGAGACTTGAACCCAAGACCTCTATTCTCATAAACTAACTTCTCACCAAGTGAGATAGTAAAAGGATTTTGTAATTGTTTGAAAGAAGGAAGGGGGAGTTTTTTTTTTTTTAAGTCTTCGGTGTGCGTGTTTTTTCCTGCAAAAAAAACACAAAAATCCGAGCAAAAAAAAAACGAAAATGCAAGCCTTGTGGCAGAATGTTAGATTTCGGTTAGCCTTACCAGCAACTATCTATTTTTTCACTATTTTTGATTTCCCAAGATCGCACAAAGACGCGGGAAAGAGCATACGTAGCAAAAAAAAATCCCTTCCTGTTTCTGATTTGTCAAGATCGCACATAGCGCAGAGCAAAGAGCATACATAGAGAAGAGGGTATAGATCTGGCAAATAAATAGAACCTAAAAACCGAAATAAACAGGGGGAACCGAAATAAGCAGAACTATTGACAAATATAACTGCAAAACAGATACTTTATACCTCCAGATCTAAACTCACATAACTTGGGCAATCGAAAACCTTTTCGCATGAAACGAAAGGCGTTCCTCACTGTAACAGACGCTCCAGACACAATAGAGCAGTTCTCCAAGCCCGAAAATGTTCAGAAATAGTAGATCTAGAAAACGGTAGTCGCATGCAGTCAAACTGGCTTCGAATTTGGATCAACAACGGATGCGGCCCTCAAAATAGCTCTGATATCGTGTAGGAATTTATAGGGTAAGTTTCCATAGATCAAAAACCAAAGGTCACTGCTCACAAACAAATCACAAATCAGTACATCAGTATTATCATGTGGTTAAAACCCTCCAAGAGGGAAACAGTCCATGGCTAGAGCCAATGCGGCCATTTCAGGCAATTTATTAATATAAAAAGAAAAGTTACATATGTTTCTCTCATAAACGGTTACTGGACAAATGGCCCTCCATGCTCTTTAAATAGAGATCATGGACCAATCAGGTGTTAAGCCACGGATCAAGTGTCGTTAATACCGAGGAGAGAGTGAACTGTTAGATCACTACAAATCCTAACTGTCGGATTATAAGTTACAAATTTACATAATAAAGAAACACACTTTACTTAACTCTACACTGGACTAAGTTATTCTTAACTATTTCCTATGTGTTGAAATATCCTAACATTTGGGGCATATGGGTTGAAAGAACATACAATCTTGAATGGATTTTATAGAGTAGATACAAAATACAAGAAAGGGTTAATTTCAATAAACTCTTCCTTTCAATATGAAACTTAGCCTCCTCAAAGAGATTCAACTTCTCCTACAATTATGCCTCCCCAAGATAATTCCTTCAATGAAATTTGGTCTCCAAAGCTGGTAACAAATAAATGAATCCATTCTCCCTAAAGATACCTCGATCTCCAACACAAATGTAATTTTTCCTTCAATATGAGTACCTGTGAGGAATATGGATGCTTCCTCCTCCTTGAATAGCTAGAGTGGATATGTCTCATCACCGAAACCAGTCTTGACTAGCTAGGGGGTCTGTTGCACTATTGAAACTAATCCTCAATAGGGTCTTCGCCCTTTTTCTTGAAGCTCCAAGAGCTCACCAAATCAATTTAGAAAAATAATCAATGCATGCCAAAAGTGAGCTCCATTTTTTTAAAAACTTTTATCATTAGAATACCATGGGTCTATACCATGGGACGTCAAAATACCATGGGTCCCTCCTTTCTATTAAATAATATAAAGTGACCTTATAAAGTTTCCTCCTTATTAATCCATAATCACTTAATAACACCTTTCTAAGCTAATTACTCAACACATCGCCTTAGAAATGTTTCCATTCACCACATTGACATTAAATAATTAAATTAATTGATCCCCCTTTTACCGCTATAGCCTACAGGAATCATATAGTTGACTATTTCATTTTTGAGAAGTGTATCACATGGAAAGGGGCATTACAATCCTCCCTTCTGAGATTGCTTTCCCTCAAAAAATCTAGAATTTGCATATCAATACCCGAATCCAAAATATTCCTCTAGAATGCTCCAACATATATATGTTGTACGATCCTAAAACAACTGATTGCAGCATCATTATCACATTCTGCCATACCGTGAAGCAATACACTATAATGTAAACCATTGCTTATAAAAATCCATGGGGAAGTTGAAGGGCATAAGGTAAGATAAGATAATTTTTTTAATGTCTTTGGGTGACCACAAAAGTGTGAAAATTTATGAATCTTGACAAAACGAAATCCTACTGCAATTATTTGATTTGTATTACCTACTTGTTTTCTTCATTTAACAAGTTATTTACACAATTATTCAATAAATTATAATACAAGTACATTGCAGCCTACAACAATATACAAATCAAGAATTGAAAAATAAATGAAGCAATCACACAAAGGACACACTTATTTTTGGACTATCATCCCTGGAAAACCCCAATGCGGGAAAAACAGTGCAACAGATTTGAGGGTTTTTATTATTAAGAAGATTTCTGAATACAATCTAGGGTGTCAAATCCGGCTCACCCAACAGAGAAAATCCCGGCTGAAGTACCTCTATCTGGAGACAGATATATTGGCTGATCCAGCAGCTGAATGAAGAAGCCCCATAGGTACCTGTGCTATCCCTAGTGTTGTGCAGCGATGGCTTACAACAAGCTCCGTGCTGAGACTGCGTCACCTCCTCCAGGAGTTGCGTCACCCTCCTTGTGAGCCTTCTCGGCTCAAAAATCAATTTGCTGAATTTCTACCCGATATGCCCCACATAAACCCCAGCGCTGCCTCTTCAGTGACTGCATCACCCTTCTGGCTCTGCATCACCCTTCTGGACCTGCATCACCCTCTTTAGTGTTGCGCTGTCTCTCTTGGTGCTACTTTGCCTCTCTGCAATTGTATTCTTGGCCTTGGACTGAAGTCTCATTGTCGAACTACCCTTCTCTGCACTGCAAGCTCACTTCGAAATTATCAGCAAACCATGCCCCAAAATTTCGACTTTGCTCAAGTGATGCTCTCCGTGTGTGTGTGCTCCAACATACTCTCAAGCCTTCCTTTATACTATTCCTATTGAGAAATCAACGGTCGTGATCTAATCCTTAATCAATAACTAAGATTAAATCAGAGTTGATCCTCGTCACTTAGAAGTTAGAAGCTTCTCACTCACATGTTAAATTAATTCACTTTAATTATTTTGATTCCCTAAGTTTTAACTTAGGCTCCATTAAAAATAATTAATTATTTGAATAACTTTCACTATGGGTGGAATTTCTCCAAACCATTTTTGGGTCTTGGAAATCTCATGTGTTCTAGCCCCTCCACAAAATTTCAGAGCTAGAGAACCTCCGATGCAACCAAAAAAAATCAACAAAAAGTAGGTTAGTGGGACTTGTTACCACATAATCTAGGAGGTCCCTATCTAAGGGAAAACCTAAGGGACAACTACTAGACTAAGTGACAACAATGGGACAATGACCCAGTGTCACCTTAGTCAATGTCATTGTCACCTTAGTCAATGTCTCTTGTTCTTTCACCGATTGGAGCAGTCTCAGTATGAAAGGGCTTCACTTAGAATGAATAGATCAATGATTTAGGTATGATGTGATTCCACAAAGACCATTCAAGGAAAGAAAATAATGGCTCAATGCTTCAAAGGAGCTAAAATGCTCTGCAAGAAACACTTCGAGATTCAAGACTGAAGGTTTTGAGATATGCAATAATGATAGGTATTCCTAAGATCAAGACTCCATGTGATGAGGTTGGACCTCTCAAAGAAGCTTTATATGATGTTTCAATGATTATAAGAAGCTCCTTGCTTCCTTTGGAAGACCTAGGAAAGACTTGCACTAGACCTAGGTTTTTATGAATAGTCGTTGGAAGAAACACTTCCAAGGTACTCATTAAGTCAAGGCAAGGGAGGAGAAAGGGTTTCTTATGATTTATTCCAACGAATGCTATGCTCATACAACCCTCAAGAACGTCCCTTAGTCTACGAGAAACAAGCTAGGGTTTCCCTTCTAGGGCACACCTAGCGCACAAGATTTATGGATAAGGAACCTTGAGAAATCCACCAAACTTGGAGATCCTCTAGGCAAGACCTTAAGGAAGAGTCTTGTCCGCACGAAATCCCAAAAGTCACTCTATAAAGGAATTTGCTTGATTCCCTAGCCCTAGCTGTCTTAGAAATAGGGGCTAAAAATTTAAGGAGAAGATATGGAGAAGAAGAGGAGAAGAGATAACTCCAAAGAAGAACGAAAATTTGAGCTCCAAATGTCAAAATGCATCAAAGAATCTCCAATAGCTTCCAAAGAAAAAGTTCAAGTTCTTTTACAAGAGAAGAATCCAAGTGAAAAAGGGCTAAAAATTTAAGGGACTAAGAATTTAAGGAGATAGCTCCAAGGAAGAACGAAAATTTGAGCTCCAAATGTCAAAATGCATCAAAGAATCTCCAATAGCTTCCAAAGAAAAAGTGCAAGCTCTTTTACAAGAGAAGAATCGAAGTCTTAGAAAAAGGGGCTAAAAATTTAAGGAGAAAAAATGGAGAAGAAGAGGAGACAAGATAGCTCCAAAGAAGAACGAAAATTCGAGCTCCAAATGTCAAAATGCATCAAAGAATCTCCAATAGCTTCAAAAGAAAAAGTGCAAGTTCTTTTACAAGAGAAGAATCCAAGTGATGATGATGCTCACTCACAAATTAGAGCGAGCTTTATTTACATGAGACCTTAGAGGTCGAATTTCTATTCTCAAGCCCCTAACATTATAAAAATGTGGAAAATAAAGGCCTTGGTCATAAGCCGACCAAGTAGCTATGATAAATTTAACCATCCAAGAGCTAGCCGAAATGGTGACGTCACGCTAATGTAGGGCCTTTGGAGGGCCATGTTGAGTTCTCTTTGTGCCAAGATTTGAGGGAGGGATCTGAAAATCTCGAAGAATGGGATGATCCATTTATCTCCATGCAATACACCATGTGGGGCCACAAATACTGGTCTAATGGGTCTCCAGATGAAATAAAAGCCTATACATTGTTCCAAATGAGGGCTTTTATTATGTTGCCTACCCTCCAAAGTCTCTAGAGTGAGACAAACCTCCTCTGGGCCTTGGATTGGCTGCCATAATCAAGTTAAGTCGGTCGAGGCATGCTGGTCCAAGTGCATCATCTCGTGAATAATGCGGGGGCAATGAACAAACTGTTGAAGGTTCCGAGGGTGTTTGTGGCATGAAATGACACTCTAACATATGATGGAGTCCCATGGCTCTCAATGCATCCCCTAGGGGTGTTAATATGATTCTCTGGTGGGCTTGGGCCCCAATTAAGTTGCCCAACCTAGCCCATGATGAAACCACTTTCCAATTACATATAAGATCCAATGCGCTTCCTCACCATCAGGTACACTAATTTATTAGTGCATTTAAGTGAACCAAGCTTGTTAATCAAGTGCACATTGAGAATTCATAATGGGATTCCCTTCCAAATTTGGGGCTTTAAGCTTGTAATAGTGTTACCTCCCTAGCTAAGTTACCGGATTCGTCCAAAAGGGTCACTGAATCCCGAATCCCCGTATCGGATACGATTTGTACCCGATTCGCCCCCAATTCACCGGGTACAGCCGTATCCGTACATGGTACGACGTATCCCGACCATACCCTATACGGATACAGCCGTACCCAGTGAATCGGGTACTGCCGGATACGGCCGCCCAAAAAAGTGTGATATTTTTTTTTTTATAAAAGTGTGTTTCTTGTTGGTTTTTCTCACTGATTTCATTTTCTCAAGTGAGCAAGGAGCTAGGGTGAGCAAGGAGCAAGTGTGAGCAAGGAGAAAGGGAGTTCTTTCGAAGAGATTCGAGCATCCGGTAAGTGCACTGTCCCTCTATATTTTGCATTTAGTTTGCTGTTAGTGTTTGCATGTGCATATGTTTTATATATTTGGTTATTTTTGTTTATTTTTTACAGTATTCATGGCTCAATCAAAGGCAGCAAGACAGGGGCAAAGAAAGGGGAAGAATGTCCCCATTGGAGATGCCCTCCTGTCCCTGTTTTATCAGGGTCTACAAGTATTCCATCCATTGGAAGTGGGGTTGCAACAACAACTTCAAATGTGCAGGGAAAACAAATTGTTGACCCCAAATACCCATTGTGGAAATATGTGACAAGAGAGGGAGGGGCAGGAAAAAAGGGAGGAGGACAGTGATGCTGATTATGATGATGAGGATTGATGACTCTGACTCATTGAGGCTTCAGGCTTGTTGTCTTGTAGACTATAGTTTTTTTGTATTTTCTATTTCTATTTGCTATTGGCAGTGTACTTATGTAACACATTTTGATTCTGGTGACTTAATGAGAAAACTACAGTATCTTACTATCTTCAATCTTGTCTTTCTGAGTAAATTTGACAATTGTATCATGTATGGTGTATCAATGTATCAATGATCAATTATCATGTATGACTCATGAGTATCTATGT
Source organism: Pinus albicaulis (assembly GCA_034641835.2). Taxonomy (NCBI): domain Eukaryota; kingdom Viridiplantae; phylum Streptophyta; class Pinopsida; order Pinales; family Pinaceae; genus Pinus; species Pinus albicaulis. The sequence continues at coordinate 562,200,874 of CM076569.1, read as the reverse complement.
TTGAATCAATCAATTTTGTATGAATTTGTGTAAAAAATATCTAATTTTTAATATATTAATATATATATATATATATATATTTTTAAAAAATATATATATATATATATTTTTTTAATAAAATAATATATAACGTATTGTATCCCAGAAGTATCTTGTTTCGGGGGTCACCGTACTCGAATCCGATTCCTCGAATCCCCGTATCCCCGTATCAGGTGACTTAGCTCCCTAGGTAGGAGTGGCTAGTAAACAACCCTATTAGGTGTTCCTAGCCCCTACGGGGAAAGATAGGTCCAAGGTAAATCCTTCAACTGATAAGGGTCATCTGAATAATGATGAGGTGAATAGGGACATAGGGGTCTCCGAGGCCAAATGTCATGGGTTCAAGGATGGTAATGATGAGGGATGTTTACATAGGTGTATGATGTAGGAGGGAACAACTGTGGATACACGAGTTACCCTGGCCTTTGTTTTTCCACCTTATTTATTTGCCTTTTGCCTTTTCTTGATTTTTCTCTTTGAATTACTGCTCTGGGCTCTAGGAGAGGAGAGCATGTTGTGTATGATATAAGCAATTATTACCCCCTTTAAGGTGGGGAAGTTCATCGCCCACCAGGGGTTGGGACGTGCATGGGTTCCTTAATGTTGTGGGGGCAATCATGGGGCCCTAGGAACTAGGGTGATGGCCATGATAAAGGGGAAGAGCTCATGTTTGGCTTTTTCCCACATGTTATTTAAATGTCCCGACCATTTTTTGCATTTTATAATACTATTTTCTTTTGTTTCTTGCTTGTGACCATGATATGCTTTTAGCGTTCTTTTAGAACCTCTAGGGCAACATTTCCAGGACTAACCCAAACATGTGGACAAGGGGAGGGGGTGCACTAATGCCTTGTGGACCTAGAGGGGGGAGATGATGAAATATGGCTTGCAATGTGTGGAGGGGAGTGAAAAATGTGAAATGTGAAAACGAGACTGTGCTACCAAAATTGAGGTTTCCCAAGTAGTGCCCTTCCTGAAGATATAAGCCAATAAGGGAGATCCCATGGGACTAGGATTGATGATTAACCCCCATTTAAGGTAAGGAAACAAAACTACAGTCAAAACCCTTCCTTCTTCAAAGTCATCTAGTGGTTCAAACCCAATATGCCCAACGAAAAACAAGCATAAGCACTCAATTGCACAGTGAAAAACATACCTTTAAGATTGGAATGCCCACCTTCAAACATACGCTCTGGATATATGGGTGAGGGTACATATGACTGATTAAGGGAGTGGAGAAAAGTGGCAGAACATATCAACTACATTGGTGGTTGTAATGCGTTGGTTGTTGTTGGTTGAAGAAATATCAAGGAGAAAAGTTCTCTTGTGGGGTCACCCATTTTTGGTGGGTAATAGGTCTAATGGGTTTGAACATCGCGATTAAATCGCGATTTTTTCAACAAAACGATTAAATCGGCGATGTTTTGCACGATTTTTTGAAAAAATCGCTAATTGGGAAAAAATTGCGAGTTTTTCCAAAAAATTGCGATTTTTTTGGTAAAAATCGTGGGCCCATCAAGCAGCAACCCTATAAGTTCAAAAATCGATTTTTTTTTGTCATTTTTGCTAACACACCCTGTTGGCAGTTAATGGTAATGTTAAATTCTTAAAGTAAAAGTGATATCCTTTTACTTAAATTTTTAACATTACCATGAAATGACTCAAGATGTTTAAGAGTGGTATCGACCTCATTGGATTTCATATGGAGAAACTAGAATTTTAGATTTCACTCAAAATTCAGCAGACTTAATGGTTTTCAGGGTTTCATGGTTTGGGGATTTGCATTGTTTCCATTTGATTCTATTATGTGTAAGGGTATGAGATTGGCATTTGATCAAGAGCATGAAGTCCGTTAAGAACCTTGATGTTGGTGGCATTGATTGTTGAACTTTGTTGATGTTGGTGGTATTGATTGTTGAACTCCCCTACCGTGGCCTTAACAAGAATGTACCCTTCACTCAAAGGAAAACAACTGGTTAGGCATGTTAATCTTTTTCTACCGCGTTTTAAGGTTGAGGTGATGAACCCTTCACTCAAACCAAAATCATTGGTTAGGCATGTTAAACTTTTTCAATTTCTATCATGTTATAAGGTTGAGCAATCCAAGTCTGAAGACTTTGAGCTAGATGATGTTTATGTATCTCTTGTTGATGATCCCATTTCTAGTAGTGATGAATCAATGATGAGTTTCATGAGGAGGAGGAGGAGGAGCAACAACAGGAGGAGGAGGTGACACCACCTACCCCTGCTACCGGTAGAGGACGTGGTCTGCCTCCTTTAGCTCCTGGTGCTTCAGGATCTAGAGCACAACAGAGTCCATTGCCAGCCCCACCAGCTTCTTCATCTAGAGGGAAAGCTGTTACATTTTCTCGCAAGAAGGGCAGAGGAAATCAGTAGTATAGGCTATTTGGTGCATTCCTTTGTATATAACAGTATGACTCATGATATGAGATACATTATTATATTTTTTTGTTGATATTTTTAGGTTGAGTTGAGACTCAGGACTTAGTATTCAGGACATGATTCACTATTATGTGTGATGTAGCACTAGACATGATATTACACGTCTTATATATTAGTTTTTTTTTTCATATTTATGTGTCAATGCATTTATTTTATGTTGTGGGTGCTTTAGATATTAAAAAAATTGAAAAAAAATGAATATTTTTGTATGTGCCGATTTTTCCCCGATTTTTACGATTTTTCTCGATTTTTACGATTTTTTCCGATTTTTTCCCCTCGCCGATTTAATCCCGATCGCGATTTCAAAACATTGGTCTAAAGGATACATCTAGTGTAAATGCAAGACATGTGGGAGTGCAAATGCAACTCCATTCTAAATCCAAAGCTAATAAGATAAGATATGACTAAAATAGGACTAACATGAAATAAAAGTATAAATAGAGAATGTTTAAAGTCATATGAGATGACCAAAAATGAGAAATGCAAGTATGTTTGTTGCTAGACTATGCAACTCCAAAGAAGTGAGTGGGGGGTTGAAAATGGATCCAATGGGGTTAGAATCTCCCTAACCTGATCGCCAATGGTGAGGGACGCAAGCAAGGCAATGTCTCTTTGTCTGGGTCCTCTAGAACTATCGGGAAATCCAATTGCATGATCTTAGGGGGAGTAGATGAGTGAGTGCTACTCCTAACATCCGAGGTTGCAAGGAAGAAGTTGTTGATCATTCTCTGTTTATTGTGTTGTGTTTGGGAGGAGGTTTGGCGGGTAGGAGGTGCATTGTGTTGTATCTGCCTTGAGCCATTCCCTCTGACTCTACGAGGGTAGGTCAACTGAGGCATGGTACAACATATGTGGGTTGGTCTCGAATGTACCTGTCTATCTCGGACCTCAAAAGGGGGGGGGGTTGTTGTTGAAAACCTCGAGGTTTCACCATTCTTGCATTTGCTGCAAATTGAGACTTTGCCTGCCGCATGTTGTTTTGACCAGAAGAAACAACCTGAGGCTAGAAGTAAGAGGTAATAGTGCTAGAAACCCTAAGGTGAGTTTGAGATTTGCATGTAAAGATCCGTCTTTATCAAGGATTCCATATGATGATTTTGGATCATCGATAAGCAATTGCTTTTGAGGGTCCCAAACCTTGGATTCTTCCTCATAATACCTTATGTCCTCAAGGCCAATTATACTAAACCTTCCATTAATTCTTTCCTTATTGCACATTTCACCACTTCCAAGTACCACTTCTAGCCTTTTTGATGTATAATTTCAATTACAACATGCACAACTTCCTAAATTAATGTTGCTTCCTCATGGGATTTTCTTTAAAACAGGAGAAAAAACAAATTGAAATTGGTGCAAGTTACATGTCCTACTTTGTTTCTCTACCTACCACTTTAATTTTAACTCAATTCAATAGACATTTGTTTATGTGTGCCTACTATTTGGATTATTTGTGGTAACTAGATTTCATGCAACTTGCAAGGATTCCTCTCTCACTTACTCATTTCTCACGACTTAACTATTTATATTTTGCAAAGGGGAATTGATGACCTTGTAGGAAATTATATGCCCACTAATCTCACTAGAGACGATATCTAAGGAACTAAATGGAATTTGTCTCGCATCCATCACTCTTTACTTCTACTCACTAGTCTAAACATGCTAAACATCGTCATGTGAAAGGATCTAGTTGAAAAAAATTATTTTCTTTTCTTTTACAATGGAATATGCAGAACATGTGAAGCATGAAGCTAAATCCACTAAAACAAGCGTAAATCTTAACAATCTAGATTATTTAATCTTCTCTTTTTGGCCCATAATTGCCTTTTCAAAAAATTATCCTTGAACCTTATGTTGTTCAAGCTAGCCCTAAAGCCGTCGACCCCCTAAAGAGAGTGACAAGAAGTTTCGCTTATGTATTGATTACTAAATTTTTTGTTACTACACCATGGCCTTGTTACCACTCAAACTAGCAAGGGTCCTAGGAGGGGATTCTATAGAGCAACTACTAGATCAAGGGACAACAATGGAGCAATAGCCCACTGTCACCTCAGCTAAAGCTCCCTGCTCTGTATGGACTTTCACTGATGGGAGGATACCCGATATGTGATGAATCACGAGGATGGATAGATTAATAATGGGATAAGGAGCGATTCCTAAAGCATATTCACAAGAGAGACTCAATCAAATGGCTTACTTGGTTTAGAAGCATTGTGGTAGGCTCTCTAGGAAGGGCTAAGGGGATACTTAAGCCTAGGTTTGGTGAATTTCCCTTGACAAGATGTATTCTAGACCTAAGGATTCCTAAGGAGAAATGGCTTCTATGCAACCCAAGGAGAAAGTTGTGGGACCACAAAGAACCCAAGTGCACACAAACTAGGTCAAGGATTTGGAGTTGACCAACAATGGAGGGGCTTGACTAGGTTAGGGAGGAGAATAGGATCAAAGCAACAATCTTCTTTTGAAATTCAAATGCAATGATCCAAATGAGGACACTAACCCAAAGCAACCTAGGGAGAGGAATGATCCTTGAGCTAGGGCTTGCGATATCTGTTGATATTTTTGAGTGTTGGGGTAGCATTGGATGCGATCTAGCTCCCATAATTTGTGGAGGGACTAGAATACATGAGATCTCCAAGACCCAGAAAGGGATCTGAGAAATTTCATCTTGTTTAATAGAAAATTAATTAATTAATATTTTTAATTAAGGACTTTAAGTCTAACATAGGAAAATTAAAAGATTAAAGGTAATTAATTTAAACATGTGATGGAAATGACTTAGGTCACACGGATCAAGCTTTCTTTTAATATTAGTTGTCGATTCAAGATTCCATCTTGTTTAAGAGAAAATTAATTAATTAATCTTTTTAATTAAGGACCCTAAGTCTAACTTAGGGAAATTAAAAGATTAAGGGTAATTATGGAAATGACTTGAGTCACACGGATCAAGATTTTTTTGAATCTTAGCCGTTGATTCAAGATTAGATCACGACCATTGGTTTCCCAACGAGAAAAGTATAAAGGAAAGGCTTGGGGTCAGTTGGAGAACACACACGGTGGCAGAGCACTTAGACTGAGCTAGAATTCTATGGCGTGGTTTGCTAAGAATTTCCAGAAGTGTTTCAACTGCAGCGAGGGGTAGTATTGGCGGAAGGGATGATCTGAGCCTAGGCCAAGAGTGCAGCAAGAGGCAGAGAAGCAGCAACTACGCAACATAGAGGCTTTAGGTGCTACGCAGAGGCTATGCAAGCCCAAAAAGGGTAGCGTAGAGGCAGCAAAAGGCTATCAGGGTTGACGCATGTCCAACTAGGGCAGTGCAGGGGCAGCGTAACCCAGTCTAGGGTGACGCAGGCCCCTTCTAAGCAACGCAAGGGCTGATGTGTTGAAAAATGTAACTAGGTCGGTCTTCATGTTGACTATATAATTATGTAATTATGTAAAATAAGAAGTCAAATTAATATATATTTTGTTGTATGTGCTTCATGGGTTTCATGAGTATGATTTATTAAGTAGAAGGACTTCTTCTTGATGTCCAGTAGGTTTAAGTTAAGTATAAGATCTAGTCTTTTTCATATGCTCCAAAATCTTGTATATCAAGCTCCATGATATAGTAAAGTCAACCTTCAAACGCTGCTGAAGTAATGGCTCACGAAATGCTGAAGGAATAACAAAGTCAAGTCGGCCTACTTGCTGTATAATAGTCGGCCTAAAGGTTGACAAAAAATCACTATATATATAAAGGAAGACTATGGATCATTCAAACAGTAACATTGCGAACAAGTATGAGGAATTTGCGGAATGGTTGTAAAAGGAAAAAAGCAGAACTACTACAGCAACAATTGCGAATTCCTCTGAAATAAATGTGGACAAGTCTGAGGTAAGTCTGTGAATAGTTTTGTAAAAGGAATTGCGGAATACTGAGATAGACTTGTGGATAGTTTCAGAGAAAGGATTGCGGCTGTCTCTGTGGTAATACAGTGATAAATCTGCGGACTATTTGGAACAAGATTAACGGTCAGCACAGTGATGAATTTGCGGACTCTTTGGAACATGGTTAACGGTCAGCACAATGATGAATTTGAGGACTATTTGGAACAAAGTTAACGGTCAGTACAGAAATAAATTTGCGGACATTTCTGAGGTGGATTGTAGACAAGAGAACAGAAGGAAGTGTTAAGGTTTTAGTGGGAGTTCATACAGTAGCAAGCTTGGAAATCAAGGTATGTTATACAGAGACAGTATGCGGATTATTTAGAAAAGATTCTGTGCGGATTTATGAAGAGATTATTTAGCGTGGAGTTTGGAGAATTTCAGGATTAGTTGCTTGTTATATGACGTTGATGTTGTGCGGATCATTTTATACAGCAAATACAAAAATCTAAGCAATCTCAATCAAGGAAGAATTTGCTAAAGTTTAGGAAAACATCATCAGAAGAAAGGCAACTTTAAAAGGTAGGAAAAAGTGAGGAAGGTAAATCTGATATTTACCTTCCTAACTACAAAACAGGGCAGATTGGTGACGAAGAAAAGAATCAAGTTTGAGGAAGCTGTATCAATGTCTTGGAAGCATATTTAGGTCAGGGGGTCTGAGTCATGGTCATGGTACTTGTCATTTGAAGATTTATAAGAAGAATTCTTTGTGGATTTTCCTCTCCAAGAGGGAGAGGTTTTGCCCTGGCTCTAGGAGCCTAATTTTGTGTCTTGTGTATTTTGATAATTGACTTGATGAAAGACTAAATAAGACAACGAAGAGAAGACATAAGTAACTCAAGTAAGCTCACAAGTAATTATCAAGAAGAGAATTTGTATTAAACACCAACCCTTAAAATTATCAACATGGAATCAGAACTAAGGTGTTAGAAAGGGGATAGAGGCACTCAAGGATCAGATTTCATGGAAGGCATCAAAGCAAGGTGACAGATTGAAGAATCAAAATCAAAGAAGGAAGTCTACACAACAGTTAGGATCTTTGTATTAATGAACAACATTGGATCACAGTATACAAAGCAAGGATTTGATTAAAAGAAAGGTCAGTTTTCCACAGTGAAAGAAATAAGACAGTTTGGCATTAAAGGCAATATTATAGTACCATCTGAAATATGCCAACAGTTCATTTCCATCTCAAAGTATTACCATCAAAAGCTTCAAGGCAAGTTACCTATCATCCTTGATCTCTTATGGAAGCAACAGAACATCCTCATCAATCACCTTCAAAATGGAAGCGAGATCTAAAAGTTTTGACATCATTCAAAGGAAGCTTCAACCATCTCCAAAGTAATCAAGCCGATAGAAGAAGAAAAGCATCTGCTCAAGTAAGTATATCTATGACTTCATATGGATCTATTAAAATGTTGTCTTTGCAAAGAAAGAAACAAATTGGTTAGGGTTTCAAACTTTCCTGCATAGAAGACAAGGAAAATGAAGTCATGCCAAATTCATGAAGGGAGATATAAGAGCCCAAAGGATTCTTACAGAACCCATAAAAGACTCTTTCATCTCCGATCTACTAAATCTAGAAATTGGTGGTGCTATTCTCTGTGAGTACTACAGGAGAAGCAATCTCTCTGATCAACTGCAGGAACTAGGAGAAGACTACAGTGGTGCTAAAAGCTCTATGAGAAGAATGGGGAAATTTCACTTCACAATTATATGGGAAGATAAAAGTCACACAATTCCACGATTTAGGGTTTGTATGTAAATAGAGAAAACAAGATTGAAAGCCAAAGCTGTTACAGGATTAAGTGAAGAAATCAAGCCTTTGTAGCCATGTCCAGGAAGAAAGGAAGATTCGGTAAGTTTTGGTCCTCAGAGTAAAAGAAGAAATGTGGAGAAAGCACGATGCCTTCGATATGATGAACTTGGGCATTAAAATAGAAATTGTCCTTAATCTGAGAAAGGACAAGAGAAATAAGAAAGAAGCTCATGTCTCTGAAATGAGGAAAGATCTTGATAAGAAAGAAGAAGCAAGGGATCTCCACTACGATTGAGATAATCTTCTCCTATAAGTGATTTTTGTTGGAAGCAGTGTAGCATTATGATGGAGGCATGGTAGGAGCTCCTGGTGAATCAGCTTCGGGAAAACCTCTCTGATAACATTACTAATGGAAAGCAGTCATCAAGAGCAAGGGTCATCATGGAAACAAATTTCTGGGATGTGATGACATATTGATGGAGTAGGCCAAGATAATGAAGCTCTTCATTCTTGAGAAATTGCTACGGGATGACTCAAGGGAAAAGGGTATGAGGTATATATATATTTATATGCTAACATTTGATGTTGTGAAGTCATGTCATATGGTTGCAGGTAATGAACTTCTGTATTTAGAAGTATGATCTATGGAGGAGTATCTCTCACTGCACAGACAAATGAAATCAACATAATATGTCCTCATGGAATATGAGGTGGTTGTATATGAATGAGAAACTAGAAAGGCTGTATGTTCCTAGGAATGAAGAATGTGTGAAGAGGAAGAGATCATGAAATGCAACCATGCCAAGAGGCAATTATCATCCGGAGGCCAAGAAGATGTGACTAGTAGATCTCCTGGGAAGATATGTAGACTCTGACAGAAGTCTGGTAAAGAAGAAGACCCTTGGCAAAACATATCATTAGGAGACATGTCAATATGCATGAAGGATGTCGATGCCTACAAGGAAGATGTCATGGTGAAAGATCATCACTAAGGTAACTTTTGTTCTAAAAGTTCATATGAATATGTTTATTTGGATAAATTTGTGCAGGGCTGCTAATCATGAGAAAGGATGTCTGATCCTTGGAGATTATTCGAAGGTAAGCAGCATGGCATAACAGTGGACCAGATAAGGAAGTTTGATGAATCACTTTCTGATAGTTGACATGACTCAGGATGGAAGTGATGGATGATTTGTGTCGTATGAAGCTAAAAGTTGAAGATTCCTCAGTATCAAAATCCATGACATCAAGGACAGGAATTCTTCATGAGCAGTTGGGTGTCTCACCATTGCTGTTGGAGGTCCCTGGTTAAGAGGGAGCCTGATGATAAGTTTTCTTACTTGGAAGAAACTTGGTAATTCCTAAGAATGAGCTTAGGTACATTCCTTGGATAGGAATGAGTACATTCCCTTGTGGAGTAGGTCCTCCCTAGTTGAGAGGGAGAGATAGACACATCATTCTGGTCTTCACTTGGGAAGACAAAATGGAGGATTGGGTAATCATCTGGAATTTGATACTCTTTGAGAATGTATTAGGGCATTCAAGATAAGAGTAGTCGAGGACCGATATTCTTTGAGGGCTAGCTACCCAAGAGAAGAATAGTCCAAGAAGGTCATACTTTGTGATCACCCGAGTGGAGTATGTACCTTGGAGAGACAATGACGATGTTGTTTATAAGTCATGTGTCTTGCCAGCATTGTAGCCCATTGTCTCGTTGAGAGATGGGGCTGTTAGTCAAGGCCTTGCACTAGGACAATGCTGGTTGATATGATGCTATACAGATGTGATTACCAACCCGATTCTTCTTATGAGATTCTTTAGTTTGAAAGTGACCATGTACATATATGAATACCTCCCTAGTTAAGAGGGAGTGTTGAAAAATGTAACTAGTTCGATCTTCATGTTGACTATGTAATTATGTAAAGAAGAAGTCCAATTAATATATATTTTTGTTGTATGTGCTTCATGGGTTTCATGAGCATGATTTATTAAGTAGAAGGACTTCTTCTTGATGTCCATTAGGTTTAAGTTAAGTATAAGATCTAGTCTTTGTCATATGCTCCAAGATCTTGTATATCAAGCTCTATGATATAGTAAAGTCAACCTTCAAACGCTGCTAAAGTAATGCCTCACGAAATGATGAAGAAATAACAAAGTCAAGTCAACCTACCTGCTGTATAATAGTTGATCTAATGCATTTGGATGGTCGGCCTAAAGGTTGACAACAAATCACTATATATATATATATATATATATAAAGGAAGACTACAGATCATTCAAACAGTAACATTGCGAACAAGTTTGAGGAATTTGCGGAATGGTTGTAAAAGGAAATAAGCAGAACTACGACAACAACAATTGCGGATTCCTTTGAGATAAATGTGGACAAGTCTGAGGTAAGTCTGCGAATGGTTTTGTAAAAGGAATTGTGGAATACTGAGATAGACTTGCAGATAGTTTCAAAGAAAGGATTGCGGCTGTCTCTGTGGTAATACAGTAATAAATCTGCGAACTATTTGGAACAAGATTAACGGTCATCACAATAATGAATTTGCGGACTATTTGGAACAAGGTTAACGGGCAACACAAAGATAAATTTGCGGACATTTCTGAGGTGGATTGCAGACAAGAGAACAGAAGGAAGTGTTAAGGTTTTAGTGCGGACTTCATACAGTAGCAAGCTCGAAAATCAAGGTATGTTATACAGAGACAGTTTGTGGATTATTTAGAAAATATTTAGTGTGGATTTATAAAGAGATTTTCAGCGTGGAGTTTGGAGAAGTTCAGGATCGATTGCTTGTTATATGATGGTGATGCTCTACGGATCATTTTATACAGAAAGTATGGAAATCTAAGCTATCTTAGTTAAGGAAGAATTTGCTAAAGTTTAGACAAACATCATCAGAAGAAAGGAAACTTTAAAAGGTAGGAAAAAGTGAGGAAGGTAAATTTGAGATTTACATTCCTAACTACAGAACAGGGCAGATTGGTGACGAAGAAAAGAATCAATTTTGAGGAAGTTGTATCAAGGTCTTGGAAGCATATTTAGGTTAGGGGGTCTGAGTCATGGTCATGGTACTTGTCATTTGAAGATTTATAAGAAGAATTATTTGCGGGTTTTCCTCTCCAAGAGGAAGAGGTTTTGCCTTGGTTCTAGAAGCCTAATTTTTTGTCTTGTGTATTTTGATAATTGACTTGATGAAAGACTAAATAAGACAACGAAGAGAAGACATGAGTAACTCAAGTAAGCTCACAAGTAATTGTCAAGAAGAGAATTTGTATTAAACACCAGCCCTTAAAATTCTCAATCGAACGCAGGCTAGCAGAGCTGACGCAGAGGACTTCAAAGCAGCGCTGGGGTGTTTTAAGACTAAAAAGGACTAAGTTCTATAAATCCCATTTGAGGGTGTGAATCAGTTAGTTTTTCTATCTCCGGAACAGAGGTATTGCTACAGATTTTGTATTTCTATGTCGGGTTAACCTGTTTGGTGCCTAGATATGTTGTACTTAGAATCTACTAAATAATAAAAACCCTCTAGCAGCCAGAAGACCGGTTTTCCCACATTGGGTTTTTCCGGTGATAGTTGTCCATAAAATGTTGTGTGTCACTTTGTCATTGTGCATGTATTCAGTTTAGATCTGTATGTGTAGGCTGCAGTGTATTTACTTTGATGTTTTACTGAATAATTCAGAAAATAACTTGTTAAGTAAATCAAACAAGTAGGAGAAGTAAATCAGATGTACTGTAGTAGGATTTCTGTTTAGTAGGTTTAGAAATTTTCACATGGTATTAGAGCGATTGCAGATCTAGCCTGGATCACCAGCAAGAAGACTGAAGAATCCTTGCTGCAGAAAGAAGCAGAGAAAGCAGTAGCAGCCACAGAACGCCGGACCAGATAGGGCAGCGTAGTTGCAGAAGGAAGTAGAGCCACGCAGAGGCCAGAGTGATGCAGTCTCCACGTAGGCCCATGTACTTACTGCGCAGAGGCAACACAGAAGTTGTGTTGGGACTGTCTTCTCACGTAGAGGCTAGCCAGGGTGACGCAGTCCTGAAGCTGTTGGCTGTTTCAAAGTGCTGCAAGCCATGCTGTAGACTTTCAGTAGTTGCTGGTGGGGCTAAAATTTTGTCGGTTCAGAATTTAACCTGACAAGTTGACAAAGAGCTGGAGGAGAACAACTTCTCAGAATATTTCCAGCCAAAGAAATCTACAAATCGATCAGAGGATCAAATAGAGCTAATTCGTTTTTGATTTGGCGGACTTCCAAGAGAGGAAGTTATTTTTCAGAGGGAGCAGAGGGTACCTTTCTCGCCAAGGACCCTAGATCCGAGTCTTTAGCATAGAGAGGAGTCTCTAGCATGTTTGTGAAAGGGCCAGAATCTTGTTGAGAAATCTAGGGCATCAAGATTAGGTGATTTCTCTTCGTTTGATAACTGCTTGTGAATTCTCTTTACTTCTTAGATTGGGATCTTCTTTTACTTATGTTATTATAATGTTCTTCTTCATTAAACAACTATCAACGCATTAACCATAAAGAGACAAGAGAGACAGATTCTAGGCTATCATCCAAGGCCAAAACCTCTCCCACTTGAGAGGGAAACCTAAAAAAATTCTTCTTCTTATGGAGACTTCAATTGACGAATACCAAGACCAAGACCCTTGACCTATTTTCCACTCCAAGACCAAGACACAGAGCTTCCTTGACGATATTCTATTTGAGTCAATAATAGTAAAACCTTTGCTTCTCCCTCCTTCTTGGCTACCCTTGAGAATTCAACTTCCTTTTCTCTGCTTTAGACCTGCAACCCTTTTCGGTCCGAATTCAGAAACCCTAGCTCATATAGTTTTACCAACTTTGACCCTTGTTTTTCCCTGGTCTAGAGGGAGACTTCTTGTCCTTGAACTCGACTTAAGTATCACCTTGAATTTCTCCTTGATTTGTATGAGTTGTGATACTTCGTCTCTTTTTGTAATTTGGACAACAAAGATTCTTCGCATGTGTGGAGGATTTCATGCCTAAAACACACCCAAATACATTTTCTCTTTCCTTCCTTCTCTTCGTTGTTTATAAGATTACTTCCTTGACATTTTCGCACTTCTTATTGCAAACCTCTTCTTCACCGAAATTCTAATCTCTGAAATGAGGCCGAGCTGCGTATTTTGCCGACATGACATGTATGAGAGCCGAGACATCCTTTTGATGTAGATCCTTTATTCCATCTTGAAGCCGACTTGAAGGAGATGCTTTAGATTTATCTTGGAGGGCCATTTTATCCTTTTAATGACTCGTACAAATATGTAACATGCCCAAGATGTTGAGAATTAGGTAGTGCTAGGTTTAATTCAAATTCTCTACTTGATAATTACTTATGAGCTTACGTCTTTTACTTAAGTCTTCTCTTCTTAGCTTATTATGTCTTTAATCAAGTCAATTACCAAAACATAAGAGACACAAATTTAGGATCTTCAAGCCATGCCCAAAACCTCTCCCTCTTGGAGGGGAAAACCCACAAGAAATTGTTCTTATAGACTTTCAGTTGACAAGTACCATGACCGTGACACAGAACCTTGACCCTTATATGCTTCCAAGACCTTGTCACTATTTCTTCCTTGATTTCTTACGCTGATCCTTCTTTTCTGCACCGTCCTGCACCGTTCTGCACCTGGACTAGAGAGCTTGGTCTCTAAATATATTCTTCATTCTTTCTTGATTCTAGAACATCTTGACTTACCTTATAAACTTGCTTTACTTATGTTACCTTCTTGCTACACTTATGGATAGTTTTATGCATCTCCTTAGTATAAGAGAAGGGCTTGGCGTCAGTTGGAGAACACACTCCTAATTCCACACTTTATCTCTATCTTCGCATTAAATCACATAACTTTTCCTAAATTCACCACAAACTTGTCACTGAGATCTTGTCCAAAAATCTTAAAGGAGTCGAGTTTTTGTGTGTATCTTTTCTACACAATATACAGGGGTATATATAGTTGGCCCTGTTTGTAAATTAGTTGACCTATAATTTAGTTATGGAGCCGACTTGATTGAGGGTATATAAGCCGACTTGTAGAGGATATTTTCTAGCTTATTGAAGGTTGTCTTGAAGAGTATATACATCATGTATTACGTTGATCTGAGAAATAGTGTTAACATCATTCTTGAGCTATTTATTCAAGCTTATATGACAAGGTCTTGAGGCATACCATTATTGACTTTACTTCATATACATGACTCTATTTATGACAAGATGACAAATCCCTAAAAGACATCAAGAAGGAGTCTTATGACCTATAATAAAATTCCTTGCTCATTAAACCCATGAAGCAAACTTAACAAACATACATTTTATTATCTTTTTCTTCTTCATTACATAATGACATAATTACACAGTCAATATGAAGATCGAACCTAGTTCCACTTTGCAACACTCCCTCTTAACTAGGGAGGTATTCATAATTGTACATGGTCACTACTGAAGAATCTCATAAGAAGAATTGGATTGGTAATCGCATCTGTATAGCATCATATCAACCAACATTGTCCTAGTGCAAGGCCTTGACTAACAACTCCATCTCTCCACGGGATCTTGAGCTTCAATCATGGCGAGACCAATGATGAATAGACACCTACATCATTATCTCTCTTGGACCATATCCCACTCAGGTTCACTCGTGATATGTCCAACAAGACTATTCTTATCTTGAATTCCCAGTCCTCAAAGAATATCAGTCATTCCACAACTATTCTTATCTTGGATGCCCTAATACATCCTCAAAGAGTATCAGATGCCAGATGATTACCCAATCCTCCATTCTGTCTTCCAAGTGAAGACCATAATGATGTGTTTATCCATTCTCTCCTCATGGCCTTCACTAATACTTACGACTGTTAGTCCTAGTCTAGTGCATGACACATGAATTTAGAGAATCATATCTGTCACTTCCTTTTAATTTAGGAAGGACATACTTCAAGTTTCTTTTTACTCAGTTCCAGGCTCCCTCTTAACCAGGGACTTGCAGCAGCAATGATGAAAACACCCAGTTGCTCATGAAAAACTCCCTTCTTTGATGTCATGAATTTCTTTGTTGTTGAGGAGTCTTCATCTTTGGGTTCTCTTCATAGGGCATAGATCATCCATCACTTTCACCCAAGAATAATGTCTTCTAGCAGAAACTGATTCATCAGTCTTTCTCATCTAATCCACCCTTAGGCAATGTTGCTTTCCTTCGAACCATCTCTCAAGGATCTTAGATCCTTCCACATGGTTAGCATCCCTACATAAACTTATTTAGATAAACACATACATAAGAAATTTTAAATCAAAAGTTACCTTAGTGATGATATTTCACCATGAAATCTTCTTGTAGGCATCGACATTCTTTATTCAAATTGACGCATCTCCTAAATATATGTATTATCAAGGGTCTTCTTCTTTACTTCTATGAGAGTCTTCATATCTTCTAAGGAGATTTCCTAGTCACATCTTCCTGGCTTCAGGATGATAATCGCCTCTTGACATGGTTGTTCTTCATGATCTCTTCCTTTCTTTCTCCACACAACTTCATTCCCAAGAACTTCCAGTATATAGTTCCTTGTTTGTATACAACCACCTCATATTCTATATGACAACATATTATGTTGATTTCATTTGTTAATGACAACTTGTGTAACATAAGAGATCCTACTTTCTCTGATCATACTTCTAGAGGTATAAGTCCACCACCTGCAACCATAAGACATGACTCCATAGCATCCAATATTAGCATATAAATAAATGTACCTCATCGTTTTCCTTTTTGAGTCATCTTGCAACAATTTCTTTAGAATGAAGAACTTCATCAATATGTCATCATATCCTAATCCCAAAATTTTGTTTTCATATTGATTATTGAATGATGACCCTTGATCTTGATGATTGTCTTCCATCAATATTGTTATCATTTGATTTGTATGCGTAGGTCTCTTGGAACTACTTCTTTCATAAATGTATTGCAGACATATTCCTATGAAAAGTGCTCCTTCCATGCTTTTATCATGATGCCATTAATGTACAATTCTTCCTAACATACTATTTTCCAACCGACAAAAATCACTTAAAGAGGAAGATGTTCTCAATCATAGTAGAGATATTTCGCTTCTTCTTTCTTAAATTTCTTTGCATTGGGTTCTTCGCTTTCTTCTCTCACACAAGCTTTTGTTAAAATTTCTTAATCTAAGAAATCCTACTGTTAAATCTTGATTTACTTCTCCTACTTGATTAAATCCACAAGTTATTATTCTGAATATTGAGAAAAAACATCGAAGTAAATACATATAACAACCTACGCATACAGATCAAATACTGAATAACATGCTCATAGACAAAGTGACGTAGATTTTATGGACAAATGTCCCCGGAAAAACCTAATGCGGGAAAACTGCTGCAACTAGCTCTAGAGGGTTTTCATTATCATGTAGAATCTAAGTACAACAATCCTGGGCACCAAAACTAGTTCACCTGACAAAGAAATTAAATGGCAGCGATACCTCTATCCTCGGAGACAGAAAATATGGCTGATTCACACCCCCAAACAAGATTTACAGAACTCGAGCCCTTTCTTGCCCACTGGAAACCCAACGTTGCTCTGAAGCCCTCTACCTCAACCTGACTGGCCTGCGTTAGCCTTTGCGCTTCTCAGAAAGGGCCTGCATCACCCCTAAAGGGCTTACACTGCACCTTTGCTACCTTGACTGGGCTTGCGTCAGCGTTGCGTGGCTCCTGTTGCCTCTGTGTTGCCCCTACTGGGCTCTCGCTGGACTATGTAGCACTTGGCTACCTCTGCGCTGGTCTGGAATGCTGCTTCTCTTCCCTTGTTGTACTCTTGGCTTGGGATCAAACCATCCCCCTCACCAATACTGCCCCTCGTTGTAGCTAAAATACTTCTAAAATTCTTAGCAAACCACGCCCTAGAATCTCTGCTTTTAGCTTCAGTGCTCCGCCAATGTGTGTGTTCTCCAACTGACCCCAAGCCCTTCTCTTATACTTTCTCATTGAAACATCAATGGTCGTGATCTAGTCTCTAATCGACGACTAAGATTAGAAGTTGCTTGATTCGCGTCACTTAAGTCATTCTCATCACATGTTTAATTTAATTCACTTTAATATTTTAATTTTCCTAAGTTAGACTTAGGGTCCTTAATTAAAAATATTAATTATTTGAATATCTCTTAAAACGGGTGGAATTATTCTAAACTTTTTCTGGGTCTTGGAGATCTCATGTACTCGAGCTCCTCCACAAAATTTGGGAGCTAGAGTACATCCGATGCTACCCCAAAATCTCAACACTACCTCTTAGCGAGGAATGTGCTCTAGCACTATACTTCATCCTGAAGTACTACTCTTATCTCTGGCATCAGTCTCGGCGCTGATGCTTGGCTCGCTGCATGGCCACCCCTCATCACTGCACTGTTGTTGCTCTTTGTACTGTTGCCCATGACTCTGCCACCATCACTGCCACATCCGTACTGCAGCTCCCTCTCAAATTGTTGCATCATGCTGCCAACAGTTGCACTGAAACTCAGTTGCTGAGAGTAAGCAACTGAAGGACCCTTTCCCAATGACAGATAAGTCAGTGGGACTGCATCTCATCACCGAAGCTCCATAGACTGTTTTTTTGCGTTGTCCTTCCGAAGCCATTGCATTGCTGCAACTCTACACTACGTAAGCATGCCTACTCTGCGTTGCTAAAGTCATATAAGCTCCTCTGCGTTGCTGCCTCTACACTACTGCTGCGTCTGCACTGCGTTGCTCCCTCTATAGCGTATCATCTTCTGCCTTTGCTTCATCTGTGATCTTTGCACCCACTACCCTAGTCATTCCTTATTATTGTCTTAAGGCTCTCGTAGCATGGATGTGATCCAAGAGTTGGGCTACTCAAGGATCCTGCCACCACTCTGTAGCTTCTCTGAAGATCAATATCGCCCCACCTCCGTGGTTCCTGAGCACTCATGGCTACGTCATCATCGGAGCCATCGTCTGCTACAACAACCTTGGAACTAGAAGCTTCCTTGTCCTTCTTCCTTTGAGGACAATTGTTGGATAAGTGTCCAAGTTCGCCACATTGGAAACATTTGATCTTAGATAGATCACATTTCTTTTTCTCTTGCTGCTTCTTAGATGACAAGGCTCATCTTCCTCTTCATCCTTCTTTACCTTGCTTGAACCGGTGCTGGTCTGCGACTTGGTCATTTGGCGGATTTCCTCTTGTCAGAGGATAGCCCACATATCGTCTCAGTTTGGAAGGTCCACTCTGCCCAAAATACTTTGGACAAATGCTTTCCAGTCCTTTGTTATTGCATTTAGAGCAGTCCTCACCATGACATCATCCTCCACCTTGACCCACATGGCAGTCAACTGATCCCGAATCGATTGCAGTCTGAAGAGAAAAGGATCAATTTCCTCTCCCTTGGACATCATAAATAACCTCAACTAGTTCTCCAGAAGCATCTTTATTTGGACGGATTTCCCTTGATATAGTGTGGTTAAATCTTTCCACATCTCATTAGCCGTATTTTTCTCGGCTATGTGTGGTATCACATGATCTTTAACCCTGTCCATGATGAAGCGCTTGGCATGTGCCACTGCTTCATTATGCTTCGCTAGGAGAAGAGCATCGGTTGGTGTAGCCAAGACGTTTTCTACATGCTCCCTCAAGCCGTATGCTTCCAGGACTTCTAGGATTCTGGCCTTCCAGATAGCAAAGTTGGACAGGCTGTCCAACCTACCCTGATCATGCAGTCCGTGTGTTGCCATCTGCTCAGAAATCTGTCGAAACAGATCTTCCTTTCCTTGCTTATGTTGCTACCTTTAATAGAAACTTGGATATAGCGTCCTTGGCGAGAAAAAGCACCCTCTGCTCCCTCTGAAAACTAATTTCCTCCCTGGAAATCTGCCAAACACAACGAATGAGCTCCCTTCGATCACCCATACGATCGATCCTCAGATTTATTTTGGCAATGAAATCTGCCGAGCAATTGTTCTCCTCCCGTTATTTGTCTACTTAGCTTAGGCACGATTCTGCACCGGCAGAATCTCCACCCCACCAACAACTGTTGAAGATCTGAAGCCTTGCCTCTAGAACACGACAAATCTGCATAGCACTCGAACCTGGACTGCGTCACCCTAGCTGGCCTCTGCATGAGCAGACTGGCTCAACGCAGCGACTGCGCAGAGCAAGCTGTTTTGGGAGGCATTGCATTGTCTCTGCGTCACCAGTTGGGATTGCGCTACCCTTTGCGTGGCAGTGCAGTCCAAGAAGCATCTTTCACTGGACGAATTTCCCTTGATACAGTGTGGTTAAAGCTTTCCACGTCTCATTAGTCGTATTCTTCTCAGCTATGTGTGGTACCACATGATCTTTAACCCTGTCCATGATGAAGTGCTTGGCATGTGCGCTGCTTCATTATGCTTCGCCAAGAGAAAAGCATCGGTTGGTGTAGCCCATAGTATTAAAAACCGGCTGGTCAGAGGCCTGGCCAGTAAAAACTAGTCAAAAAACCCAGTTGATCCCCCTCTTTTGCACAAAATTCTGGTCAAACTGGTGCTAACTGGCTGGTTAAGGACGGAACTGACTGGTTTATCCATAAACCAGCCGGTTCCATCCTTAACCGATCGGTCAGCTGCTAAACCATTGTTGGGACCCACACACAGACAAATTTCTGGTTTAGGGTTGATTTGGAGGGAAGGGGAGGGTTGTTTCCCTCCAAAAACACCCTCCCCAATCCTTTATAAGCAGGGGAAACCTCTCATTTGTCTCACACCATCTCATTTGCAACTTTTGTGAGTTTGATTGAGAGCTTGGAGAGTGTTCAGTGTTTGTTGGAGCAGTGATCTTGGAGGCTTGGAGTTGGAGTTGGAGCTATTTTGGAGATAGTTTGGAGCTATTAGTAGTGTTGGAAACTTCAAGAGGAGGCTAAGGAAGCTAGTTTGCATTGCCAGGTAAGGATTTTCACTTGAAAAATCCCTCATTTCATTGTTGTTCATGTATTTATTTTCTTATGTGTTTAGCTATGTGCTATCAAATCTCTAGTCCTATGCTATCAAATTTTGTATGTTTGAATGTGCATTTTGTTTCGTAAATTTAGCCTTGGTTGTCCATTTATCTTAGCTGCAATTTTTTTTTAAATGGAAAATTTATTTCCAAATTTCAATTATTTCAAGTAAAGGTGGCTCCAAAAGCCAAGGACAGTGCATGGGCCCATTGTGATGTGGTTGATGGAAAGAAGATATGCAAATTTTGTGAAAAATCTATTGGAGGTGGGGGTATTCTTAGATGGAAACAACGCTTGGCTAGGATAAGAGGCCAAGCAAAGCCATGTGATGCACTTAATGAAGTGATAGGTCCTGTCAGGGCAGAATACCTTGCCAAGTTTGAAAAGTTTGAGGGGACTAAGGCTAGGGAGAAGGCCATCCAAGATGAAATTGCAAGGAAAAGGGAATTAATAGAAACCATGAGACAGAGTGGGTATGATGATTATGACATTCAAGACTCCACTTCTATCCCTTCCACCAATGACCCCTTTCACTATGTTCCTCTTGCTGGCCAAAAATCAAAACCAACAAAGAGACCCAACATCCAGAGTTATTTCTCATCCACTTCTAATCCCACAGCCACTTCCTTCCAGCGAAGTCGTCAACCCACTTTGGATCAACATTGGAAAAGACAATGCAAAGAAACGTGGTATGATGCAGATATCCCCTTTAATGGTGCTCACTCACCTTATTACCAAGCTATGTGGGACTCTGTTTTAGCTACAGGAAAGGGCTTCAAAGGCCCTACTATGCATGACTTGAGGGGATCTCTTTTTCAAAAAGAGATTTGTTCCATTGATGAGTATTTCGCCGACTATAGAGAGTCATGGCTCAAAACAGGTTGTTCCATCATGTTAGATGGATGGACTGATGGAAAGAACTACACTATCATTAACTTCCTTGTTTCTTGCCCTCAAGGAACAATGTTTTTGAGATCAGTTGATGCATCTGATAAGGTGAAGGATGCAACCCTGCTATTTGAGCTTTTGGATGAGATTATTCAGGAAGTGGGGGAGCAAAATGTTGTGCAAGTCATCACAGATAATGCCTCAAACTATGTTCTTGCTGGAAAGATGCTTGAGTCCAAATATAGAACCATATTTTGGACTCCATGTGCTACACATTGCATAGACCTCATGCTTGAGGACATAGGCAAAGTGGAGTGGGTAAAAAACACTGTAGAGCATGGAGAGTGCATTACAAAATACATTTACAACCACTCATGGGTATTGAGCCTAATGAGGAAAAATACTGGGGGCAAAGAGCTTGTTAGGCCTGCAATTACGAGATTAGCAACTCACTTCCTCACGATTCAATGTTTCAATTCTCAACAAAAAACCTGTAGAAAATGTTTTCTTCTGATGATTGGACTGAATCTCGGTGGGCTCGTAGACAAGTTGGAAAAGACACCAAAAAGAAAGTCTTTGACAATTATTTTTGGAGAAGGTCTTCAGAGCTTGTAAAAATTACTGAGGCCCTTGTTAAGGTGATAAGGATGGTGGATGGTGAAAAGATGGCAATGGGATACATTTATGAGGCTATGGATCAGGCAAAGGAGCAGATACGGGTAGTTTATAGGGAGAGGTTAGCTAAATATGGCCCTATATGGGAGATCATTGATAACAGATGGAACAATCAACTCCATTGTCCTATACATGCAGCTGGGTATTTTTTGAACCCAACGTATCATTATAAAGCTCGCCTAGGAGATCAACAGGATGGGGAGGTAAGATCTAGATTGATTGATTGCTTGGAGCGCATGGTCCCTATCCGTGCAGACCTGTTGGAAACACATAAACAACTTACTCTTTTCAGTATGGCAACTGGTACCTTTGGAAAGAACTTGGCGAAAATGGCAAGAGATGTGGATCAACCAGGTAAGCAATTCCAATTTGTTTTTCTTTTCAAGTTAAATTGTTTGTAAATAAGTAATGAAATGAACTATGTTACTAATTAAAGTATTTTTATTTGCAGCACATTGGTTGGAGTCATTTGGCGGCCAATGTCCTCAATTGAAAAAGTTTGCAATTAGAATCCTCAGCCAAACTTGCAGTGCTTCAGGTTGTGAGCGCAATTGGTATGTTTTTGAGCGCATATACACAAAGACAAGAAACAGTTTGGAACAGAAACGGTTAAATGATCTTGTGTTTGTGCAATACAACCTTCACTTGAGGCGGAACCAATTGATGAACAAAACACCTGATCTAGATCCCATTGTGTTGGACAATATTGATCGAAAATCAGAATGGGTGGAGGAGACTGAAGATCCAGTGTTTGAGGCAGATTTTGATTTTGATGCAGCATTAGCGGGGGATGAACTTGAAGCAGATTTGGTGGCGCCATCAGACGAAGATCTAGGATTGGTAGCTACATCAAGGAAAGGAAAACAACCAATAGAAATCACTAGTCATGCAGCTCGAGTAACTCGTGCTTCAATTAGGTCCACTTCTATTGTTATTGGTGGTAGTGGTATTGAGTTTGCAAATGAGGCTGAGGCATCCTCAGACTCTGATCCAGATGATGTCTATGCAGCTGTCGATGTTGATCCTGTGTCTAGTAGTGGTGATGAATTTGATGATTGATGATGATTCATGTGTACATTGTAGAGTCTAGCCTCTAGACTTGTAGTCTTGTATTAGGCCAATGGCCTCATAGTTTGTAGCATTGTCTTTGGACTTTATGGGCCATTTGGAGCCTCATTGCTTATGTATTTTTCGATGATATGTGTTGCACTCGGTGCCATTTTGATAAATTCACCTTTACATGGTATATAAATGAGAAAACTTTACATATTTTGTCTCTATTAGCTTGGAATCATGGTTGCAATCTTAAAATTAGTTTTTTATTAAAAAATAATTATTTAATATATTTTTTAAAAAACTGGTTTGTTTAGACCTAACCAGTATCGGTTAGATCAGTTCCAGTCAGAAACCCGGTTCATTAGGTCCACCGGTCCGGTCACCGGTTTTGGTTTTTAATACTATGGTGTAGCCAAGACTTTTTCTACATGCTCCCTCAAGCTATATGCCTCCAGGACTACCAGGATTCTGGCCTTCTAGATAACAAAGTGGGAGAGACCGTCTAACCTATCCTGATCACGCAGTCTGCGTGGCTCCATCTGCTCATAAATCTGTCGGAACAAATCTTCCTCTCCCTGCGTCTGCTGTTAACCTTAACAGAAACTCAGATCTAGGGTCCTTGGCGAGAAAAGTCACCCTTTGCTCCCTCTGACAACTGATTTCCTCCATGGAAATTTGCTAGACACAACGAATCAACTCTCTTCGATCACCCTACGATCAATCCTCAGATTTCTTTTGGCAATGAAATCTGCTGAGAAGTTGTTCTCCTCCCGTTCTTTGTCAACTTAGCTTATGCACGATTCTGCATCGGCAGAATCTCCACCCCACCAGAAACTGCTGAAGATCTGAAGCCTTGCTTTCGGAACACGACAAATCTGCACAACACTCAAATGTGGACTGCGTCACACTGGCTGGCCTCTGCATGAGCAGACTGGCTCAGGGCAGCGATTGCGCAGCGCAGGCTGTTCTGGAAGGCACTGCGTTGTCTCTGGGTCACCCAGTTGGGACTGCGTTGCCCTCTGCATGGCTCTTGCTACCTCTGCATCCTTCTGGTGCTACGCTGCCCTCTTCGGATTCTTTGCCGCTTCAACTGCTCTCTGCAGCACAAATTTCTTCAACTGATTCGCTGGAGATCCAACTCAATCTGCAATTGCTCTGATACCATGTGATAATTTCTTAATGTAATAAATCCTACTGTTAAATCTCGATTTACTTCTCCTGCTTGATTAAATCCACAAGTTATTATTCTGAATATTCAGAAACAACATCGAAGTAAATACATATAACAACCTACACATATAGATCAAATACTAAATAACATGCTCATAGACAAAGTGAAACACAAATTTTCTCAACAAATGTCCCCGAAAACCCAATGCAGGAAAACCGAAAAACCCAGTGCAGAAAAACTAGTGCAACTAGCTTTGGAGGTTTTTCATTATTATGTAGAATCTAAGTACAACAATCTTGGTTCACCCAATAGAGAAATAAAATGGTAGCAATACCTCTATCGTCGGAGACAGAAAATATGGATGATTCACAGCCTCAAACGAGATTTACAGAACTCGAGCCCTTTCTGGTCTATTGGAAACCCCAGCGCTGTTCTGAAGCCCTCTGCATCAGCCTAACTGGCCTACATCAGCTTTGCGTTGCTCAGGAAGGGCTTGCGTCACCCCTGAAGGGCTTACACTGCCTCGACTGAGCCTGTGTCAGCCCTGCATGGCTCTTGCTGCCTTTGAGCTGCCCTTGTTGGGATCTGGCTGGACTGCGTAACACCTAGCTGCCTCTGCACTGGTCTAGAATGCTACTTCGTTGCCCTCATTGTACTCTTGGCCTAGGTTCAAACCATCCCCCTTACCAATACTGCCCCTCACTGCAGCTGAAACACTTCTGAAATTGTTAATAAACCATGCCCTAGAATCTCAGCTTAGCTTCACTGCTCCGCCAATGTGTGTGTTCTCTATCTGACCCTAAGCCCTTCTCTTATACTTTTCTTGTTGAAACATCAACGACCGTGATCTAATCTCTAATTGACGGCTAAGATTAGAAGCGGCTTGATGTGCGTCACTTAAGTCATTCTTATCACATGTTTAATTTAATTCACTTTAATCTTTTAATTTTCTTAAGTTAGACTTAGGATCCTTAATTAAAAAGATTAATTATTTGATTTTCTCTTAAACCTGATGGAATTCTTCTAAACGCTTTCTGGGTCTTGGAGATTTCATGTACTCCAGCTCCTCCACAAAATTTGGGAGCTAGAGCACATCCGATGCTACCCCAAAATATCAACAGGTTCTTCCTTTTTCCTCTTGTCCTTGACAGATTTAGGACAATCCTTTTTATAATTCCCAAGTTCATTACATCCAAAACATCGGACCTTGTCCATATTTTTCCTTTTATTTTGAGGACCAAATTTACCAAATCTTCCTTTCTTCTTGGACATGGATGCAAAGGCTTGATTCCCTTCACTTGATCCTGTATCAACTTTGGCTTTCACACTTATTTCCTCTATTTCACGTAGAGACCATAGATTCTGGAATGGTGTTGCTTCTTTCTGTTGGTAATCACAATTGTCGTTAGACCAAAACCCGCAGGTGTTAGTCAACGATCGCATCGCCAGAGATAAGGATACACGAGAGGTGGTTAGTCCATGTCACGAAACACACGCGGGGCGTTGGTTTATCCAATGTCCAACAATCTCTCCCCCAACTCGAGCTGGGTGCGTATCGAACTCGTGACCTATGCTCTGAAACCACTTGTTGGTAGTCACGATTGCCGTTAGACCAAAACCCACAGGTGTTAGTCAACAATCGCATCGCCACAGATAAGGATCCACGAGAGGCGGTTAGTCCATGTGACGAAACACACGGGGGGCATTTGTTTATCCAATGTCCAACACTTTCTTTCCGCATAAGCTTGAAGTGAAGTTTTCCCATTTTTCTGGTAGAGCATTCAGCACCACTGTAGTCATCTATTAAACATTACTTCTCCCAATTCTTGCAGTTGGTCTCTTATTTCAGAAATCCTCATAAAATATGAAGTGATTCCTTTGTCTCTTGACAATTTCATCTTGTATAGTTCTTGTCTCAGAGAGATTGCTTCTCCTCTAGTGCTCACAGAGAATAGCTCCACCAGTTTCTCATATTTCTTTTGCAGTTTCCAGTTTTGATACATAGGGTATGAGTGAGTCCTTAATGGATTCTATGAGAATCCTATGAGCTTTGATTTCTCCTTTCATGTACTTGGCATGATCCGAAGTATCTTCTTTTGAGGGTTGAGTTGTGGATCCTTTGATGTAGCCCATAACTTCATCTTCGATTAGATTCAAATTTGCCCTCTTCTTCCATGCACTAAAGTTTGATGACCCAACCAATTTGTTGCTCTCTTTGCAATAAGTCATTTTGACAGATTTAGATGAGGTCATAGAGATACTTACTTGAGTAGAGTGACTTCCTCCTTCTATCAGCTTCCTTGATGATGATGATGATGATGAAGATGATGGTACGAACTCCCTCTTAGATTGAATTCTCCAATGTAGATGACCTTGGATCCTTGATGATAAAGGATGTCTTCAGAATGATGATGTCTTCAAAAGTGTTGGATATTGTTGAATGGTACTTGATGATGTGTCTTCTACCAATGTCTTCAATGCAATAAATCTTTGATGGCAAAGATTATTTCCTTGATGAGTGAATCCTTTGAATGAGATTGAAGGTATTCTTGAAATGGCTTGAGAATCTTCCTTGCAAACTTATTTGACTTTCCAGCGCAAACTTTGACTTTGACTTTGATTCTTGCTTCCTTGAGTGTCTCCTTGTCAAGTAGCCCTTGTCTTCAGCACCTTAGCTCTGATACCATGTTGAGAATTAGGTAGGCCTATGTTTAATTCAAATTCTCTACTTGATAATTACTTGTGAGCTTACTTCTTTTACTTAAGTCTTCTCTTCTTAGCTTATTATGCCTTTTGTCAAGTCAATTACCAAAACATAAGAGACACAAATTTAGGCTCTTCAAGCCTGGGCCAAAGCCTCTCCCTCTTGGAGAGGAAAACCCACAAGAAAATTTTCTTATAGACGTTCAGTTGACAAGTACCATGTAATATCCCTTTTCAGGGATATCTCTCAAACATGACAAACTCCAACCAGAGATGGACTGGTAGGGTGTTTACCAGATATGTCACCTCTGGAAAAAGGGTGAGATCTAGAGGCTACCTGGCCCTTTCTAGACTCTGTCTAAGAGTATGGGGTAAACACACCAAGTGGTATACTAACAGTAATGCTCAAATAGATAAAAATAACAGTAGTGCAAGCATATAATAGCAATGTAGACATAAAAAGATACTCAAGAAATATAGAAAGAATGCCAAGCCATTTTATTATACTGAGAATAGAAATGAGTACAATAGGTGATCAGAGTGATGGCACCTGGACTTGCACCAGGCAAGTGAAGAAAAGCTCTCAGAATGATAGAGAAATGGCTGCAAACTGATCTGCGTCCAAACTGCCGGAGAACTGTTGTGCTGTTGCTACTGCTGGGATCACATGAAGATTTGGGGCTGCTCCCCACCTCAGAAAATGCTGAAACTCTGGAATCAACCTCTACTTATCAAACCTAGAAAAACCCAGAAAGCTTTTCTCAAATAGTCGACCCTCGAAAAACACATCCTTGGGGATCTATGCTATCCCTTAAGGCTTTGCGCTGCCCCTGAAGAAAACACTCTAAAATACAGCCTCAAACTCCGCCAAAAATCTCCGATGGGCAAGGGCTGGCCCCTTGCTCAATCTCAGAGCCTGAATCCTCCGAACAAGATCAAACCAAACTCCCCACCAAGTGAACTGCGTCCTCCCTTTCAGGACTGCACAGTCTCTAGAAGAGAAGCTCCTCCACAAACAAAAACTCGATCCTCCCACCAAAATATTGAAGAGAAAACCTCACCCGAGCAGGCACTCGAAGTCCCCAGGGGCTGAGGGTGAGATCTTCGAACAGAGACACTCGTTGCACTAAACAGTGCTGCAGACAGGCTAAACAACCAGCGTGCTCAAGAAGTCGATTGACCAGCTCAATATCACAACATCGAATGCTACAAATGAGGAGGCTCTCCTCCTTATATAACGTTGACCTCTCTCTCTCAAACCCTAGGCCTCTCATCCAACGTAGCCTCCTTGGCCCCCATGCTGCCAAGTCAACCTGCGTTGTCTCTCCAAGTGTTCACGTGGGCCCCTTCCCTACGTGGTCCTTTTGCCCCCCTTGGTTCACTTAAGTTACAACGTTGTGCTACTAGGGAGTGAACTTTTATTTCTAAAGTGAGTTATGTCCCCCTCTACTCACCTTTTATTTATAAGATAACTGTATAAGGCAAAATTGAGCAAAATCGAATATTCCAATTAGCCATTGCTAATTAGGAATATTACATACCATGACCATGACACAAACCCTTGACCCTTGTATGCCTCCAAGACCTTGTCACTGCTTCTTCCTTGACTTCTCAAGCTGCTCCTTTTCTGCATGGTCCTGCACCATTCTGCACCTGGACTAGAGAGCTCGGTCTCTAAATATATTCTTCATTCTTTCTTGATTATAGAACATCTTGACGTACCTTATAAACTTGTTGTACTTATGTTACCTTCTTGCTGCACTTATGAACATTGTTATGCATGTCCTTAGTATCCAAAACAGAGATATAATCTAAGACAGTTATCTGAGACTATATCCTTTTCTTCACTGTGATACAGTGACTGGAAAAAATGCCTTCCTTTCTTTGTTGTGATGTATATCTTACTTCACAATATATCCAATTAACTTCATACTTCTCTGCAGCCCTAAACTCGCATTATATTAAAAATTCTCCCATAAATTCTTTGCTGTTCCATCTCCTAATTCCGCACTTTATCTCTGTCCTTATCTTTGCATTAAATCCCAGAACTATTCCTTAATTCACCGCAAACTTGTCACAGAGATTTGGTCCGAAAATCCCAGAGGAGTCGAGTTTCTGTGTGTATCTTTTCTCCGCAGTATACAGGGGTATATATAGTTGACCTTGTCTGTAAATTAACCGACCTATCATTTAGTTATGGAGCCTACTTGATTGAGGGTATATAAGCCGACTTGTAGAGGATATTTTCCAGCGTATTGAAGGTTGTCTTGAAGAGTATATACATCATGTATTATGCTGGTCTAAGCAATAATGTTATCATCATTCTTGAGCTATTTCTTCCAGCTTATATGACAAGGTCTTGAGGCATACCATTATTGACTTTACTTCATATACATGACTCTATTTATGACAATATGAGAAATCCCTAAAAGACATAAGAAGAAGTCTTTTGACCTATAATAAAATTCCTTGCTCGTTAAACCCATGAAGCAAACTTAACAAACTTACATTTTATTATCTTTGTCTTCTTCATTATATAAATACATAATTACATAGTCAATATGAAGACCGAACCTAGTTACACTTTCCAACACAAGAAGGGCCCTTCATACATGACATTGACTCAATAGACTTTTATGACTTGATGACAAACCTAAAGGTTCGCAATGGGAACCTTAACTAAAATAAAATCCCTTGATCGTGAAAACCATGATTCAAGTATTACAAAAATAATTTTATTTTCTTCTTTACATCAATTACATAAAAGCATATTTACACGTCATTCTGAAGACCGAACCTAGTTACACTTTTTAACACTCCCTCTTAATTAGGGAGCTATTCATAATCCATACAAAGTACTTGGATATTCTCAATTTGAAGAGTTCTCATAAGAAGAGTTGGATTGGTAACCCATCTGTATAACATCATATCAACCAACATTGTCACATAGCAAGGCCTTGAATAACAACCCTATTTCTCCACAAGATTAGAGCACAATGCTGGCGTGGCGAGGCCAATGATGTATAGACACCCTCATCATTGTCTCTCTCAGAACATACCCCACCTAGGTTCTCAGGATGTGTTCCACCAGGACTATTCTTATCTAAGATTCTCAATCCTCAAAGAATATCGGTCCTCTATGACTACTCTTATCTTGGATGCCCTAACTCATCCTCAAAGAGTATCAGATGCTAGATGTTTACCCATTTCTTCATTCTGTCTCCCAAGTGAAGACAAGAATGATGTGTTTATCTCTCCCTCTTAATTAGGGATGATATACCTATTCTAATGATGGATTCTAATCACTCCTACAGAAGGAATGTACCTACGCTCCTTGTTGGCTTAGAAGTTAGGAATTTGCTTCCAAGTTTCTACCAAGTTAGAGACTTGTTCCCAAGCTCCCTCTTAATTAGGGACCTACAAAAACTCTTTAGGTGGAGATCATGGGACAACTAGCTACTTGTAGAACTGCTTCCTTTGATGTCATGAATTTTTTCTTTGTCATAGAGTCTACATCTTTCGGGACTTCTTCGTAGGGCATAGACCATCCATCACTTTCATTCATGAGTCATGTCATCATTTCTTTCGTTAGAAAAGTGATCCATCAGTGCATATTTGGTCTTCCTTCATGCCATGTGCCTTCTTCATGGCATGCTTCCTTAAGGATCTTTCATCCTACTACATGGTCATCAGTAGTGGAAGACATCCACAACTCTTCCCTAGGCAGCCCTGCATAAGCCCATCCAGATATCATTCAAAAATAAGGAATGAACATTAAATCAAAATTACCTCTGTGATGGTCTTTCACCATGACATCTTCTAGTTTGCATCAACATCCTGCATACATATTGACACATCTCCAAAACAATACACATTGTCAAGGGTCTCCTTCTTTCTTAGACTTTTATTAGAGTCTTCATATATTTCCTGGAGATATCATAGTCAAATCTCTCAGCCCTTGGATGTTGATTGCCTTCATAGTCGCATTTTCCACGATCTCTTCCTTTCTTTCTTCACACATTTCCTTTTACGAACATCAAATCATAGTTCCTCTAATTATTGTCAACCACTTGATATTCCATATGAGGACATATTATGTTGATTTCATCTAGACAATGCGTGACACATGCCTTCTTGCTTCTTTTCAAAGGAGGAGATTCGTTTCTTCTTGATCATGCTCTCGAGATAAAGCATTTATCCATGTTACCTGCTACCATATGACATGACTTTACATTATCGAAGTCAAACATACACACCGCATTTTCCTTTAGGTCACCTTAGCCTTCCTTTCAACGACTTTCTTGATTGAAAGGACTTCAATCCCTTGATTTGCTTCACCTCTTTTGTCATCATACCATCATCCCATGAATTCCCACAAGATGGAATTCTTGATGGAACTCTTGCTTTCCTTTTGATTGGTGAGTCTTCCATTGAAGATTCCAATAGAGGATCTTGAGCATCCTCATTCAACAAATGTTCCCTTTTTGACTGATGTATGATGAGATTTGTGCTAGATGACTTTTTATTCTTTTTCCCATAAATATCACTTATGCTTCTAATGAGGTTACTGTTGAGGAGGTAAATCCCCTCTGCGGACAGAGGCGATCCCTACTAGCCCAGCAGGGGTCTAGCAACAAACAAACAATGCTATGACGCAAGCTCCTAGTTACGAATGAAAGACTTGGGATAAGAGCCTACCCGGATTCCAACGCTAGATCTGAAGAAGAGATGTCCCCGTCCTTCAGCCCTGGCAGATCACAATCCTTCCACGATCCCCGCGGATGAACACCTGCACACAGAAGAAACGAACAGATACAAGCATAGGAACCAGCATACGTAACTAAACATCGGTCAAAAAAGATATTACTCGCATTAACATGATGGAAAAAGGAGTGGAACCATAATCATAGTCATCTATTAAAGTGATAAACGAATAGAAGTTACAACCAAGTTCTGACGTCGCAGCTTCCTTCGAACGGGTCTCCGGTTGTCCACGTCTCGCAAAGCTCGCTAAGGAAAGGGAAACCTCTCCAGAGTCTCGTAACAATGGTCTCCTCGCTTTAATGGGCCTTAAGGGAAAGAAGGGATTCTTTACGGCGCAAAGGCACTTGGGAATAGGGAGATGCAAAGCTTCAGCACTTCAAGACTAGCTTGCCATGGATCTGAGCAAGCTTTTATAGATGGGGAAGGAGGGAGTTGGGATCCCTATTATTATGGGATTGGCCCTATCAACAAGGAAGGTTCCATGGGAGGTGGCAAAACCAATTTCCTTCCATAGAACTCCCGCAGCCAAACCTCCCAACTCAAGATAGGCAGTGGTTTGTGAGTTTGTTTGAACTCAACTTCCGCCATCCATATTTAAAAAACAATCCCTAAAATGGGTGGCGCGATTGTTGCTCTATGACAGAGCGCCAAGTGGCGCGACCTCTTTACAGGATTTCCCTGATTGGCGCGAGCACTGAACTGTCTACCCGCGCCAATGCAAAAAGAGTTGTTTTTCATGAATTTTGCAAGGAGATGTCTCAAGGGGAAATGAAGCTCATACTCAGAGGGATGCATTGATGATGTTTTCAAGGCATGACAGTGTTCACAGGTCACATAATGGGTCCTCCATTGTGCGGGATGGGGAATGGTAAGGACGGTGACAAATTACTGTGTAACAGTTACCAAGAGCTATATCTTTTCATAGGCTATTGTCATATACCTATTTCAACTATCATTCATGCTTCACTATGATGATGTCACCATCTCTTGCTTCTAATGCTTCTACGATGTCGTGATGCATCTTATACACCAGAAGAACTTGAAAACAAAAATTTGAAAAGAACTAGGTGAGGCAGACTATCTCAATCATAGTAGAGATCTCTTAGTAGTCTGTAATATTCCTAATTAGCACCGCTAATTGGAATATTTGATTTTTGTATAGTTTTGCTGACTATAGTTTATTAATAAATAAAAGTGAGAAAAGGGGTCTAACTCACTTAAATAAAATAAAGTGTTTCCCTAGTAGATGCAACGTTGTAACTTAAGGGGGGGAGCCAAGGGGGGCCACACACCACGTGGAGGAGCCAATGAGAGAGAGGACGTTGGTTTTGGAGGGAAACCAATGCTATAAAAGGTGGAGGAGCCTCCTCATTTGGGCATTATTGATATGTTGATGATATTGTGAGCTAGACTTCTGTCTACTTGAGCACGCCGGTTGTTTAGTCGGTCTGCAGCACTGTTTAGTGCGACTGAGTGTCTCCGGTCGGAGATCTCACCCTTGGCCCCGGGGGACTTCGAGTGCCTGCTCGGGCAAGGTATTTCTTCAGTCTTTAGCAGGTGATTTGGTTGGGTATTTTGTTGAGGAGCTGAGCTTCATTGGGTGACTGCGCAGTCTTTGGAGGGAGGACGCAGTTTGAGTTGGAGCTGCTCAGTGGTGGGGATTTCTGCAGGAGATTCAGTGCTATTTCGGTGTGGAGGTTCAGTATTTATCAATTGGAGGATTTCCTGAGGAGTTTGTGGCTTCATCTCAGCATATTTCGTTTGGCATCTTCGCTGGGCCTGGAGGGACAGCGTTTTTCCTTGAGGAGGGTTTCTGGGGTGATTTTCGGAGGTGGTCCATTTTGTCTATGATTTCTGGGTTTTGTCCGGAGCAGCGAGTACAGGTGATCTATAGATTTTCAGCTCATTCCGGCGAGGGGATCAGCCTCTAGTTCCAGTTCTTTCCAGGAGTAGCAGTTTACGGCAGTTTCTTCCAGCAGCTGGGAAGCAGTTTCTGTAGCAGCCATTTCCTGTTTCTGAAAGGGTTCTTCACTTGCCTGGTGCAAGGATAGGTGCTCTTATTCTGATTATCCATTGTACCCATTTATATTCTCAGATTAATAAAATGGCTTAGCATTCCTGGCATTTTATGTGTACTTGCTTTATATTCTGTTTCCGACATTTTTCTATATAGTTGTATGCTTGTATTGCTGTCTATTTCCCGTTGGGGATATTACAGTGGTATCAGAGCATAATTCTGGCTCAGCCTGTGGTCTATGACATCGGGAAAGAGATCATACAGAGGTTTGCTAGAATTTTGGAGAGCAATAGCAGTTGCAGTACCAAAAACGAAATTGGAAAAAAGGGCCAAAATATAAAGGGTCAAATTTTGAAGGTTGGAATTAGAAGAAACGTTTTCTGGGTTTTTCTGGGTTTTGGGCAAGGATCACCTTCCCAAATTCCTAGAATTTTCTGAGTAGTTTTCAGTGGGTAAATCGGAGGTTGAAGTCAAGTAGTAGTATGGTTTTGCAGTAGCCGTGTAGTTTCTGAGGAGCCTGTAGGCACATAGCAGAAAGTGCCAATGGCAGGTGATGATGATGCGAGGAGATTTAGAGACACGCTTCTCCAACACATGCAGGATGTGTCACAGAGACTCACTGCGCTGGAGGTTAGGCAGCGGGAAACCCCAAGGGGTTTTCAGATCGGTGAGGGATCAGGCACGTCACACCATATGCCGGAGCGTGATGCTATCCCCATCATGGCATTGCATGCACCCACGCGACCTACTATGCCCACTTTCCTAGCAGAGGACACAGGGGCAGCAGCACAGCGGGAGCCGGAGGTTTACCCTGGCCAGATGGACGCCTACATTGCAGAGTACCTGGCATGTGGGCCGGCGATCAGAGATCTTATCTCATTTAGAGATTATGTTCAGCTCCGGCATGATGGTAGACCCCGCGATCATCACAGGGAACACAGACATCATCATGATGACCACCGCACAGCTAGCAGATTTCATTTGCCCACGTTTGATGGCTCATCAAACAGTTCGGCAAAGTCTTTAGTAGAAAAGTTGGACATCTATTTCCAGCTTAATCAGATGTCGCAGTCAGAGGCCATTAAGGTGGTGTTGACCACACTTCGTCAACTACCCCATAGCAGTACACCCCCATTTTTTCAAATGGGATTCGTCATGTTCGACGTGGTTGCGCCATTCAAATTCCATCATCCAGATTTCATCGACAGTTGACATTGTTATAAATGATGTAAACCCATTCTGCATTGTTATGATGTAAATGATCTAAGTAAGACCATCAGTGTATGTAATAGCCTAGGTAAGTCTAGTATGTTGTTGATGATCTCTATCCTAGGAGGTTTTTTGTCTCATTGATTCACGAAAGTGATCGGCAGAGTTTTTCCCTCCAGCCTCACCCCAAAGCTAGGGTGGATTTTGTCATCAGCATGCTAAGTGAGTCCTAGTGTTCTATCAAGTCCTTGTAAAAGTAGTTTGAACTACTTGGTCTACTAGATCATATGTTGAGTCGCAGAACTGGGTATTTATTTGAGGGTCTATACGAATGGGTTTTCCCCCTTCATGTATGTAAATGTATTATCTCATGTAAAAGAGGGTTGGAAAATAATTATAATCCCCTCTTAGTCAATTAATTAAATTTTCTGGTCAATTAATTAATAAAAGCCTAAACCAGAAATTTAATTAATTTAGGGTCCTAAATTAGGATTAAATCTTTAAAGGCAAAATTTGTTGGTCCTTGGAAAATGATTTTGACAACCCCAAGCCAAGGGAATATTGAGAATTTTAAGAAATATTGGACCCTTGGGCCCTGGTGGTTAAGTCAAGGTCAAAATTTTGGGGTAATTAACTCAAAAATAATATTTTTGAGTTAATTAAAATTTAATTAAATGATAAATTCGTTTTTTCCCCAAAATTTTAATTTCAACGCTCCGGATTAAAAGATAATTAAATCTTTTGGATGGTTGAGATTATTTTGACGAGGATCATCCAAATTAGCCGTTAGAGATCTTGTCCTATAAATTTAGAGGTCTTTGTCAGTATTGAGTCATCCGATCTCAGGATCGTGCACTTGCTCTTAGAAGCTCTTGTAAACTTTTTTGAGGAATAAAGTTAAAGACTTTGGGGTTACAAATCTGGATGTTCCTTCTCAGATCTATGTGGTGAATTGTATCTGAACTCTGTTACTTGGTTTCTTGCATTTTATGATTGATGGCCTACATGGATTAATCTGCATACAGGTATCTTGTGCAGTTTTCTGGGTTTATAAATTAACATTCTGATTTTTCTAAGGGTCTCATGTTGTTTTCTTAAATCTCTATCAGTCTAAAATTCAGATCTAAGTGTGCAGGGAAATTTTTTTAAAGATTGGGTGTCTGGGGAAGTCTTCGGTTGGACCGGCCGACTCTCAATAAACATAAATCTGATAAGCTCTTTATTTGTTAAATTCCGGGTCTATCTTACGATATTTGTGATTTTGCAGGGTTTCGAAGGCTTGTGCCTCTCACTAAAATTTTAAATCTCTGAAAATTGTGCTAAAACGAATTTAAATCTGACCTTGAGGGTTTTAAACTTGTAAACTAGCTTGTATATTTGTAAATTTTTCAAGATTGTTAGGGTTTAATTGTTAAAATTGGCGTGTGTGTCTTCAGCTCTGGCTGTCTTTGCAGGTTACAAGTTCGAATCAGAATTTTTTTTTTAGATCTAAGGCAGATCTAGCCCCCAAAGGCCAGATCTGGCCTCAAATCTCCACTGTGGATGAATCTGGACGTTGTCTCAATTTAAGGAGCAAGAGATCTGAGCTTGAATGAAGAAAATCTAAAGCTTGCTGGGCGAATTTGTGTGCACCGAGTTCAATTGCTGCCTTTCCTATTCAATCTACCCTCAGAGTTCTGTATTTGTTCTGCTATCGAACCCTCCATTCCTTTCATCCAAGCTGTTGGCGTCCCCACTCTTCTGCCCTAGCCATCTTGCACGCTTCTCTGCAAATCCACTACTCTTCCCTACGCGGCCATTCGAATCCCCGTCCATATTTCTTTACCATCGAAATCCTTTGCGTCCATTTCCTTAATCTTTCTCATCCTCCGTTGACCCTTTCAATTTATGGTTTCTCCGCGTCTAGGTCTGCAAAGCCGCAAGGAAAAACACAAAAAAAAAATCGCATCCTCTGTCGAGCTCGTCTTCTGTCTGTCAACGCTGTTCTCCATATTGTCAACCTGCTCATCACGTCGACTTAACCTGCGTTTCCTCTGCCTGCCGTCTCAGCCGTCGTGTCACTTCATCGCTCGTGGACCTGCAAGCTAAACCCGTTTTCTTTTGTATAGTTTCATATTTTCATTTAGAAGTTAGCGTTTCGATTTGGTAGGTTTTATTTTTTATTTTTTATGTGTGTTAGGGTAGCGTAGTTTTAACTAGGTTCAATTCAAATATTTTTTTTTAGGAGTTTTTTAATGTTAGCGTGAGTTAGACTTTAGGTTTATTTTGGTTAGAATTTAAATTCTTTTAACTTAGTCTTATCATAGTTTTAGGGTAGTTTAATTTTTTTTGACATTCTAACTTTTAGTTTCATTTAGTTCTAATTTTCTTTTAGTTTAATTCCTAGCTTTAAGTTTAGTTTGTTTAGATTTGATTTAGTCTAATTTTAGATTTTAAATTTTAGATATTAAATTTTAATTTGACCGTAGTTTAGTTTCAATTTAGTTTAATTTTAGTTTTGTTTAGATTTAACTTTTGCTAGAATTTTTATTTAGATTTAGATTTAAATTCAAAAATAAAAATAAAAATTTAAAAAATACAAAATTTAAAAAATTTAAAAATTTCAATAGTCAAATGTGCCAATTTTATTTTTATCTAAAGTTTGACTATATAACATCTTGATTTTTCGAACTGGGTAATATTGGAATATTTTTATTTTCGGAAATCTTTCAAGTGTCTGGATTTCTCATAATATTGTTATTCACGGTTGTGGCATTCTCAAGAAAATATCATTGTGATCAATCGTGGTTTAATAAGCAGCAGTTAGTCATCATTTACTGGTTTATAATTGCATAATGGGATTTTGTATGACTCCATAAGGCACTGATCAAACGTAAAATCTAATCTAGATCTGTGAAATCCTGTTAATCTTATCAAGTATTTGATGTTTTAGCTGTGTCTCCTGGATTTGTCATCCTCATTTCTAGAAGGGTCTACCTCCCTTGGCCTGCAAGGAGACAGCCTAAATAGAGAGATTGGGGATAGAGGTGACAGCCCCCAGTTTGAGCCGTTGTCGCGGTGCCCTGAACAATCTGTGCGACAACAGGTGGCAACATTGCACTTGGAGGATGAGGGCACACAGGATTGCAGGGAGTCTGAGGTTACACCTAGTGTGACACAAGATTCACCCTCATTGGAGACCACCTTGGCCATGTCAGTTGATGTGGTAGTGGAGAAGGTAGAGCCTACCTCAGTAGAGCCATCCATTGAGGTGATGACCGGAGTCGTGTCCGAGTCTTCAGGTGGTAGCAGCACACGACAGATGGGTGAGGCGTTAGGAGATATATCCACCTTCGATGAGGCACTAGCGGGTACAGAGGTATTGGATGATGGTCGCATACAGCGGTATCATCGGCTTCGGATGGACCTTCGAGTTTTGAGAGGGAAGGCCACGTCAGTACGGGAGGCCATTTTGTTGCAGGACCAGGAGCTGGAGGGTATGAGAGTGACTTGTGCCAAGTCGACGGCCAAGTTGGTCCGCATTGGGGAACGACTGGATTCCCTGATGGTACAATCAGAGGGCACGTTGGAGCGTCAGATCATTCCCCTTCAAGCATGCATGGATGGGACTAGCAGTGTTGTTGGGTCATCTCTTCCCGTTGGAGAGAGAGAGGCAGAGCCACCTAGTCAGATCTCATATGTTGACTTGGATAGCGGTATGAGTCGATCAGAGTTGCACAGGGTACAACATCCACATGTTGAGGTTGGATGGCGAGAGATTTTGAGTTGGTACTCGGTGGAGCGGGCTATGGAGATAGTGATGGATCCGAGTGTAGCTCAGCATGATTTTCTATGCATGGGGAATACAGGAACCCCAGATTGGCATTGGGATCCAGGTGGGATCACCCATCACTTCCCAGGCAGGTCGGCTGACTATGTCTTGGAGAGTACAGTTGGCCTAGTAGTAGAGCATGTGCAGTTTCGGTCAGCTCCAGTGGCCAACCAGTTTATGGGCAGACTCCCTAGGCTAAGTTGCCGGAAACGCCTAGGCTGGCCCTCGAAAACTCGGATCCCCGTTTCGGAAACTGAAACCTGTACGAAACTCCTCGGAAACACCTTGGATCCGTATCTTATCCATTTCCGAAATTTTGGATACGGTTTTTCCCGAAAATTGCCGTTTCCGTCCCCTTTTTGAAGTTGGATACGTATTTGTTAAAAAATCTGAAACGTATTTCAAAATCTGAAACGTATTTATCAAAATCTGAAACGTATTTGAAAAAATTTGAACCGTTTCACGATTTTTAGAAACGTTTTTACCCTAATCGATCTTTTTCGTCGGAAACATTATCGTTGATTGTGTAATTTGGAAAGGGAAGTTCGTTTTTAACTCTTATCTTCCACCGCAAAGGGTTCCGAGTGACTGTGAGAGATATCTTCCGCCGCAAACTTGCAAAGAGCAACTCCCGAGTGATTGAGACGCCACTGTGACAGATTAATCCTCCGCGCAAAGAGCTGTGCCCGCAAACTTCAAAGAGCAACAGAGTTCCAGTTCCGTCGTCGCCGGTCGGACGTCCGAGTAAGAGAGCAAGCTGCAACAGAGTTCCGTGACCCGTCGTTCCGTCGTCCGAGCAGCTGCCAGCCGCAAGTGCCTTCGTGCTACTGCTCAGGTTCTAACTTCTAACTTCTTTTTATAAACGATAAACTTTAAACTTTAAATTTAATACTACATATTTCACTACTGTATAGGCACTGAATCGGATTTTAATTTTTAGTCGAGTAATAATCATCATTGAGAGCCGAGGCCCGATACACTGATGACAGAAAACGGTGACAACCCTGGGGCCTGTGCCAGTGAGAACAAGCACATCACAACTTGGTGTTATTTCTAAACTGCTATTCCCTCCTAGATTTCATTTCCTGATCCATTTCAGAAACACAGAAACAAATGTCAAAATCACTGTTGTTGCAAATTGCAATACGATCTCCTTAAGGCTTAAACAGTAAGCTCTCGGCCTCCACTAAAGATTGAAGTTTAAACCTCTAGTCTTAATTTTCAGCATTCCTTCATTCTTTCACAATATTCACCTATTTCAAAAAAGCAGTCCTTGTGAATTCCTTTTTTTTCTTCGACCTGTTCTTTTCCTTGATCTACACCGAGATTATGTTACCAATGAACTGCCTTAGCTTGGTATTTATTTTTCTATATTTGAACCGTCATGTATTTTAAAGGAGAGCCAACATGACTATGATGAAGCCGACCTATTCAATTTATATTAAATTTTTTAATTATATTTTTCACTGAAGTGTCGTATCTCAAGGCTATCAACAGGCAGGTTATCTAATATTTATAGGCATGTTAGCTAGGCATGAATGACCATTCAATCAATTATTTAACATGCATATATTAGTTGACTGCCATTGCCAAATGCAAAGGTGCTAAAATAAAATAGCATGAGGTATCGGAAAACAGACACTGGACAGTGGACAGTAGTCACAAAGAGGGATACGTATTACGTTTAGGCCCTAGGGATTGTGAGATTTTTCTGTGATTACAACTACTTTTAAAAGTTCTTATCAAGCCTTTTTGGCCTTTTTTTGGATTAATGAGGTTCCCATTGCTTTCCACCTTTTATTTTATTAATTACTCTGGTCTTCTATTCATAGGATTATCCAAGACTCCAAGTTAGTTAGGTTTGAGACCAACTTCTGTTATTTTTGAAAGTACTGCTTTCAACTTTCAAGTTTCAATCTCTATAGAAAATGGTCTAGTTTCCTGTTAAGTACTTTTATTCAGCTAGGCTGCCCTGATAGGGAGTACCCTTAATTTCCTTGAGAGATCATCAATAAAATTATAAATGCTAGGAACTTGGAAGTACTTCAAAGTTTCAAACCTTCCAATGGTGAAGTTATAACACTTTGCTGTAGGTGAAATATCTCTATGGCACATATACACAGTGAAATTTCGTGAAAGAACTGACTTCAATTTTCAAATGGTCACTGATAATTTATTCAAGTTCAGATTTTCAATAAAATATTAAAATCATGGACAGAGGTATTCTGGGCAGTTAGTAATGTATTCAAATTTCACAGTTCTCACAGTTACAGTCACAAGTTAGGTTCTAACTTCTCACAGTTATTAATATAATCTATACCAATATGTCTAATAGACCATTACTCAGTTACTGTGCATCTTTAGATTTCGAGAAGCAAACATCACTGATCTTAATGGCTTGTCCAGATTTTAGACTCTCACCATTAATGAAAATAGTAAATACACAGCAGAAAGTTATATAAAACCTAGTATGCTTGGCTGCTAGCGGAACTTTAAAGTTTAAACTTTCAGGGTTCAGCCCAAAGATTTATTATTCAGTTTAGTAACTACTAACTAGTAACAACCTACAGGATTTTGTCATTTGAGGGCAGGTATACAGTTCACATTTTTATAAATTATTTATCTTCATTGTTTAGTTTAATATTTAAACTTTATCCTTATTTTGCAGATTAATATCATCATCAATGGCATCTTCAACTTCAGTGATCCCTGATGTACAGACAATGGAGAATGAAAGTGAATCTTCCCTTAAATTTGATCCAAAGTCACCACTTTGGAAATATGTAACCATTGTTGGGAAGATCCAAGGAGGTGGTTCAACTGTATGGGTTTGTAGTGAATGTAAAAAAGAGTTTAGGGGATCATACACACGGGTCAAAGCACATTTGCTTGGGTTAAAAGGCAATGGGATTCGACTCTGCAGCGGCCCACCTAAAGAGAATGGGACAGATGGAAGTGGTTTGAGCAAGTCAAAAATTGCAAAATATCATAAAGAACAAGATGAGGCAGATGCTAAATCAAATGAGGCAATTTCTACAAGGGCTCCAGCATCTTCATCAAGGCCTCCACTTCATTTTCATGGAATAGGAATTGTTGGTTCAAATAAGCGGTCTAATTTGGGACCACTTTAAAAGAGTTTTAATAATGATGCTCGAGAGATTGCAAATGCAGCAATTGGTCAATGCATTTATGCAAATGGCCTTCCTTTTAACCTTGTGCGGTCTCCTTACTGGGCAAAGATGATAAAAGCAGTGAATGAAGCCCTAAAAGGGTTCAAGAGCCCTAGATATGAGAAGGTTCGCACTACGATGTTGAGTGCTGAAAAGTTGGATTTGGAGTCCAAATTAAGCCCCATTCGTAATTCATGGCGCATTTCAGGGGTGTCCATCATTTCTGATGGATGGAAAGATCAAAGGAATAGGTCTTTGATTAATGTGATTGCTCAAAGCCCAAAGGGGGCAATGTTTTTGAAGGCAGTGGATTGTGAGGGGCAGATGAAAGATTCTCAATTCATTGCTGACATCTTGATTGAAGCAATTGAATCGGTGGGGCCAAAAAATGTTGTCCAGGTAATAACTGACAATGCAACGGTGTGTAGAGCAGCAGGCCTAATTATTGAAGGCAAATATCAGCACATCTTTTGGACCCCTTGTGCTGTACATTCATTGAACCTCATGTTGAGCAAGATGAGGAAGCAAATCGAGTGGGTTCGTGTTATTTTTGAAGAGGCAAAAGAAATTCAAGCATTCATCACAAACCACCACATGTCCCAAGGCATCTACAGAGAATTTGCAAAGTTGGAGCTCCTTAAGGTACCTAAACATTAATCAAATAATAGTTTTCAATCAAGATTAATTTGATGATTTTATTTTTTTATTTATTGAAACATTGGAAATTTGGCACTTGCAGGTTGCCGAGACTCGATTTGCCTCTCACATCGTAGTCTTAACAAGGCTTATGCAAGTGAAAGGTGCATTACAATCAATGGTATGCAGTTCTCTTTGGAATCAATGGAGGCAGTCCCAATCTGATAGAGCACAAACAGTCAAAAAATTGATTGTTGATGATGAATGGTGGGATAAGGTTGAGTACCTTTTGGCATTTACTAAGCCAATAGTGGATTTGCTCCGTATGTTTGACACAGATATGCCTAATTTGGGAGACGTGTATGAAGGCATTGATTCCATGATAGAGAAGATAAGGATGGTTATAAATGCCAAGGAGAATGACCCAGATGAAATCTTTTACAGAGAAGTAAAAGATATATTGACCAAAAGGTGGAACAAGATGACCACGCCATTGCACCTTTTGGCCTATGCAGTGAATCCAAAATATTATGCTGCAGAGTTGCTAAGTGATCCAGAAAGAACTGCACCAAGCAAAGACCCAGAAGTCTCACAAGGATTTAAAAAGGCTTTTAGAAAACTTTTTACAGACCCTGAAATTGGGCATCGGATTCGTTCAGAGTTTTCTCATTTCGTGGGATCAGAGGGTTGGGGCTCTGATATTGATTGTATGCAGGAC
Source organism: Pinus albicaulis (assembly GCA_034641835.2). Lineage (NCBI taxonomy): Eukaryota > Viridiplantae > Streptophyta > Pinopsida > Pinales > Pinaceae > Pinus > Pinus albicaulis. The sequence goes on along the minus strand of CM076569.1, from coordinate 562,157,835 downwards.
AAGAGGGCAATGAGTCCAATTGACTGGTGGAACTACTATGGTGGGGAACTTCCACATATACAAAATTTGGCTATCAGGATTTTGTCACAGGTTGCTAGTTCCTCTTCCGCAGAAAGGAACTGGAGTACATATGGCTTCATCCATTCAGTGAAGCAAAACAGATTGGCTTCAAAGAAGGCTGAGGAACTAGTGTATGTTCATTCAAACCTTCGCCTTCTGTCACACAAGAGAGATGAATACAAATTTGGGGCCGCCAAATTATGGGATGTGGAACCAGAGTTGCCTGACTTGGATATGACAGTGAATGCCAGGGCTCATATGACTTTGTTTGATGTGGAGTCATCGATAGGTGGATCTTCAAGTGAACATGGTAGCAATGTTCCCACTTCTGGAGATGATGTGGAAGTTGATGACATATTTGATGATATGTAAATGATATTTATGTTGATGATTGAAATTAGAAACAAAAACTTGATGATATGTTGAACTTGAATCATGATTCATGAATCATCATTTATGAATCATTGAATTTTCAATTTATAAATTATAACTTTATGCTTATTCCTGAATTGATGATGATAGATAGATGAATAACTTTATGGCATATGCTGAATTGATGATGATGATAGATGATAAATCATAAATCATAATTCATATATGATAATTGATGAATAGATGATAGATGATAGAATCTAGATGATATCATGATGATCTTGATGATAGATGATTAATCATTATGGCATTATGCATTTTTACTATTTGGATATAATCTAGATTCTCAAACTTCAAATATGAATCATGAATGGCAATGTAAATTTGATATATATATATATATATATATATATATATTTTTTAATATATATTATATATATGACGTGGCGTTTCCTGCCGTATCGTATCCAGATTTTTTGAAAATTTGCCATATCCGTTTCAAACCCCGTATCCGTATCCGTTCCCGTTTCCGTTTCAGTGCAACTTAGTCCCTAGGTTGTTTTGGTATGACACTCGTACACGGGATCACGGGGTGGTCAACATACCTTGGCAGGAGTTTGTCGGAGGAAGTGGCATTGGCAGGCCACCAGATGGCGCCTTGTATGGGGCCAAGGATTCTTCACCTTGGTGTGGGGCACAGAGGACGCAGCGGAGCCGAGCAGTGGTGGTAACACTACTGGCCCATAGGGAGATTCACTTCTCGGACCCCTCGAGGAGGATTTGCAGTGATGATCCATTTGTCGGCGGGTATAGTGATGCGACGGTGGACATGACGATACCGATTGGTGGTAGTCCGATATGTAGAGGCACAGCTCTAGGACATCACATCCATGGATATGTGGGAGCCTCTAGCAGTGATCAGTGGACTACTGGTGGACATGGAGCTACATGGTGGTGTACCGTAGTGTGTGGGACTGCATTGTGGACTAGGAGTGCCCTACATCACATTGAGAGCACGCGGGGAGTGACAGATTCCTGGACACAGTCAGGGCACGAGACGGTACAGGGTGGTACAACAGTAGCATGGGGTATCCGACAGTATTCAGGGGTATGCCTTAGTGTGCAGTGGCATGTTGAGGAGTACATGGATGACCGGTGGCTTGTGAGGGCGTACAGCGCGGCACAGCAAGGTCTTAGAGTATTGCATCCAGGGAGACTCACAGACAGGGACACTGGGCTTACCTTTGGGGGTATTTCACCCAGGATCGATGAGGAGATAAAGGAGCGATACTTGATGGTATCTGTGGGGACTCACACATCCGATACTATTCTACATCACTCATGGGCACACTCGATTTTGTTGTTGTCCTTTGGCACTTTGGGCATGAGCAGCAGGGTCCGTGAGGCACACCCAAGATATTTGGATGGCCCTCAGCACACTAGGCGAGAGACTTCTCAGCAGTGGCACTGGGTCAGTACGCTAGTTGACAGCCACAGTTTAGGGGATGAGATGATCCTCTGCAGTGGTCGCACATTAGTCATTGCTGAGCCTACGCTTGGGGAGCAGGTCATGAGGGAGACATGCATCATTTTTCCCTCAGGGCATGTTGAGATCATGCATGAGCAGAGGATATTGGGTTCAGCAGAGGTAGCATCCCAGCATGCGTCTGGACTCCAGATATTGTATCGACACTTCATCGAGAGGGTGGATGGCATATTCAATGCAGATGAGGTGGCGGAGGTAGAACAAGAGGGCATTCCTTTTGTATGCCAGGGTGAGGACTCTCTTTCATATGAGTCCATAGGATCAGCTGAGGTTGCTTCTGTGGAGCAAGAGCAGTCATGCAGGTATGATGACAGTAGATTGCAGCCGTATTACAGTGTGCAGGGTGAGCAGTCAGGGGACTGTATAGGAGATACTCTGGGTGATGAGTCACTTGTGACGCTTCAGCTAGAGCAGCACATGAGGGAGCCTGAGTCAGCAGAGGAGGATACTATGGACATCAGGCATGACATTCCCTTGGGTGAGGTCCATATGGGTGCCCACATTGAGCCTATGATGGATATGTGGCTAGCATTGGGGTCATCCTTTGAGGTGGAGCAGTCAGATGCACAGACACCGAGTACCGTGACAGCAGCTACAGATCCATATCCTCTGGAGATGTTGGAGGTAGATGTGATAGTTTGGCAGTGGGAGATGATTACGGGTTGGCGACAACCTTCTAGGCAGGTTCCACATGCAGTTGTTGTTGCTACATCAGATGCTTCCTCCAAGATGGACTGGCGGGAGATCATGAGTTGGTACCCTCTTGATGGTACGGTATTCTTCGTAGGGAGCACAGTGGAGCAGGGGCCCTTGGACATAGTAGATGTTACAGATCCCAGTCGGCAGGAGGGCACCAGTTATCGTTACTTCAGGACTCCTCAATTTCAAGAGAATAGGATCAGCATGGGATTGAGTCATGACTTGGATTGGAGAGAGGTGATGAGTTGGTATGCGGTTGGAGGGGTAGCATATGTAGCTACAGGTACAACGCAACAGGAGCCCAGGAGCATTGATGCTTATTGGTGGTCTTCACCTCTTAGAGCATTAGTCATAGCCAGAGGCAGTGCACAGTCCGAGCCGTGGGACTTGGGCGATTATTGGCCATGGTGGCGATGGGATCCGGGGGAATTATTGGTTGACTGGTACTGTGAGAGGTCACTTTGGGATCCTGGCATTGAGATATCCCTTCGTATCAGGGTGATGCAGAGGTCAGAGAGGTTTCAGTGGGACCCAGGCATATTTTGCAGTATCGGTAGGGAGCATCAGCTAGAGAGTAGGCTTGTTCAAGCGTTGCTTGAGGACAAGCAATTTTTGCCGGATGAGGATGCCACTTGGCAGAGCGAGGAGACATTGCGGCATCCATCACTTCAGTTGCTTAAGGACAAGCAACGTTTTGTCGGGGGACACTGTAATATTCCTAATTAGCACCGCTAATTGGAATATTTGATTTTTGTATAGTTTTGCCGACTATAGTTTATTAATAAATAAAAGTGAGAAAAGGGGTCTAACTCACTTAAATAAAATAAAGTGTTTCCCTAGTAGAAGCAACGTTGTAACTTAAGGGGGGAGCCAAGGGGGGCCACACACCACGTTGAGGAGCCAATGAGAGAGAGGACGTTGGTTTTGGAGGGAAACCAATGCTATAAAAGGTGGAGGAGCCTCCTCATTTGGGCATTCTTGTTGTTGATGATATGTGAGCTAGACTTCTGTCTACTTGAGCACGCTGGCTGTTTAGTCGGTCTGCAGCACTGTTTAGTGCGACTGAGTGTCTCCGGTCGGAGATCTCACCCTTGGCCTCGGGGGATTTCGAGTGCCTGCTCGGGCAAGGTATTTCTTCAGTCTTTAGCAGGTGATTTGGTTGGGTATTTTGTTGAGGAGCTGAGCTTCATTGGGTGACTGCGCAGTCTTTGGAGGGAGGACGCAGTTTGAGTTGGAGCTGCTCAGTGGTGGGGATTTCTGCAGGAGATTCAGTGCTATTTCGGTGTGGAGGTTCAGTATTTATCAATTGGAGGATTTCCTGAGGAGTTTGTGGCTTCATCTCAGCATATTTCGTTTGGCATCTTCGCTGGGCCTGGAGGGACAGCGTTTTTCCTTGAGGAGGGTTTCTGGGGTGATTTTCGGAGGTGGTCCATTTTGTCTATGATTTCTGGGTTTTGTCCGGAGCAGCGAGTACAGGTGATCTATAGATTTTCAGCTCATTCCGGCGAGGGGATCAGCCTCTAGTTCCAGTTCATTCCAGGAGCAGCTGTTTACGACAGTTTCTTCCAGCAGCTGGGACGCAGTTTCTGTAGCAGTCATTTCCTGTTTCTGAGAGGGTTCTTCACTTTCCTGGTGCAAGGATAGGTGCTCTTATTCTGATTATCCATTGTACCCATTTATATTCTCAGATTAATAAAATGGCTTAGCATTCCGGGCATTTTATGTGTACTTGCTTTATATTCTGTTTCCGACATTTTTCTATATAGTTCTATGCTTGTATTGCTGTCTATTTCCCTTCCGGGATATTACATAGTCATTGTCCTTCTTGAGCTTAGGACAATCTCTTTTGTAATGCCCATATTCTTGACATCCATAGCATTGAATGTTAGACATGTTCTTTTTCCTTTTTTGGGGACCAAACTTTCCAAATTTTCCCTTTCTTCCTGTCATTGTGGCATATGCTTGATTTTGTTCACTTGATCCTACATCAGACTTTACCTTTAGCTTAGTTTCTTTAATCTTGCATAGAGACCATAGATCCTCGAATGGTAGTACTAATGTAATCATTTCTCCATCTGACATGATTTCACCCGGATCTTGAAGTTGATCCCTGATTTCAGATATCCTCATAAAGTATGAGGCTATTCCTTCTTCTTTTGATATCCTCAACTTGTAGAGTTATTGCCTTAATGAGATAACTTCTTTTGAAGTGCTTACAGAACACAACTCTACCAGCTTGTCATATATTTCTTTTGAAGTTTCATGTTTTGATACATATGGAATGAGGGGAACTTTGGTGGATTTTATGAGAATCCTTTGAGCCCTAACTTCTCCTTTCATAAACTTTGCAAGTGCTTGAGCATATTCTTTCGCTGGTTTGGTATAGATCCTTTGACATTATCCATGACCTCATTTTCAATGAGATTTAGATATGTCCTCTTCTTCCATGCAAGATAGTTTGAAGCCCCAACCAATTTGTTTCTTTCCTTGCAAAAAGACATTTTGACAGATTCAAATGTGGACATAAATATGCTTACTTGTTTAAGATTCTTTTTCCACTTGTTGCTTCCTTGAATTTGATGATGATGTAGACAATAGAAAACTTCTTCTTGATGAAGATAGTTCTCTTCACGATGTAGATAATGAAAAACTTCTTCTTGATAAAGATATTTCTCTTCAAGAACGATCCTTGACCCCACAAAGATGGAGAACACTTTAGATTGATGGTGATGTCTTGTTTGATGGTGATCAAAGATGACTTCTTGATGGTGTCCTTCAATGGGAAGGACCTTGCTTCAACAAGAGGGAAATTGCCTTATTTACCTTTTTGAAGATGATGACAATGCCCTTTGATCTAGCTTCCTTTGGATAACTATCCTTCAAGATGCCTTGAATCCTTTGGTGATGATTGAGTGCAGATCCCATAAATGCTTCTAGGGTTTTGACTTTCTCCAAGACGATGATGAGATCTTTGTTTTTGAAGTTCTTCTCTTGGATGTATAGACTTCAAGCTACCTTGATTTGTAGATCTCTTCAACTTGATGAGAGTCTTTGTGGTCTTTTGATGGTGGCTAGAGGATCCCAAGACTTTTTTCTAGTGTAGACTTCTTCTTCGATCTAGGATTTTGATACTTCATTGTAGATATTGACTTCACTTTGATATCCTTCAATTTTCTTTGGTGTCCTTCTCAAGATTTGATCCTTGCATGTCCCTTGATAAGATGCACTTCCTTAACTTTGTCACCTTAGCTCTGATACCATGTTGACAAATCTAGGGCATCAAGATTATGTGATTTCTCTTCGTTAGATAATTGCTTGTGAATGTTTTTTTACTTCTTAGATTAGGATCTTCTTTTACTTATGTTATTATATTGTTTCTCTTCATCAAACAACTATTAATGCATAAACCATAAAGGGACAAGAGACACATAATGTAGGCTATCAACCAGGGCCAAAACCTCTCTCACTTGAGAGGAAAAACCGAACAAATTCTTCTTCTTATGGAGACTTCAATTGATGAATACCATGACCATGACCAAGACCCTTGACCTATTTGCCACTCCAAGACCAAGACACATCTTCCTTGACAAGATTCTACTTGCTTGAGTCAACAATAGTCAAACCTCTGCTTCTCCCTCCTAGGCTCTTCTTCAGAATTCGACTTCCTTTTCTTTGCTTTAGACCTACAACCCTTTTTGGCCCTAATTCAAAAACCCTAGCTCATGTAGTTTGACCAAATTTGACCCTTGTTTGTCCTTGGTCTAGAGGGAGACTTCTTCAACTTGAACTCGGCTAGATTTCTTCTAGAGTTTTTCTCTATAGGATTGCCAGTATTTCGGCATCCAGTTGTACTCAGATTTTCTCACTGCTGCATAATAATAAAACCCTCAGCTGTTGCACCGATTTTCTCGTATTGGAATTCTCCGAGGACTTTTGTCCAAAAATAATTGTGTTAAATTTAAGTGTGTGGGCTAACATTTCCTCCAATGTTTATTCTTTCGTAGTTTTATTTGTGTATATTGCAGTGTGATTTATTGAGTATTTGCCGTAGAGAAGAAAAAATAAATTGTTAAATAAAATTAACAATTAGGAAAATAATTTCGAGTTGCTGCAATAGGATTACGGTTTGGAATTTTCACATGGTATCAGAATGCAGTTGATCAGCTGGAGAGCTCAGAAGCAAAAGGGAGAGGGAGCAACAGCTGAGCACAGGGGAAGAGGGAGTTTTCAACATTTTCAAAGATGGCCATTGTTGGGCTTAGAGATCAGGATAGGTTGGATAGAGCTCCCAACTACTACATATGGAACGCAAGGATGTCCTTTTGGATGGAGCTTCCAACTACGTCATATGGAAGGCATGGATATCCTTTCTTCTAGATGAATATGGCCTGAAAGCCTATATTGATGCAATATTGGTGGTTCCTCAGGATGCAGATTGGCAGAAAGAGTACAAGAAGGAGGGGCGAAACGATTGATCCTAGATGGAGTTCGGGATCATGTTGTTTCACATATCGCTGGCAAAGATAATATCAAGAAAATGTGAGATGCTCTCTCCACATTATACCAAGCTAATTCCGAGCTGCGAAAGATGTACCTAGAGGAGAAGCTGAGACTAATTTGGATGCAGAAAGGGGAAGGAAAATACGCCTTCCTTACCATGATTCAGGAGATTCGAGACCAGCTGTCAGTTGTTGGGGCAATGCCTCAACCCACAGAGCTAGTACGATTGGCACTCAACAGTGTCTCAGAGGAGTCGCAAGTCTTTGTCCAAAGCATATTAGGTAGAGATAGGCTACCAGATTGGGGTAGAATGTGGGCTGATTTGCAATAGGAGGAGTTGAGACGAGCTCTATTAAAGAGCTCCATCAGTGGCAGCAACAGTGGATTGAAGACAGTAAAGGAGGAGGAGAATGTGGCCCTCGCATCAAAGGGTCCCAGTCAGGGACAGAGGGAGTAGAGGAAGAAGGACCTGTCAAACGTCAAGTGCTTAAGGTGTGGTGAGTTCGGTCATTGTAGTAACTAGTGTCCTCTCAGAAAGAAGGAAAAGGAGGAGAACCAGGACCAATAGGAAGCTTTTGCAGAGATCGATAGGCTTTCCACCAGACTAGAGGAAGACTTCGCTATGTTCGCCGATATACCTCCAAGAGTGAGGTGGGGTGACTTGGCTTTGTAGCCCTAGAGAGCTACAAATGGGCAGGATCCTTGAAGAGTCCACCTCTTGGATCAGTACCTGGCTACGGGGGCCGACAATATTCAGTAGCAGGATGGATCAGTGGCAATTGGTGTAGTCAGATGTCAGAGTGACAATAGCAGAGACTAGTAGCAGTCAAATGGGGGGAAGCGCAGTACAGAGTTGGTAGCAATGCAGAGTCAGCAACAGTGCAGATTCCTCAGTGACAGTGCAAATGCTAGTAGCAACTAGGACTTGGGTGACAGATGCATCATACTAAAGACTGTTCATTTTTGGATGTTCTTCAGTTGCAAATGCTTTAGTAGCAGTAGCAATAGAGTTGTAGTGCAGAGGCTGCAATAGCAGTAGCAACAGAGTTGCAGTGCAATGCACTGTTCGTAGCAGTGCAACAGGGTCAACAACAACACAGATGCAATGCATATTAGAGTTGCGCAATAGTTGGTGGGCAACAACAACTAGACATCAGAAGTGTGACAAGAGATGATGCAAAGACAAGGTGTCATGGCAGTAGGTGCAACACTAGAACACATTCCTTGCTAAGAGGGAGTGTTAGTTTCTGTAGCATCGGATGTGTTCTAGCTACAAAAATTTCTGGAGAGGCTAGAATACATGAGATCTCGAAAACCAGAAAATTGTTTCTGGAAATTCCACCTAGAAGTGTCTCAATTAGATTATTAACTGATTTTTAAATATTTCCTTAGTCTAAACATAGGGAATATGGTAATTAATCAATATTAATTGAGACAAGGTGGGAATAGTATAGAAACTCACACGGATCGATCCAGAGATGGTCCTAGCTATCGATTATGTTTTAATCTTGGTTGTTGGTGCTCCAACAATGGATTATAAGAGAAGGTTGATGTGGTGATGGAGAAAAAACTTGTAGATTTCGATTTCATTGGCACATCGATTTCCATAGTAGCAGTTTTAATTTGCTGGAGAGAGAGTCAGTTATCGAAGCAGTGAGAGAGGGGCAAAGACAATGAGGCCGAAGGAGGCATTCCAGATCCAACGAGTGCATTTGCAGGGAGGCAAAAGAGCCACAGAGATGTTGGCACTGGGGAAGCACAGTAGTCTCTAGAGGCAAATCAATTGCTGAGAAGGAGAGACGTTTTCAGTTCCATAGGCAGGGAAGGAGTCCCAGAGTGCCAGAGAAGCATCTTTGCAGTTAGCAGAAGGTAGAATGACTTCATCGGAGATCAATCTGAGGCTAGACATCCAATAGGCTACGTAGAGTAGCATAGAGGCTGACAGAGAGGGTCAGATGGCCATATTTTTGAAGGTAAGCCGTGCCGTGAGATTGCTTGTGGAGTGAGGAAAATTCTTCACTATATTTCTACTAGTATTTTCTCTGTAGGATTACTAATGTTTAGTGCCCTGTAGTCGATGCACATCCGTAATGTGTCGTTCTTCTTAACTAAGACTATGAAAGAAGCAAAGGGACTAGTGTTGGGCTTGATGTCTCCCAATGCCAAGAGCTCATGGATGGCTCTCTCAATTTCATCCTTGTAGGATTTGGGGTGCCTGAAGGGGGTTGTGATCATTATCTGGATCCGCTGCTCCAGCTCGATAGTACACTTGAACCCCCGGTCCGATGGCTGCCCTAGTGGTATGTCCCCAAAAACCAAGCATGTATTGGCTGCACTGTGACTCCTGCCTCTGAAATACGCAACTCCACTGCCCACTCGATGTCTCTCTTCTGGAAATATGCCTCCATCGGGTGTGCAGAAACTGTCTGGGGAGTGTATGTGTGCATGCCTTTGATCATCGCATGCTTCTCACTCTTCTTATCCGTCCACTCATCTCCAACGTCTCCCAATCTGTAGTGACCTCCCAAGCGCAATAAGCCACTGTACACCCAATACCACATTGGTATCTGGAATGTCGACCACAAAAAAGTGATCTGTCACTATGTATGTCACCATGGTCACTGCTAATGCTGGAACATACTGCATGCATTGCATGTTCCTGGCACCTGGAACCAATACGGAGAAGCCATCAAAACTGTTTGTAGGTATGCCCCTCCTTTGCACTACTTGGGCATCATTGAAGTTATGTGTGGTCCCACTGTCCACCAGTACTGAGACACGTTGCCCCTGAACTGTGCTTCAGACTCTCAACGTCAAGTACTTGGGAACTCCCCTCAAAGATGCAAGGACTTGCTTCAGTAGGTGCAAACGCTGCTGCTGCTGCTGCTGGGGGAGGTGGTGGTGGATGATCTCCTCCTGGTGCACCAGCGTTGGCATCTCCCTCCAACTCCTCATATGCCTCTTCTTCTCCCTCACTGTTGGAGAATAACTCAATGTAGTGTGCCTTTCTCGTGGCACATCGATGACCCGGTGCCCATGGCTCCTAGCAGATGAAGCACAACTTTCTCCGTATCAAATCTCTCCGGGTGTCATCATCCAAAGGCTCTCGACCCTGGTTCCCCCTTGGGGGTGGAGCTCTCGTGTCTTTCCCCCTCTGTTGGAATATTGGTTTGTGGGGAAAAGGAGCTCTCATCCTCGGCAGGGCATCCTGCAAGTCCCTAGTCCTCCCCACTGCGTCTTGTAGCGTAGTAGGCCTAGTGGATCTGACTAGCCCAACCAAAGGTTCTGCCAATCCATACATATATACTCTCCTGGCCATGGACACGTCTAGCACCATCACTGAAAGCTTCAAGAACTCGAAAATGTAAGTTTCCAGGCTCCCTGTCTATTTGAGCTTGGTCAGCTCAACAAAATGTTCCTCTAGGTCCTTCCGATCAAATCTCTCCACCAACCTTCGAGTGAACTCCGCATACGCTGTCACCCCTACGTGACCTAGTGTAGACATCCCGTGGAACCAGCAACCGTGGGCTTCTCCCTCAAGGTGCAACGCTGCCACCTTGATAGCCTCTACCTCTACCATTTGGTTCAGCTAAACATAGATGTCCAACTTCTCCACCCAAGCCTTAGCCGAAGATCCATCATAGGTAGGCAAGAAAAAACTGCGCACGGTACGTTGCAAGTCACTCTCCTGTGTGTACCCTCCTCTTCTATTTTGGATACGTGGTCTACTATTGTTTTTCAGCTCACAGGACTTGTTGAAGGTGAGGGCATCTCCAAACTTCAGCGTTTATGACTGATATTCTGCAAAATACTCCCCATAATGAGCCACCTCTGGCTCCTAGGGTCCTCCCGTTCCTGCTTCCGAAGCCAAGAATGTGGGCTAGGTGGAATGTGGGGGAGTGTGTAGCACTACTTGCTGCGCAGCGTGTTGCTCCAAATCATGGTGAGAAGTACCAGACCCTTCTCCGTTGTGAAACTCCCTTGGCATCTCACACTGTCTGTTTTCTCTGACAATCTTCTGCCCCATTTCCTCTATCTTCATGGAAAAGTCTTGTACTGGTTTTAAGAGGAGGTTACCAAACTCCTTCTCCTCATCCCTTTCATTTGCTATTGGTGCCTTGCCTTTGTCTTCCTCAACCGAAGCATTGTCTTCTTCAGCAGGTGTGATTTCGAGCCTACGCTCTCTGCTTCTATACCTCTGCTTCTAATATGTGATGAACTCTCTATCTCCGGGTGTCATAGACTAATCGCTCCACAGGCTAAGCCAAGTCTATGAGCTCTGATACCACTGTAATAGCCCAAATTGGGAATAGACAGTAATACAAATCAACATAAACAAAAACTACAGCAAATAGAAGCATACAATGAAAACACTGTAAATAAAACAAAACTGCAGAGCCATTTTATTATATTTCTGAAATGAGGGACAAGTATAAGTAGTGCTCAGAATGATAGCACCTTGGCCTGCTCTAGGCAGGCTGAAATGATCTCTCTCTCCCTGCACAGAAATTCTGCTCCATCTCTGCTCTGCGTGGCTCCTCCTTTGCGCTCTCTTGCTAGAATTGCTGCTGCTGGCTGGAAAGGGATTGCAAGATAAGGCTGTTCTTCTGCTCAAAAAATTTTGAAACTCGACCACCGGACTCTCCTCCAAAAACTCAGATACCCGCGAAGGAATTCCGAAAAGGCTAACCTCGGAAATTCACTCCCTTGGGATGACTACGCACTTCTGCTGGGTACGCTGGCCTCTGAGATGAAATGCTGGAAAGAAATGCCTCCAACTACCCAAAGAACTCAACTATGGAATGGCTGATCCCCTCACAAGTCTCCAGACTTGAATCTCACAAAATTCCTCCTCTCCCGGAGCTGCTCTCCTCCTTGACTGCGTAAACCTCTGAGTGAGTGCACTGCCGTGGGGATGACTGCTCTCAAAAACTGATGGTAAGGCTCCCCTCCTGAGCGGGCACTCGAAGTCCCTCGAGGACAAGGTTGGGATCTCCGCTTGGAGACACCCATGTGCTAAACAACACTGCCGACTCAGCTAAACAACTTAAGTGTGCTCTAGTCTTGATAGACATAAAATCTGAAGATGTATGAATGAATGAGAATGTCTGCCTTCATCCCCTTTTTATGCTAATGAGCCTCCAACGTTCCATTGGGCCCACTAGTGTTGCGTTGTCCCTCTGCCACGTTGTCCCCATGCTATTTTGTGCTGCTTGTCCCCATGCTGCCACTGCGCTGCTTGTCCTCACGCTGCCTCTATGCTGTCCAAGATGCCACCTCTCCTGCATTGTCACTTGGCCTCATGGACCCCACCTTGCCTTTTAGTTATTCTACGTAAGTGACTTTAGGAAAGTGTTTTTATTCCAATGTTAAGTTATGGGTCCCTTCACCCCTTTATTTCCTGCTGAACTTTAGAAAGAGAATCTAACAAAAATGAATATTCCAATCAGCTGGATGCTAGAGAACGAAGAGAACGAAAATCAAGTCAAGTTTTAATCTTCTAGAGAACGAAGATCAAGTCAAGTTTTAATCTTAGCCATTGATTAAACATCTAATCTGGGTCGTTAATTCTTCAATGAGAAGATTATAAAAGAAGGCTTGAGGGTCATTTTGAAGGCAAGTCGAGCAAACGTTCAATAACCCGAGGGAAGTTGATTATGAAGGAATAAAATTCGATTTCAGAGGGAGAGTTGCAAGGGTAGAGGAAGCAAAGGTGCTAAATTTAGATAACCATGGTGTGTTCTATGCTGCAAATTTACTTCAACCTTTCTTAGGCGCGATTCAAATAAGCAATCACATAAACATGAAAGTAAAATGCTGATAGAACACAATAATAGATCAACAGAAGACAAACCAATAATATAGATCAGATTTTACAATTCTTCTTGTCCAACAAAGATATAGGATAGTGTGCTTTACGATAGTCAACAAGATGCTTCAGCGAGCAAAGTCTTTCTAAGATCAGCCAACCCTCCAAGTGTCACACCCACAACCCTCAAAGACTGCTCATCAAAAGTCAACATTGGTCAACCAAAAGTCAACGCAGAAAAATCAACGAATGTTAGCAAAAGAAAGTCAACACAGCAGATTAGGGCTTCGGTCAAACAACTCCTTTTCTCTCGATTTTTGTGCCCAACTGTACGACGTCTAAAAATCAGAATTTCAACATAGATTTGATGTCAAACAGACAAGGGTTGACCATGGTCAACGCTCTGCAGAAACAACCCTAAACAGATCCGTAAATCTCAACAACTTCAACTCCACACGTGTGAAGGGAAGAGACCTCCAAAGGCTATCAAACCAATCAAATCACAATGAGATAATGTGTGATGAGTTGATGAGCAAATGACCTCCAAGTCTCTCCAATTTATATCCATCAGTGAGGGTGTGTGACACATCTATTAGGCTTGTGAGCCTACATTACAAATCTCACTGACCTTGCACATGTGTGGAAAATAAATTCAAAATACATGTTCTGCTCATCCAAACAAGATGATCTTTAGATCAATCTTGCACCTCTCCGAAAGAGGAATCCAACAAGAATATGACGATCATCATATGAGCAGTGCAACATGGAGTTTGGACCTAGTTGCCCAAAATTAACACTCCCTCTCAACTAGGGAGAATTCCATCTTTCCACCTGTGCCATCCATCAATACCATCGTGTACTATCATCTAGCGTCGTGCGTTATCCTGCCGTAACTTGCTTTGTTTGCTCTTCTTCTCAAATAGAACAAAAGATGAGTCACAAAGACATCACGCTTAGCTGACTCGAAGTCAGCTTAGAGGTGGAAACCTCTCTTGGACTCAAAGGAGTCTCATACTAACCTGAAGTTAGTTTACTGACTCAAAGTCAGTTTAGAGGAGAAAACCTCAATAGACTCATCATACCTGGAATTTCTTGACCTCTTGAAAGGTTGCCCATTTTGCACTACGATCAGAGGGAGCCTTCCTTTTTCTTTTGAACCTGTTGTTCCTTTAATTGCCATTCCCCCTGGAGTTGTTGTTGTCATCCTCCCTGGGAGAGTCCCTTCTATTAGGGCACTCTCTTGGATAGTGACCAAACTTGTTACTGGTGTAACAACTTCCCTTCCTTCCTTTGGGCCCCTCTCTTCCATGGTTTTGATTTCTTGGACCTCCTTTGTTCCTCTTCTTTGCATGAGCGGTGAAGGTAGTAGGGTCTCCATTTCCATTAGAGGGATGCTCTCTCTCCATCATTCCTGTCTCCTCTTAGTGCATCTCGTCAATATTTAATCAAAATCAGAAATCACATTATTATTAAGAATAGTGGTATTAAATACATACCAGTCACGAGGGAGACCTCCAAGCGCAATGAGAACCATCTCTCGATCAACTATTTCTTCTAGAAGATTGTTCCTGATTTCAATGAGCCTCATCAAACAGGATTGAATAGATTCATCCTTTCCCTTCTTGATATTCTTCAATTGATTCTTGAAGAAAAGAACTTGATTAACATTGCTAGCCCTGAACATGCTAACTAGCTTATCATACATCTCTTTAGATGTGCTCATCTCAGAAATGTAATCAACCAATTGCTTATGAATAGAATCCTGGATAATCATCTTTGCTTTCATTTCCCCTTTTCTATACTTCGTCTTTGTGGCAGCAGTTGCATTCGATAGAGGCTCTTGAATCTTCCCCTGCACATAGTCCATGGCATCTTGATCTTCTAATGCCAAATCCAAAGACATATTCCATGCATGATAATCTGACTTATCAATCAATTTATCATCAGCCTTGAAACTCTTTTAGGTTGAGGAGGCCATTTGTCCTTGATGGGATTCCTTCTTCAGTGATTGCTTCTAACACTAGCTTGGACTTTGTCTTCACCTTAGCTTTGAAACCATGTTAAATTTAGATAACCATGGTGTTTTCTATGTTTAATGCAAATTTAATTCAACCTTCCTTAGGCCCGATTCAAAATAAGCAATCACATAAACATGAAAGGAAAATGCTGATAGAATACAATAATAGATCAACAGAAGACAAGCCAATAATATAGATCAGATTTTACAATTCTTCTTGTCTAGCAAAGATATAGGATAGTGTGCGTTATGGCTGTCAATAGGATGCTTTAGCCAGCAAAGTCTTTCTAAGATCATCCAACCCTCCAAATGTCACACCCACAACCCTCAAAGACAACTCATCAAAAGTCAACGTTGGCGAACCAAAAGTCAACGGATAAAAGTCAACGCAGGACAACAACAAAAAGTCAATGCAAAAGATTAGGGCTTCGGTCAAAAAACTCCTTTTCCCTCGATTTTTGTGCCCAGCTGTACGACCTCTAAAAATCGAAATTTCAGTAGAGATTTGAGGTTAAACGGACAAGGGTTGACCACGGTCAACGATGGTCAACGCTCTGCAGAAATAGCCCTAAACAGAACCGCAAATTTCAGCAACTTCATCTCTGCATGTGTGAAGTGAAGAGGCCTCCAAAGGTTGTCAAACCAATCAAATCACAATGAGAGAATGTGTGATGAGTTGATGAGCAAATGACCTCCAAGTCTCTCCAATTTATATCCATCAGTGAGGGTGTGTGACACATCTATTAGGCTTGTGAGCCTACATTACAAATTTGGCCAACCTTGCACATGTGTGGAAAATAAATTCAAAATACATGTTCTACTCATCCAAACAAGATGATCTTTAGAGCAGTATTGCACCTCTCCGAAAGAGGAATCCAAGAAAAATATGGCCATCGTCATATGACTAGTGCAACATGGAGTTTTGACCTAGTTGCCCAAAATTAACAAGAGGGCATCAACAGTGTCAAGGCACGAAGGAAGGAGGAAGCAAGGAAGCAGAAAGGAAGCACTTAGGAGTAGCGCAGAGGCCTCAAGTAGTAGTGACGTAGGCTTACGCTGGCTTTGCGCAGAGTGACACAGGGAGGGGCAGTGAACCCCTCAGGTGTAAGAAATTCTTCGGAGGTCTCAAGAAGAATTATCTCAGGTGTATCTCGAGAAGATTTCTTAGTTATTTCTGCCAAACATTCCTTGTAAAGATTTCACTATTGAAGATTAATATATAAACCCTCATCATGTTGCACTAGTTTTCCCACATTGGGTTTTTCCAGGGAAAATTGTCCAAAAATAACTATGTCTACGTGATTGATTCTTATGCTTGTATTTTTTATTGTTTTGTTCTCTGCATAAACTATATTGATAACTGCACTAGTGTTTATTTCAAAATTTACTGAAGAATTCTATAAATAACTTATTGGAAGAATAAGTAGGAGAAGTAAATCTATCACTGCAGTAGTATTTCAGGATTGAAATTTTCACATGGTATCAGAGCCTGAGATGAGTAACAGGAGTGGAGAACCTGCAATGGAACAAAGTCCAGACATTGCTGCAGCAGTAACTCGGAAGGGTTCACACAGCTCTCTAGAGAAACGAGAAAGCATTAAAGAGTAGATGAACTTTCAAATCACCTTGGGCAATAAGGTGAAGTGCGTCCCTGTGGGAAGAGGAACCGTAGAGTTTCAAACCGAAGCTGGTAATAAGCCTCAAGCCACTAATGTGCTGCATGTCCCTGGTTTGGGGATGAATTTACTCTTCGTGTATCAGCTTCAAGACAAAGGCTATGACGTTTACTTCATTGGCAAAAGAGTATATGCTAAACATTGGTGTTCGAAGAAGAAGGCACAAATCAGAGTCAGGGGCAATAAATTCTATAAGTTGCAGCTTGAATCCCCAATGGCGCTAATAGGCAGCAATGATGAGAAGGATTTGAATGAAGTATGGCACAAGAGAATGGGGCACTTACACCATGGGGCTTTGAGAATTCTCAAGAAGACCGTCATAGGAGTTCCAAAACTAAGCACCAAGCGAGATGACGTCTGTAGAGGGTGCGTATTGGGGAAATATGCCAAGGCAGTGTACCCCAGAAGCAGAAATAGAGCTAAGAGTGTGTTGGGATTGATACACTCGGACATTTACGGACCAATGTCCACTAGAGCTCTCAATGGTGTTGAATATTTTGTCACCTTTATTTATGATCACTCCAGGAAGACTTGGATCTACTTTCTAAAGACCAAGGACGAAGTCTTTGATCGGTTGAAGGAGTTTAAGACTTTGGTTGAGAATATAACAGGAAAGCGGATAAAGACATTGCGGTCAGACAATGGTGGAGAATACATAGATAAAGACTTCAAAAAGTTCTTTGCAAGGGAAGGCATCAGAAGAGAGCGAACTTCTCCATATAATCCAGAGCAGGATGGTATCGTAGAAAGGAAGAATAGAACTATTGTCGAGGCTGCAAGGGCAATGTTGTATGTTCAAGACATGCCTAAATTTCTGTGGGCTGAAGCTTGTAATACAATTGTATATGTTCAGAACAGGGTTCCTCATAATGCATTTGGTAAGATCACTCCACAAAGTGTATTTATTGGCAGGAAGCCAGAGGTAAGGCACTTCAAGATATTTGGTAGTGTGGCATACTGCCATGTACTCGAAGAAAAGAGGAATAAATTAGATAGGACTGTTGAAAAAGGGTATCTGGTGGGATACTGTGATAATGTTAAGGCTTACAAAATCAGTGAAAATTTCTGAATTTACTAAACAAAAACCCTACTGTTAAATCTTGATTTACTTCTCCTACTTACATAACTTATTAATCTGAAAAATTCAACATTAACATCGAAGTAAATACAATTAACAACCTACAGATACAGATCAAATGCAGAATAAAATGCTCATAGACAAAGTGACACAAGGATTTTCTGGACAAATGTCCCCGAAAAATCCCAATGAGGGAAAACCGGTGCTGCTAGCTTCTGGAGGGTTTTTATTATTATGCAGATTCCAAGTACAACAAATCTGGGCATGTAATATCCCAAATGGGATATTTTACTAAATTTGCATAAATTTATTTAATCCCCAAAATATGCCGTAGAATCACCATTTACTCAATAGAAGATTGCCATGTAAAATAAAAACGCATAAAACACTGCGATCCATAACACATAGAACAGGAAGAATCTCAACATTTTATTATAAGTAATAGTTTGGGTTACATATAACTCTGACCCAAAATAGCGGAGATGGAAAAACCGGCCACCAAGATGAATTGCTGCACTGCGCTGGCCTCCAAAACTGAATTGCTGCACTCTGCCTCCGGCAACAGTTGTCACTAAACTCACTGAAGCACACGTTGAAGATCTGAGTGATCCTCACACCAATCCCTGAAGCTCTGCGAAACTTCTGAATGAAGTCTCCTCAAAGAGAGTTGGGTTTCCGTCCAACACTCACAACTGACCCGAGGGTTTCTGTCCTGGGGCTACGTCTAAAGTAGAGAACCACGTCTCAAACCTCTGATACAAGAAAATGATATGATCCAAAAGATATCTCTCAATGGCCTCCTCCCTTTCTTTTATAGATCTCTTGGAGCCTTCTTGTGCATTATTTTATTATTATTTTATTCATGGAGCACTTTTCCCTTTTATTAAAATATTCCTTTTTAATGCAGAAAAGGGTAAATTGGCTACCACGCCTCCTCCGGTCACTGAAACCCGTGTCTAACTGTCCCACCATGTAGGTATCCTCGTCCCGGTTCCAATGAGCTATTACACTAAGGTGTTCCATCATGTATTCCTCCCAGAATGCCACCTTGAGCGTAATCAGTTGAGTTAAGCCCAGAAATAACTCAAATTTCCGAAAGTTGTCGGAATGAACCAGAATGAAAGCCAAACTGCTTGGATGATGGAATATATCAAGCGAATGCCACCCGACCGCATAGAACCTCCTCAAAACTCCTCCAAAAAGCCCTCGGCCCGTTGATAACACCAACCTGTACCTGTGACCGGTCTACTTCTAACTCTGGAAGTCCATCCTAGCCCTGTCATAGGTGACACCAAAAGAAGGAATATTACAGGGCACCAAACTGGTTAACTCGACAGAGAAATATAAATGGCAGCAATACCTCTATCCTGGAGACTGAAAGTCTTACTGATTCACATCCTCAAATGAGCTTTATAGAACTCAGCCCCTTTCCGGCTTTTGGAAACCCTAGCGCTACTCTGAATCCCTCTGTGTCAGCCTTCCTCGCTTGCGTCAACCTTCCTTGACAGCGTCAGCCTTTACGCTGCTAAGCGAGGGCCTGCGTCACCCAACTAGGGGTTACGCTGCACCTGTGCTGCCCTAACTAGGCCTGCATCAACTTTCCTTGGCTCTTGTTGCCTCTGCACTACCCTTGCTAGGCTCTTAGCTGCTCTATGTAGTTGTTGCCTGTAATATTCCTAATTAGCACCGCTAATTGGAATATTTGATTTTTGTATAGTTTTGCCGCCTATAGTTAATTAATAAATAAAAGTGAGAAAAGAGGGGTCAACTCACTTAAATAAAATAAAGTGCTTCCCTAGTAGGAGCAACGTTATAACTTAAAGGGGAGCCTTGGGGGTCCACACCACATATGAGGGAGGCCTCACATAACCTCTAGGAGCATCTGCGCAGACTTATGTGGAACACGTGGGGAGAGGGGGACCACATTAGGGTTTGAGGAGAGCTAGCGTTATAAAAGGTGGGAAAGCCATTTCATTTGGCATTCTTGTTGTTGATGATATTTGAGCTAGACTTCTGTCTTCTTGAGCACGCTGGCTGTTTAGCCTGTCTGCAGCACTGTTTAGTGCGACTAAGTGTCTCCGGTCGGAGATCTCACCCTTAGCCCCGGGGGACTTCGAGTGCCTGCTCGGGCAAGGTATTTTCTACAGTTTTCAGCGGAGGATTTGGTTGTCGGTTTGCGGAGGAGCTGGGCTTCTTTTGGTGACTGCGCAGTCCCTAGGAGAGTGGACGCAGTTCTTGGAGGAGGTGTTCTATTGCGGGGTTTTCTGCAGGAGATTCAGTGTTATTCAGTGTGGAGGTTCAGTATTTATCAGTTGGAGAGTTCCCTGAGGAGTTTGTGGCTCCATCTCAGCATATTTCATTTAGCATCTGCGCTGGGCCTGGAGGGACAACGTTTTTCCTTGAGGAGGGTTTCTGGGGTGATTTTCAGAGGTGGTCCATTTTTTTTATGGTTTCTGGGTTTTGTCCGGAGCGGTGAGTACAGGTGATCTACAGATTTTCAGCTCATTCCGGCAAGGGGATCAGCCCCTAGCTTCAGTCCATTCCAGCAGCAGTAGTTACGACTGTTTCTTCCAGCAGCTGGGACGCAGTTTCCTGTAGCAGCCATTTCCTATTTTTTCTAAGAGGGTTCTTCACTTGCCTTATGCAAGGATAGGTGCATTTATTCTGATTATCCATTGTATCTCATTATATTCTCAGATTAATAAAATGGCTTAGCATTCTCGGCATTTTTATGTGTATTTGCTTTATGTTCTATTTACGGCATTTTCTATATTGTCGTATGCTTGTATTGCTGTCTATTTCCCATTCGGGATATTATAGTGGTATCAGAGCATAGTTCTGGATCAGCCTGTGGTCTATGACATCGGGAAAGAGATCATACAGAGGTTTGCTGGAATTTTGGAGAGCACTAGCAGTTGCAGTACCAAAAACGAAATTGGAAAAAGGGCCAAAATATAAAGGGTCAAATTTTGAAGGTTGGAATTAGAAGAAACATTTTCTGGGTTTTTCTGGGTTTTGGGCAAGGATCACCTTCCCAAATTCCTAGAATTTTCTAAGTAGTTTTCAGTGTAAATCGGAGGTCGAAATCAAGCAGTAGTATGGTTTTGCAGCAGCCGTGCAGTTTCTGAGGAGCCTGTAGACACATAGCAGGAAGTGCCAATGGAAGACGAGGAGGATGCGAGGAGATTTAGAGAGGCGCTCCTCCAACACATGCAGGATGTGTCACAGAGACTCACTGCGCTGGAGGTTAGGCAGCGAGAAACCCCAAGGGGTTTTCAGATCGGTGAGGGATCAGGCACGTCACACCATATGCCGGAGCGTGATGCTATCCCCATCATGGCATCGCATGCACCCACGCGACCCACTATGCCCACTTTCCTAGCAGAGGACACAGGGGCAGCAGCACAGCGGGAGCCGGAGGTTGACCCTGGCCAGATGGACACCTACATTGCAGAGTACCTGGCACGCGGGCCAGCGATCAGAGATCTTATCTCATTTAGAGATTATGTTCAGCTCCAGCGTGATGGTAGACCCCGTGATCATCACAGGGGACACAGACATCATCATCACGACCACCGCGCAGCTAGCAGATTTCATTTGCCCACGTTTGATGGCTCATCAAACAGTTCGGCAAAGTCTTGGGTAGAAAAGTTGGACATCTATTTCCAGCTTAATCAGATGTCGCAGTCAGAGGCCATTAAGGTGGCAACATTGCACTTGGAGGATGAGGGCACACAGGATTGCAGGGAGTCTGAGGTTACACCTAGTGTGACACAGGATTCCCCCTCATTGGAGACCTCCTTGGCCATGTCGGTTGATGTGGTAGTGGAGAAGGTAGAGCCTACCTCGGTAGAGCCATCCATTGAGGTGATGACCGAAGTCGTGTCCGAGTCTTCAGGTGGTAGCAGCACACGACAGATGGGTGAGGCGTTAGGAGATATATCCACCTTCGATGAGGCACTAGCAGGTACAGAGGTATTGGATGATGGTCGCAGACAACGGTATCATCAGCTTCGGACGGACCTTCGAGTTTTGAGAGGGAAGGCCACGTCAGTACGGGAGGCCATTTTGTTGCAGGACCAGGAGCTGGAGGGTATGAGAGTGACTTGTGCCAAGTCGGCGGCCAAGTTGGTCCGCATTGGGGAACGACTGGGTTCCCTGATGGTACAATCAGAGGGCACGTTGGAGCGTCAGATCATTCCCCTTTAGGCATGCATGGATGGGACTAGCAGTGTTGTTGGGTCATCTCTTCCCATTGGAGAGAGAGAGGCAGAGCCACCTAGTCAGATCTCATTTGTTGACTTGGATAGCGGTATGAGACGATCAGAGTTGCACAGGGTACAACATCCACATGTTGAGGTTAGATGGCGAGAGATTTTGAGTTGGTACTCGGTGGAGCGGGCTATGGAGATAGTGATGGATCCGAGTGTAGCTCAGCAAGATTTTCTATGCATGGGGAATACAGGAAACCCAGATTGGCATTGGGATCCAGGTGGGATCACCTACCGTTTCCCAGGCAGGTCGGCTGACTATGCCTTGGAGAGTACAGTTGGCCTAGTAGTAGAGCATGTGTAGTTTCGGTCAGCTCCAGTGGCCAACCAGTTTATGGGCAGACTCCCTAGGTTGTCTTGGCATGACATTCATACACGGGATCACGGGGTGGTCAGCACACCTTGGCAGGAACTTGTCGGAGGAGGTGGCATTGGCAGGCCACCAGATGGCACCTTGTATGGGGCCAAGGATTCTTCACCTTTGTGTGGGGCACAGAGGACGCAGCGGAGCCGAGCAGTGGTGGTAACACTACTGACACACAGGGAGATTCACTTCTTGGACCCCTTGAGGAGGATTTGGAGTGATGATCCTTTCGTCGGCAGGTATAGTGATACGACGGTGGAGACGATGTTACCGATTGGTGGTAGTCCGACATGTAGGGGCACAGCTCTAGGTCATCACATCCAGGGATGTGTGGGAGCCTCTAGCATTGAGCGGTGGATTGGCGGTGGACATGGAGTAGCATGGTGGTGTACCATAGTGTGTGGGACTGCATTGTGGAGTAGGAGTATCCTACATCACATTGAGAGCATGCGGAGAGTGACCGATGCCTGGGCACAGCCAAGGCACGAGACGGTACAGGGTGCTCCAGCAGTAGCACATGGTATCCAGCAGCATACCGAGGTATGCCTCAGTGTGCAGTGGCATGTTGAGGAGTGTATGGATGATCAGTGGTATGCGAGGGCATACGGTGCTGCACAGCAGGGTCTTAGAGCATTGCTTCCAGAGAGACTCATGGACAGGGACATCGGGCTTACCTTTGGTAGTAGTTCACCCAAGATCGATGGAGAGACAAAGGAGCGATACTTGGCGGTATCTATGGGGACTCACACACCTGACTCGCTTCGACATCACTCACAGGTACAGCTGATTATGTTTTTGACCTTTGGCACTTTGGGCGTGAGCAGCAGGGTACGCGAGGTTCACCCTAGATATTTGGATGACACTCAGTACACTAGGCGAGAGACTTCTCAGCAGTGGCATTGGGTTGGTGTGCTAGTTGACAGCCACAGGTTGGGGGATGAGATGATCCTTTGCGGAGGTGGTGCATCAGTCATCACTGAGCCTACGCTTGGGGAGCAGGTCATGAGGGAGACATGCATCACTTTTCCCTCACGGCATGTCGAGAACATGCATGGGCAGAGGATACTGGGTACAGCAGAGGTAACATCCCAGTATGTCTTTGGGCTCCAGACACTGTATCGACACTTTATCGAGAGGATGGGTGGCATGTTCGATGTAGATGAGATGGCGGAGGTAGAACAGGAGGGCATTCCTTCTGTATACCAGGGTGAGGACTCTTTTTCATATGAGTCCATAGGATCAGTTGAGGACGCTTCTGGGGAGCGAGAGAAGTCATGCATAGATGGTGACAGTAGACTGGAGCTACATTCTAGTGTCCAGGGTGAGCAGTCACGGGACTCTGCGAGAGATACTCTGGGTGAAGAGTCACTTGTGACAATTCAGCTAGAGCAGCAGGTGATGGAGCCTGAGTCGACAGAGGAGGACACTACTTACATCAGGCATGATATTCCTTTGAGAGAGAGCCAGATGGGTGCCCACATTGAGTCGATGAGGGATATGCGGCTAACATTGGGGTCAGCCATCGAGGTGGGGCAGTCATATGCACTGACATCGAGTATGATGACAGCAGCTGCAGATCCATATTCTCTAGAGGTTTTGGAGGTCGATGGGATTGTTCTGCAGGGGACCAGTAGACAGCGGGAGCATGACATTCCTGATCAGGAGTGGGAGGAGTTGTTGGATATGGTGGAGCATCCATCTGTGGGTCGACACAGGGATGAGACGCAGATAGGTGCACACACAGTCAGCAGAGCTGCAGTGTTTTTAGTGTATAGCACTCTCCAGGAGTACATTGATGGAGCTTGCAGCATATCTTGCCCACTTTGGCCCATTATAGAGAGAGGGGCTTCCTTCTACAGGCAACTGTCACTGGCAGACAGGGAAGAGCAGTGGGAGTTGATTACGAGTTGGCAACAGCACTCCCGGCATGTTCCATATGCAGTTGTTATCGCTACATCAGATTCTTCTTCCATGACGGACTGGCGGGAGATCATGAGTTGGTACCCTCTTGATGTTATGGTATTCTTCGGAGGGAGCACAGCGGAGCAGGGGCCCATGGACATAGCACATGTTCTAGATTCCAGCTGGCAGGGGGACACAGGTCATCATTTCTTCAGCACCCCATTCCG
Organism: Pinus albicaulis; assembly: GCA_034641835.2. Classification (NCBI taxonomy): domain Eukaryota; kingdom Viridiplantae; phylum Streptophyta; class Pinopsida; order Pinales; family Pinaceae; genus Pinus; species Pinus albicaulis. Next base: position 562,133,314 of record CM076569.1, on the reverse strand, counting down.
ATTTCAGGAGAGCGGGATCAGCACGGGGTTGAGACACAACTTGGATTGGAGAGAGGTGATGAGTTGGTATGCAATTGGAGGGGTAGCATATGTAGCTACAGGTACAGCGCAGCAGGAGCCCAGGAGCATTGATGCTTGTTGGTGGTCTTCACCTCTTAGAGCATTGGTCATAGCTAGAGGCAGTGCACAGTCTGAGCCGTGGGACTGGTGCGTTTATTGGCCATGGTGGCGATGGGATCCGGGAGGATTATTGGTTGGCTGGTACTGTGAGAGGTCACTTTGGGATCCTGGCATTGAGATATCCCTTCGTATCAGGGTGATGCAAAGGTCAGAGAGGTTTCAGTGGGACCCAGGCACATTTTGCAGTATCGGTAGGGAGCATCAGCTAGAGAGGAGGCTTGTTCAAGCGTTGCTTGAGGACAAGCAATTTTTGCCGGATGAGGATGCCACTTGGGAGGATGAGAAGATATTACAGCATCCATCACTTCAGTTGCTTGAGGACAAGCAACATTTTGCCGGGGGACACTGTAATATTCCTAATTAGCACCGCTAATTGGAATATTTGATTTTTGTATAGTTTTGACGCCTATAGTTAATTAATAAATAAAAGTGAGAAAAGAGGGGTCAACTCACTTAAATAAAATAAAGTGCTTCCCTAGTGGGAGCAACGTTATAACTTAAAGGGGAGCCTTTAGGGGTCCACACCACATATGAGGGAGGCCTCACGTAGCCTCTAGGAGCATCTGCGCAGACTTATGTGGAGCACGTGGGGAGAGGGGGACCACGTTAGGGTTTGAGGAGAGCTAGCGTTATAAAAGGTGGGAAAGCCATTTCATTTGGCATTCTTGTTGTTGATGATATTTGAGCTAGACTTTTGTCTTCTTGAGCACGCTGGCTGTTTAGCCTGTCTGCAGCACTGTTTAGTGCGACTAAGTGTCTCCGGTCGGAGATCTCACCCTTAGCCCCGGGGGACTTCGAGTGCCTGCTCGGGCAAGGTCTTTTCTACAGTTTTCAGCAGAGGATTTGGTTGTCGGTTTGCGGAGGAGCTGGGCTTCTTTTGGTGACTGCGCAGTCCCTAGGAGAGTGGACGCAGTTCTTGGAGGTGTTCTATTGCGGGGTTTTCTGCAGGAGATTCAGTGTTATTCAGTGTGGAGGTTCAGTATTTATCAGTTGGAGAGTTCCCTGAGGAGTTTGTGGCTCCATCTCAGCATATTTCATTTAACATCTGCGCTGGGCCTGGAGGGACAGCGTTTTTCCTTGAGGAGGGTTTCTGGGGTGATTTTTGGAGGTGGTCCATTTTGTTTATGGTTTCTGGGTTTTGTCCGGAGCGGTGAGTACAGGTGATCTACAGATTTTCAGCTCATTCCGGCAAGGGGATCAACCCCTAGCTTCAGTCCATTCCAGCAACAGTAGTTACGGCAGTTTCTTCCAGCAGCTGGGACGCAGTTTCCTGTAGCAGCCATTTCCTATTTTTTCTGAGAGGGTTCTTCACTTGCCTTGTGCAAGGATAGGTGCATTTATTCTGATTATCCATTGTATCTCATTATATTCTCAGATTAATAAAATGGCTTAGCATTCTCGACATTTTTATGTGTATTTGCTTTATGTTCTATTTCCGGCATTTTCTATATTGTCGTATGCTTGTATTGCTGTCTATTTCCCATTCGGGATATTACATTGCCTCTGCGCTGCCCCTGCTAGGCTCTTGGCTGCTCTGCGTAATTGCTACCTCTGTGCTGCCCTGGTATGCTCCTTCTCTGCCCTCGTTGTACTCTTGGCATGGGACTAGACCATCGCCCTCGCCAATATTGGCCCTCGCTACAACTGAAACCAGTGAAGCACCACTTGTATAAGACCCGCGGGTACCCATGGGTTATATAGCGAGACGGGTCACTCGCATAGAACCCGTGCTCTCTACCCTTACCCGCGCAAACTCACATTAAACCCGCCTACTCGCATAAGACCTGCGGGTTTCTCATAGCACTCGTATCGGACCCCTATAAGACCCGTCCCACAGCAAAAAGCATTTTTTTTGGATTTTTCTCAATTTTTTTTATTTTTCTTTTTTTTGGAAATGAGGTGGAGGAAAAGGGAATTTGGAGGGAAGGAAATGTTTTATAAGCACCTCTCTCCCTTTCGGAGTAGCAGCACTAGCGAAGTGAGCACTGGCGGAGTAGCAGCACATAGTAATAGCAAGGCAGAGTCAGAACACAGACGGAGTTTCAGCACAGGCAGAGTCACAGCACAGGCAGAGTTTCAGCACACTGTCCAAGTAGGCTTCATGATCTTTGTTTCATTGCTTTGCAACTAGCTGCTTGCATGTAATTTTTTTTAAATTTTATCTAATCAATTCAATTTTTTTTTTTTTTTTGTTCACTTGTAATTTGCAAATATTTTTGGCCTTGTAGCTGAGTTTCTCAGCCACACAACGACCCTGTGTGGCTGAGAAACTCAGCCACAAGGGCCTGCGGGTTGCCTCCTCAGTGCACAAGCGCTGTGGCTGAGTTTCTCAGCCACATAGGGTCATTGTGTGGCTGAGAAACTGATGTAGGGAAACCCTGCCTTTACCCACTTTCTCATTCGCTAGCAATGC